>JALJCO010006772.1:0-587966 GCA_023101725.1 Atherinomorus stipes
TATTCTCCACTGGTCGGCTTTTAGGAAGAATGGCAGAGGATCCCCAAACCAGACGTGTAAAACTCAAAAGGTGCTTCTACTCAGTACTGAGCAAAGGGTCTGAATACTTATGACCATGTGATATTTCAGTTTTTGTTATTTTTTTATAAATTAGCAAAAATTTCTGTTTTTTTTTTCTGTCAAGTTGGGCTGCTGAGTGTACATTAATGACAAATAAAATGATCATTATTTTAGCAAATGGCTGCATGAAACAAAGACTAAAAGTTTAAAGGGGTCTGAATACATTCCGTACCACTGTAACGCTCTTACCACAGGGTTCCTTTTCTTTGCTGCATCCACAGTTTTTTTTTTTTTTTTCCCTTGAGAGTTTGAGTGACAGGCGTCTGGTCCAACCATGAGCTTATCCCCACACAGCGCCATGCCCTTAGCTCTGTCATTGGCTGGCGATATATCCAGAAATCTCCACCTAAAAACGTCCAGGATACACCAAAGGGAAAAGGCAAATTACAGACAGAGGGAGAGGGAGTTGCAAACGTAGTCACCACCACACGAGAGTAGAGGCCCAAAGACATGGATTGAGACAGATTTCACTTGCACAAGTCTTGCGTTTATTTTCGGGGGGAAACTCCAGACTCTACCTTTAAGGATATGGGTGTTGGTTTGGGATTACATACATGTCGTGTGTTTTTCTTGTTTGACCTCAGGTCTGAGATCAGGAGGCACCTGTTGGTAGAGGTGTTTTTTTTTTTTTTTTTTTTTTTTTTTATGTAAAGCACTTTGTGTTGCATTCATATATATGAAAAGTGCTTTATAAATAAGGTTTACTATTATGAAAATTAATATTATTGATTAATTAATTATAATGAATTAATTAATCTATTTATGTTTTATGTGAATGAGCCTAAACTCCATCGCATTGATGGTTTTGAAGCACCATGAGAGTACAGTTTAAATTAGGTTTACTTTGCCAACAAACAGCATCCTCCATACTTTCTAATTAACATGAGAAGGGTGAACTGATAGTTTAGAGTTTGTTAAAAAAAAAAAAAAATGTGATCGCTAAAAAGAAAAGTGAAAATTATAAAAAAGAATGACAGAAATCATTATCTAATTTATTTATCAGTAAAACTTAATAAAAGGATTTAAAACTCATTGTTTAGTGCAAACATGTCACAATTAAAATAAGTTTAAGTGTGCCTTTAAGTGCATGTTATGTAAAATCAAATACAATACATGAAACATTCACAAATAGCTGAATCATGGTGGAACTGCAGGACTGGGTCAGAAGATGACATTCTTAAAAACTATGGGTGACCAAGGCTCATTCTCTCTGATTTTTGCCTTCAACAAACCTCCTGCATTACTTGCATTTCTTGTCCTTCTAATTCACAACCTCCACCCATTTCTCTTGATTATTCTTATTATCTTCTCAGCTCTTACTCAGTTTTACTCCTGAACTCTGGGCTGTCTTTCGTAATGTTCCACTCCCACTTTCATTTCCTTTTCATCTGTATAAGGAAGTCTATTTTTTTTAACGTCATCGTCAATCCCTGAGGCACTTACTTCACATCAACACAAAGAGGCTACTTGTTTCAAGACCTCGCACATGAAATAATTCACACGAGGGTGGGGCAGTAGGTTTCACATAGAGAGGTGTAAGTTAATGGAGAAGACATGGTTGTAAATGTTGAATGTCCACTTTGGGTTTACATTAGATGTTGATACAATAGTTCACAAGCCCATAACTGATGCTCATTGTTAGCAGATGCATTGTTAACTTGCCTTGGCCAGAGATCTTTAGTGAGTTATATTAAATCAGTTAATATATTAAATCAGCCGCTGTGTAGATTTCTAATTTAAGGCCTTCACCCAAACTTCTGCATGTGCAAAAATAAAAACAGCTTAAAAGGGCACATGACTATAACACCTGTCATAGGTCCAGACACACAGACCAACTGATAATGATCTGTGTCCAAATATATGACTGTTACTCTACTTCATATCTAATGCAGACAAAATCTATTTAAATAGGCCCTCAGGAGAAATTAACAACATAGATTTTGATTACAAAAACAGCTGATTTTTTTTTATTTAATATATTTTTTATTCACAAACAAAAGTATGTGGTGTCATTTTAGTGCTGTTATGGTTCCATGCAACAGTATTTTACAACTGTGTCTTCTGGCCATTATCCAGCTGGTGACATTGTGATTACATGATATGGGTTTTCACCCACTGGGTCAAAAAGACATCAAAGCCTATAATTATCCTGATGTGTGACTTCCTCTTTGTCAAGTAATTTACTGTTCGTTACATCACCCTTTGACAGCTGATTATCCTGGTAAGAGCTGCAGCAGCAAACCAATGTATCAGATGAATTACATGTGAGACTGGAAATAAACACTCATAACACAACAAGAGATTGCTGACAAAAACGTATGTTTTTTTCATGAATTGGTCGGTTTTAGATTGTGAGTGTTTTTTTGCTGTCTAAACGTGTCTCTTTTCAGACTATAGGTCAGGGGTGGGGAACCTTGTCTCCCCTCTTGCTGGTCTTTCACTTGTCCTTGCTCCTACACACCTGATTCAAATCAATGAGTCTCTGTGCAGAACTTGATTGGCTGGTAGATCCATTTGATTTGAACCAGGTGTGCTGAAGTGGGGAGAAATGGAAAGCCTGAAGGGACAACAGGCCTTGAGGACCAGGGTTCCCCATCGCTGCCATAGGTGATAGAAAATATCCAAAGTAAGCATTTTATTGCATTGTCTCTGTTGGACATTTATAAACATCAGCAATTATTTAATTGAATGCACATCACATGATATTAAAATCCCTTATATACCATTAAAATGGTAGAAATTACATTCAACTACCATTCCTCCCTGAAATCTTTCTGATAAGAGTTTCTTCAGTAACATGCGTATTCACAAATTGCTCAAGAAGAGCCGTTCTGTCGGAGGGAGTTGCTTCAGTTGTGGTGTAAATAGTTCCTCTTTTAACATTACAGATATGATGAATGTCTTCCTGCCTGGTTAAAACGAAAACTGTTTTGCCCCATTATTTCATTAGTTTACAGCAAAACTCTATCAGATATTCACTGGTACTAATTAGTACCTTTTGACTCATCATTACCAGGTAGCTTTAGTAAACAGAGGATGGAAGCAGTGTGTGCTATCAACTGCAGGGGAGACAAGAAGTGATAAAAAATAGTCAGTGATGACTAAAATCAAGCTTGCTTATTAGCTAGGAGGAGGCTATCTTAAAAGTATCACAAAAGCAGCTGCCTTGCTCGGCAACAAGAACAAATCTAATCTAAATCTAATCTAAAGGAATTTTTCTCTAGATCCACTGACTGATTCACATGGCTTCCTTGGATCTCACTGCTCTCCAAAAAGCCTGAAATCTTGGAGTAGTTTTAGACTGTTTTTTTTTTTTTTTTATAACATGGAAGTCTAAAGGGACTTAGGGCGCATTCACAAAGCTTTTTTGATTCGAATCAGAGTCCATTTGCTCAGAAAGTCCACTTCGTTTGGGGGAGTTGTGAATCCGCAAACAGACTCTGACCCGGAAGCGGACTCGGTCCACTTACAAATGCGGGTCTCAGTCCGCTGCAAGTGGACCAAATACAGGAAGTGGATTACAAGCAGCTCCTTCTTGCATTTGGTTTAGCATGACTTTGTGGGTAAAACCTTGGACATTGTGGATAAACTCTACGACAACAAACACACGTGTGGGACTGCAGTACTTTTAAAAATGGCTCGTGGTCAGACGTGGAATAGGAAGTAAAAGCTTTAATCGGTATTTGGTCTGATGAAAGCATATCCCAGCTCCTCGTAAGTACGCACGAAAATAATGTTTTGTGAAGGAAACGGAAGTTGTGAGAACTTCTCGCCTACGGTGAATCCAAATGCAGCGCCACCTCTGGAGAGATTGGGAACATTATTCAAAAGATTTGGCTCGTTTGGCTATGGCGCAACATGAATGCGATCTTGGTCCTGAAGACCAACCCCGGCCCCAGCTGAACCGAGTCCGCAATCAGACTGAGTCTCGCGGTCTATGCTTTGTGAATGCACCCTTACTCTGCCCCTGGCGGATGAGGGGTGAACTATAATTTTTCAAGACTTCCTGGTAGCTTCACATTTGTCCATCGCAGGTTGCCGCTTGGTTTTAACTCGTTTTAGTCATTTCATTGTACTTATTTGCCTCTGTGTTTCATTTTGTTGTGCTTTTTTGTCTTTACATTACATTTATTTGTGAAACACTTTGGTCAACCTGACTTTCACCAACTCTCTTGGCCCATCATACAGTATAAGGTGGAAGAGAAGGCCTACTGTACCTAACCATACAGAAGTTCAGGAAGAACATTTCACAACTAGTCACAATTTATTTCAAGTTTGTTTCAAGATGATAACTGGCAAAGGCATCATCTCTGTCAGTTTCAGACTCCCTGCTCCACTCTCAAACTATCTCAAACTTTAGCATTCATAAACTGAATGACAGCCAATAGATGTGATTATTTTAGCCTGTTCATTTTCTCATTGTGAATGCGCATATTAAGCTCTGCTTCTAACCACAAATGCATTTTAATAAAGCTGGCAGCTCAGTTCAAAGGACACCAGCTCATTGTTATTTCTCAGAGATAACTCAGAGTTTCTTCCACTGTAGCCTCTTGATGATGTCAGGGAATCAAACATTGGCTCATTATTGGACACTCAGCTGAGACTTTACACCAATTTATTTTTTGGCAGCTTAGAGATTATCTGAACCGTCAGCCTCTAAGCAACACTCTTGATCCATTTCAGTTATTTTCTGCAAGACACCATAAATCAGTCTGAGCTTGTTTTTTTGTTTTTCAGTGATTGCAATCATTATTGTAAGCATAACAAATGTCTGATGTTTGCTCTACTGTTATATCTAGTCTTTGTAAAGTCACTACATGCACTAGACTGCAGAAAAGATGGTTTTCCCTAAGCAAAAGCTAATTAAAATCCTAACTAGTTTTGCACATACATGTGCAACATACAAGTAATTTTATGTTATCTTTAGTTAAATAAATTAATTTGGGAAAAGTAGGAACAATTGCAATTTTAGTCTTTAGAGGGTTAAAGATGAAGCATGTATGACTGTGCATTCAGACCAATAGTGGCAAAGGCGCTCAAGGCTGTGCAACAAACAGGATAGCTTCCACGTGACTGATGTCAAAGTTAAATCAAAATTAAATGCATTTCAACACATTTTGAATGCATGATTTCATATATTTTGAGTTCATGTTTATCACAAAAATGCATAAAACTCTGCAAGGGAACGAAGTCCTTGTATGACAACAACAAAAGACGAGCAGACAACGCCACATGCGTAATTGAGCATTGAGATGTTGCAACTGCGACGTGGACAGGAGCGCATATTTGCACCCATGTGTGTGTTCTATAGGCCAAAAGAAAAAGACCCCAGAGCTAGAAAGCATAATCTTTTTGGCCGAAGAGTCTTTTTCTTTTATGGAAGAACAGGGAAAATGGGGTGAGGCGGTTAATGAAATGAATCCCCCCTGATCATTGTTATTACTGTATCATTAACATGGTCTGCAATGACAACAAATATGCGCATTTAACCCTTAAAATCATAGCGACTCATCATGGATTTGGATATTGCTGTGATATGTGCTGCTGCCTGAAGAAGACGTCACCAGGTTGAGTGCACGAGATTCTCTGATGGTATATGGGGTCACATGGACACTTTTGTCACGATTAAAACATTCTCAAGTCCAGAAAAGGGATTAGATCTGTATTTTTTGTGTCATGTGACCGTGCAAAAAAGTCCGGAACAGTTGTCAGAACGGAACGGTTGGAAGAGGCCGTCTGCACGATTGCAAAGTCTGGAACGCTTGACACACCACCAGCTGGACTGGAGTTTGGCCGTCGCTTTCTGTTTGCATTACGGCGTGATGACAACGGTTTCATGCTCAAAACCTTTTCCAAAAACAACCTTGAGACTGAGCAGAGTTATCAGACCCCGGCTGCGAGAATCCAGATCGTTCAAGTCTAGTTTGTTTGAGGAAACCCATGAGACGCCCTAAGGAGCTTGGTGAATTTCATTGACTGTTGCTGAAGCTGCGGCTGGACAGAGAGCGCTTCCAGCGGCACTTCAGGTTGGATGTCCAGCAGTTTGTTTGTTTGTTTTTTATTTAATCTACCACAGTTTAACAGTGGATGTTCAGTCTGAATCATTACCAGCACCAGTTAGCCAACAAGCTGCAGCCGCTGACTTCTGTCATTATTACAGCAGCACTTATGTTTCTATTGTCAATATGACCAAATGCAGACACGTTTGGACATAATCCTACTACAACTATGTAACAATATTCACATCAGATTCATGCAACTCACCCTGGTCAGTTCATCTTGAAGGTGTCCAGAGTTGGTCCTTGAGGGACACTGTCCTGCAGGTCTTCACTGTTTCTCTGCTTCAAAACACCTGACTGATAATGGCTCCAACAGCCTATGAGGTTCTCATTAGTTGGAGTCAGGTGTGTTGGAGCCAGGACGTGTAGAAAACCTGCAGGACTGTGGCCCTCGAGGACCAGAGCTGGACACTCCTGATCTAGAATCATAGGCGCCAGGACAGGGGGGCACCAAACCATAATCTCATCTACGGCACCTGTTGTACATGCAAGTGGCTGGAGCTCGCCCTGGGTAAGATAAACAGAAGTCATCACATTTAAGAACCTGTATATGTGACTGAAGGATTAATCTATTATTAAAATGGTTGCAAATTAACAACTGATGTAACTGATGTTGGAGTAAAAATACAACGAATCTCAATTAAAAGAGGATTATGTAGATATATAATTACACAGAAGTGTTTTCTCATCTGTTTTCAGTCTGAAGGAAGATTAGATTTAGGATGGAGAAATCAGTGTAGGCTATTAATTATTACTTTCTATTGGTATTTATATATTTTTATTGTTGTTGATTGATTTTAACTTGCTTTTTGATGTCTTTTCCTTTATTCACGTTTTATTCTTTTTACCCTGATTTAATTTTTCGCACAACACTTTGGTCTTTTCTTTAATGTGCTTTATAAATAAAGTTGGACTGGATGTTTTTTTTTTATTTACTTGTCATTTGTGCTTTTCTTTGTTATGGTTAAATCATGTTCTCTGTTTACCTGAATAAAAAGGTACCACATCATGCTTTTAAACATTTAACAACTAATCCAGCATCCTGGTGATACCCCCACCTCTTCACAATGTGACTTTATATGAGGGATGCCCAGAGTTTTAAAGGGTAAAAACCCCTTCTGTTGCTAACCAAGTTTGGTTCCTCAACCTAAACAAACAATGAGGAGTGGGGAGTAAATTACCGTCTCACACGGGATATACAGATAAAACAAAAGCAGTCATCTCACACTGGAATCATACTCAGGTGTCAAGGAACTTGTTCCACCACTGCTCCTCCAGCCTCCAACCCTTGCTTTAACCCCCCCCCCCCCCCCCCCCCCCAAAAAAAAATCTATAGTGATGATTCAGTGTTTCAATTTTGTGAATAAATAATGAGCAAGTAAAAGAGTAAAAGGTAAATCCCTAATAAGGCTTTCACACAGACGGCAAACAAAAAGCTGCCTCTGTGATTAAAGATGCTACAGAACTTTTGCAGATTTTATAAGCCACTAATCCAGCATCCATCTAGCATCCTACCTGTACTGTGATTATTCTCCAGCCAGTAAAGGACAGTCTGACTCTTGTCTTAACTCTTGCTCCGTCCCTCTCTCACTTTCTTCTCCTCTCTTTCTCTGTCTTCTTATGTTTCTTGGATGAATCAGCCTCAGTGCAAAATGGTGTGTTTATATCCACTTGCTAACGTGACGTGCGTAAAATGAAAATCAGCTGAAACATTATGCAGAGGCCTTTTTGCTTGACTTCTTTAAGAATTATAATTCTTTTCATGCCTAAATAGCTGCATGTAATATTCAGACATTTCACACAGTTAAATAGTGCTGCTCAGGAAGTGAGAAACCGGAGTTACCGCATAATCACTTATGAAATCCTTCTTTCTTCTATTTATAACCAAGCTAAATAAGGCGTAAAAGTCTCATTATCACTGTAATATCCTGCCTGTGTGACTTCCACTCATTGCACTGCTTCTGTCAATAAATACATACCATAAAGTTGGATGTGAAAGTTAATTTCAGATAATGCCTCCTGACAATTTACAGAGATAATCTATCAACATACCTGCATAACATAACAAGGAATGAGTCATAATGAGTCATCATCATGCTGTGAATAACGTGTGAAACAAACATGTAATGGGAGGGGTTATTGTACAGAGACACAAAGTGACAAAGAAAAACAAAGAGAAACAGCAAAGCATGTCACTTCTCTGAGCTCTTGTTAAATTACTTAATAAAGTGTCACTGTACAGATTGTTTTAGATTTTTTTAATCAACATGTTTCTTGAAATCACCATGAAACAAGGCTACCTTTAAAAATCTGTTTTAAAAAATTGTTTTTCTGAGTAACATATTTGTGTTTCCACATTTCGGAGATATAGTTCAAATAAAGGAGACTGAAATAACAAATAATATTTGTATATAGGTTTAAATGAGGAAGGATGATTTGTTTCTTGGTGATATAAGATGTCAGTATTATGAATCATTCAATATATTGTCCCCTTCAGAGTTATATTTGGATTCTAATTCTAATAATGACATTCGTGTTAGAACGTTCTTACCTGAGTACTTTTGACCCATAGTATATTTCTTTGAAGCTCTCTGAAGAGATGGAGCATTGCAGAAAAAATACGGGGTCTCTAACAAGGACAGGCGCTGAGTCATGCTTATTGATGGAGTTTTTTTCTTTTGCTCTGAGTTTGTTCACATAATTACTCTTTTCTTCAGAGCAGGACTGAACCACTCTCCAGTCCCTCTCAGTGGTCTGGTTCATACATTTGTAGTTTTCAAGCCCTTCTCTCCAAGGACCCAGATACTGAATCATTATCTAATTCATTTGTTCAGAGCACTTTAGACCAGTCCCAATTACCTTGGCTTTTAGGGTGCTGACAAACGTTACTTTAGGCAGGACATTTCATTACCAGTTTGATAAAAGCTGCTGAAAAATATTATTTATATATGAAGAAAAGCATTATGTTTACCAGGAGAAAATATCCTGAAAATGGAGAGATGATGTAACACTTTTATCTGTGGTAGAATCCATAGTTGTTATTGTGCTTTCTACTCAGTTGCCAGCTAGACTATTATTTCCATATGTGCCAGGACTGGTCAACATCCCAGATAAGAACAATCTTTTAAACACAGTTGTTTAAAGCTGCTCCAAATACCCAGTTACAAAATGTTCTCAGGATGAATACTGGAGATGAACATTTCGATTCTAAAGAGTGTTAAATAGGAGTTGTAAACTAGCTGAGCCAGAGCCATAAAATAAACTTTAAATGAATTCTAATGAATTGAAATACCAAAATTTTCAGAAAGGCAGTCATATCTGCTTCACTTTACTCAATAACCCTACAGGCTCTCAGGGTTAGGTACAGAAAGCCATGCAAAGAGCTGACAGGACCTAAGGAGGAGGTGTTTATGTCCTCTATAATGTCTGTTTATGTGCTGTTTTGCTTGTTCAGATGCTGGCGATGCAAGGAAACCCAGCAGAGGGCCTCTTGTCTATGCTGGAGAGCCTGTGAAGAAGAACCAACACTGAACCAGCCACTCATCAGCGCAATATGAAGAGCCAATGGCCTGCTGGGTATCCTCGTGTGACCAGTGTTGACAGCCCATAAAAAGACCACATATGATTTTCACTCTACACCTGTGCAAGAGGACATAGCTCACCAGAAGGCAGAAGAACATAATAAACTGTCAGGGAAAGAAAAAAAACATGTAGATTTGAAATAAATAAATATGTATATTATGAATAAATATATGCATGTTTTTGTTTTGCAGTAATTAGAAACAGAGATGATCTCACTGGAATCATGATTATCTGTCAACCTTCAGTTTTACACTTATGGCCTGTAAAAGTTTTTTTTTTTTTTTTTTGATGTACTTAAGTTCAATCATTATAATCAAGACGCCTACATGAAAATGGTGGTGTTGGGGAGGGGTTATTTGCTGGTTATTTCTATGAGCACAAACTGTGGATAATTAATTGTATGACACTTTGTACCATTAATTTTACTTTGGGAGCTGAGTAATAGTTGAAATTACCCAGTGCTGTTTGAAAGGGCTTATTTTAATTGGCAGCAATTCAAATGGTACAAAATTTTTAATGTTTTAAATATGAAGGAAAAATTTAGAAATAAACAGACATTAAAGAGGACATATAAACCTAAATGTCCAGTTTTTCTTGTTTGCTTTTCTTTCATCTTTTGTTTCTTACAGTTAAGAGATAAATACATTTTTAAAAAGTTATTGAGGAATTATAAAAGGTTAAAAGCCAGATGAATACCATGCAAGGCCTTTGTGTCCCACTGTGCCACAGACTGTAGTACCTCCTACTGTATATGCAAGTGGCTACTGTTTTTGATAAAATGGCATTATTCAAGCAGGTCTAATAAATCTGGGTTTCCTTCAGCTTGTTCCCTTCTTCATTACAACATTTTGTTATTGTAAATGGTGCATACACTGCATGCTGTTGCATGGAAACAACATGGTAAAGTGCTCTTCAAAGTCTTTGCTCTACATTGCCACCAGATAAAATATGTGCTGTGGTCTTAATCATGTGGCCTCATTACATATTAATAAAACACAGTCACCTAAAACACTGGAACTCCTTTCCTGGCTGATTTGTCCTCATTTTCTTCCCTTTTTTCTCATTTTTCCTCTCTGGTCTATTTCAACACAGGAATTAATCTGCTGTCAGTGTGTGTGTGTCTAATTACAACGGAAGCTCTTCATGGTTGGCTTGTGCATGCCGATGCACACACACTTGATGCAGAGGGAGAGCACTGCTTACAGCTGGAACCTCAGTGCCATCAACGCGATGGAGGAAAAGTAGGTCTCCCATCTTGTTAATCACACGTATGCAGTTCACTGCGAGTTGAGGGTGTTGATTAAACACGTTGGTGGAGAGGAGAACGAGGTACAGCCCTGCACATGGAAATGAACAGTGAGGTGCTTTTAGGATCAGAAGCCTTTTCTGATTTACTGTTTATCCATTTTCAACAGTGCAGAAAAAAAGTTTCCCCACAACCAGAAATGAAGATGCCTTTCGACAAATCAAAACTTTTCCATCTTTGGAAATATGGTAAACTTTGTCCTCCAAATAATGGCAAAGGCATCTATCCAGCCTGTTGTATGAAGGAAGTTGAAAAGCCAGCAACAGTTACTATAAAGGAGATAAATAATCAGCAGTGATCAAAAACTGAAATACAGATGCTTATACAGGTTCCAAACAAGTCACAAGACATTAGGCAGATAGTTTTACATAAAATCATTTCACATGAGGGAAAAGCCAACAGTGAGTTAACCTGAACAGGTATTCATTCCTCATTGCACATTTAATACGATATAATGGCTACACCCAAAATTCAAGCACTTTATTCGAGAAAATTATTCTCTATAAAGAGATACTTGTGTTTACACTCACACAAAATATCTCTACAGTGTAAGAAGTGCAGACAGACAGCTGTATAACAGGTAACCAGCAGCTTCTACACTGGATGAAATTAAATACAAAAATCTGTGATTACCTTGTTTAATCATACAGTAAACCAAGTGCTATGCACCCCATGGATTAAATTTATACTCTTTTATAAATATTTTTTTAAATAAATTACTCTCCATTTAATGTCTGGCAACAAAACTGTGTGCTCGATATATGAATAATAAAAAAAAAGATAAGAAAAAAATCCTTGGCATGTACTTTTTGATCAGGAACACTATCATTGCTTCTCGGAAATCAGATGTTTTAGCATCTGGATTGCATTTGCTGCTAGGGGAAACAACATAAACTGTTGGAGAAACAAAGATCTGATCCATAACACTTTCACTAATTCAAGGTCTCATAGCAACAAGTCTAATCCACTTGGGTGAAATTAGTCTAATTGCAGAAAAAAAACTGGTGATGCATGTGGGAGTGGACGGATGCATCTGCAAGAGTTTTGACTCATCAGAAATCATGCAGGAATAAGTGAAAATTAATGGAAAAACAAACAAAACAAACAGAATAGGTTATAATCAGTTGTTTTTACTTTGAATCTTCAACACTACTTAAACTCTATAACTTTTAGAAAAAGTAAATTGAGAATGGAAGTGAGTCATCTTGCTTCATGGGGGGATCTATCAAAGGTTTGGGTGTATAAAAACGTGAGCAAACTCATTGCACACGCAAAAAACTGTACAAACTGATCTAAGAACAGCATGCTGCTGCAATGCAATGAATATGCAATATGGGGCATTGACACGCGATTGTGCATGTACTGGGAGGATAAATGTAAATATACTAATTTAGCACTCACAAAGTGATTTATCAACTGTAAGATGGATTGCGTTCAGCTTCTGAGGGGGACAATGCGGGATGCACGTAACTCTGATCCAAAATGAGGTGTGATTGTTTTTATCTGCAGTGCTGTTGCACTGCTTCATGTTATCCTGAGCAGGGGCCACGTGACAGCGGATCTAAGCAAGAGTGGGCAACCGTGTAGATATTAATGTACACAGCATGCATGGACATTTACACGCACATTTCTGCATTGCCCTAATATATCTCTCCATGCATGAGATTACTGGCACACACACTCTTATGACTCTTATGTCACTGAACATATAGCACTGTATCATCTACTATATCACCTGCCATGAAAAACAAGGAGCATACAGTATACAGGCATGCATGCAAGCATCCCTGCAAACTCCCTCTTTCTGTTTGTCCCTCTTTCACCCACTAAAAGCCAGTGACGTGTAAAGTGGAGATGTACAGCATGTGACTCCATTAATGAATGGATAGCTCTCAGCACAGTATGTGTGTGCATGTGTGTGTGCTACGAGTACAGTGGAATTAATACTCCCTTTGATCCTCTCTTGCGGATTACTCAGTGCTATATGGTTGTGCATGTGTGCATCTGTGTGAGAGATTGAGTGCAGAGAAGAGGGGGGCGTTAGCAAATCCCTCTCATTCAGCAGCTAGCTACTGTCTGATATATCATTCAACTAAAAATGGGTCTTGGAGGAGGGGATGAAGGGGTGAAGAGAGCTGCAGTGAACAAGGCAGAAAAGTAGAGCTGACAGAGAGGAAGTGAGGCGGTATGAGACAAAGTCTGACGGAAAAGATGAGAGAAAAAAATAAAGGAGGAGGAAAGAGGTTACTGCAAAGGATAATGAAAATTTCCATTTCCTCTTAATTGTTTGTACATGAATGAAGCTCAGCAAGGTATGTGCATATGTGGTGTGCCTGATCATACAGATGTGGTCAAGCAGAATCATTGGCTGTTTCCAAACATCCTTATTGAAACACAGTGAACTGCAAAAAGTCACATGATCTCTTCTGCTCTGTTGTGCACAAACCAGATATGATCTGTGCTCACGTGAAGAGAGAGACGAGGGGAAAGAAGATACACAAAACTGTTCAATTTTAAGAGTTAAAACTGTTTCCTGTCTCTGTCTCCAGGCAGAAAAAGGATCCCTTCACATCCCATTTTGTATTCTTGCATCTATGTTGCAGTTTAGGACAGGTCCAATTAATAAATACATGAAATATGGTGCAAATGTTTTAAAGGTAGGGTGGATATTTTTCAGGAGCATTTTTTTTACTATATTGCTTAAAGACCCACAACACCGCTTTTTGCAGTTTTCTCAGTGATGCGCCCCGTATCAATGGCTAATCCATGCTAATCTTGCATCCTACTGTGAGCTCACTCCAGCCTGTTAAAGACTTATCTTGACTCTTGTTCTGTCCCTTCCTCTCTTTCTTTTCCCATCTGCCTCCGGTAATGTTTCCTTTCATTTCTTTGCAGAATCTGCCATGGTGAGCAATCCAAACACCCGCTGTGTTCATGTCTGGTTCGTATCCAGTTGCTAGTACATGACGCGGTGCACAACCAATAATCGTCTGCAACGTCACAACCGCATCTTGATGCAAAAGTCATATAGTGCAGTTTCTGAGCCTCGGGACGCCGCTGGGGAGTGTCGGCTCGAAAATGTGCATTATGAATGTTGATGTGCAATCAAAACTCGTCAAAAACGCATATTTTTAAGGTAGAAAAGTTAAGTTGTGGGTCTTCAAAATCTCCTTTACACCCCGATTGCAGCCAATTAATGAAATGCCCTGACACAAAAATAAAAAAATGTAGTCACCTGAAGAACGGGCAGGACTAAAAAAAAAAAAATCAGATTTGTTCGTTAATGATTGAATGATATGTCCATCAAACTCAACTGTCATTTGTCTTTCTCTCATCTCCCCCACCCCTGCACTTGCACCGCTCCATGAACATCTCACAGTGTAGACAAACATGGTGACAGACTGCTCGCTGCTACTATTATCTCTGCATCTGTTTGTTCTGAAAATCCACCGAAAAAAGAAAAACTGATGTGGATGAAGTTGTGGAGGTGTTGATGTTTTTACACCACAGAAAGAGTTGGAGGTGAGTGAATGAATACTTTTAGAAATATAAATCTAAAACGCAGGATAGCTGTTTACTAGTTACTGTAGCTAACAAGCTAGCCACTCGGCTGTTTTCGGCAGCCTGCTCGTGAATCATCAGGCTGCACGTTTCTGCACGCTATAGGAGTGGCTTTGAGTGGGTGTTTCATTGTGTTTTTTTTCCATAATGTAGCTTGCTCGAAATGTTTTTTCAGGATCCCTTACCCTGCCTTCAAGCTTCCAGAAACTCAACTTTGACGGGCTGACTTTTGCTTCTGCAACCCCCTTTTTTTAACAGCCAAAAGATCATTCTCATCAATGTGATGACTTAAATATTTAATCTTACAAGACACTAATCGACTAAAGTCTTAAACACAATGGACCTCATTCACTGATGGTTTTATTTATGCATCTTTGCAATTTTTAATAGCTGGGACAGGCTCCAGCAACCCCCGCAACCCTGAACTGGATAAGCGGTACAGAAATGCAATTTTTTTTCTTGATTTGTACCTAAGACTCCCCGCCAGATTAACAAATTTGTTTGTTGACTACAAAATCATTGGTATCTTTCATTTTGATTGGTTAAAAACACTGATGGGTCCATGCAGACACAGAAAGCAGTGAATAAAGACAACAAAATATAAACAGTCTGGCCCACACGTGCATCAAGCTGCACATCCTTGTGGTGTGGTTGCCAAAGGGGGACACTGTATAATATCTTTTTTTTTCTTTTTACATATTGCACTTTCTGTAGTTTACAAACTAAATTGCCTCCTGCTGTGTCCAAACATCCTGCATCCTTTTTAGATGTGGTG
This sequence comes from Atherinomorus stipes, assembly GCA_023101725.1. Taxonomy (NCBI): domain Eukaryota; kingdom Metazoa; phylum Chordata; class Actinopteri; order Atheriniformes; family Atherinidae; genus Atherinomorus; species Atherinomorus stipes. Next base: position 15,404 of record JALJCO010006772.1, read on the forward strand.
TGCCAATGGAGCGAGTGCATCTGATGAGATGAAATCTCCAGGTGAGTCTGAACGTTGGTCAGTGGTATTATTAAGCAGGAAGTCAGGGCCTATCCTTGATCGCCCAGTAAAACTAGTCATGATAATAAATAGCCACTGTTGTCGTACATTCTAATTACGAAAGAGCAAATTCGGCAGCTGGATCTGGGAGTTGACTTGGACATTTATGATGTGATATTCCTGCAGCTGAAGAAAGAGAGTGCGGGTTTTTTTACTGCACGCAGATGCAATCTATTGCACCCATGATTTTAGTTAGAAGGATAGTTAAAATTTTAGCCTAAAGGACAGAATCCCAACCATCAGTCTGTGAAAGATTTCCCATGTCTATACCTGATCAGGTCAGGGCTGTTCTGGCTACACAAGCAGGAAAACAATTTAATGCATTAGCAAATGTCTTTAATAGAACCCGTACTCCAAGCATCATGTTTAATGTACAATGTAGCTATACAAAGGAACTATAATTAAAACCATTTAATTTGAAAAATCAGCATGATGACACAATTATGTAGCCTAAATGAAATAAAATTTAAAAATTCTGTTTATCCCAGTCAAAAATTGTATATGATTTTTTTTTTTTTTTTTTTTTTTTACATGAATACCTGTATCTTCACATCTTATGGGTCAGCTGGTGAGACACATGAGGAATGAGGGAAGTGCATTTTTAATATTGAGGACACCCAGATTGAAAACAAGCTGGATAAAGTTGTTGATTATGACAAATAATTGACAACAATAAATATACAGTTGTCCTCAAAATTGTTCATACGCAATTAAAAAGAAAGCTAAATTCCCAATAATAATTCAAATAACAAGAAAACAAAGAAACTATTAAGAAATTAAAATAAACTAAATTAAAATTTTGTGAAATAAAATATTGGTTTTGAATTGTGGTTGGAAATAATAATTAAAAAACAAATGAACAAAACTGTCCCAGACAAATTAGAGTATCTACCTCGTGAACAGTGGACCAAAATACCTGTCAGCAGGTTCATGAGTTTTACTGAACGTTGCAGAAAACCCTTTTGATGAGGGTTGCTCATCAAAATTTTGATTCAGGAGCCCCATCGTGCTTGTTTATTTGTTTTATTTATTTGAATATTTCTGGTAAACTACAATTCAAAATCAAGTCACGATTTTCTTAAAATTATTATTACTTTATTATTTTAATTTCTATTAATTTTCAACTTATCTTACTGATGGATGATTTTTTTTCCTATTTAATGGGAGGGCACAGCATGAATAAGGATGACTCGTACACTTGTAAAGTATATTCCCTCCAAAGTTGGGGGGTTGGCAGAAAGCTTTGAGAACTAACTAGTGGAAGGGCAAAGGGGGCAATGTTGTAAATAAAACCATATTTCTTTGTTTTAACTGTCTTTATTGAGACTTTGGGAAGTAGAATGTTGTGTTTGTGTGTATTTATGTTCAGGCTTTAGCATGAGAAATGTAGCAGCAGCGTGGATGCACATGTTCATCCTGAGGTCATGGTCCATCTGGAAGAAAACAGAGCCAGCATGATAATATTCTTTATGTTATTCTCCCAGTTCCCTGTCTCGACTCAAACTAAACACGCGGCGAGGTTCACATCACTTTTTGCCAGTCCGAGTCACATCTCAAGTCTTTGAGTGACAAATCCAAGTCAAGTCACAAGTCACTTTTACTTGTGAGGAGAAATCATGTGATGCCTGCTGCATCTACTGTACTTAGAGCATAGCACTGTAATACCCAAGCAATTTAAAATCCATACTTACCATTTATCTGCCAGTGTTTAGTAACAACACGATTGTTAGTGACTGATAAATGCTCTGTCCCACTCCACTGCTCATTTGATTTACTGATTTTGGAATAACTGGATGAACACGGAAAACCGGTAAACAGGTGTGCTCACTTTTTGCATCCTTTTATCAGATACAGTATTTGACATAGCTTTGTCACAAAAGCACCATCACAGCAAAGACAGAAGACCCACATCCACTCATGCGTGGGATTTGAGTCCCTCTAATGTTATTCACACTCATGGTGCCAATTTCAACATGTCATTTTGTATCAAATCATCTGTCAACAGTGCTCCATGTAAATGAAACTATGCCATCCTGTGTAGACCTCTCGCCCCTCCGTTCCACCCCATGTCACATGTTCTAGCTCCGCCACTGAGTTTGACACAGGTGCTTTCACAATTTATTATTTATTTACATTATTTACTTATTTCTTTTCTATTATTTTCAAATATTCAGATATGTGTACTTTATTAGGGCAACCGATCCATGACAATGACTGTGTCAGTTCTGTCACTTTCTAACAGGATAAACAACAATAACAAGTAGATGGACTTTATACTTTTAGTTTTTTCTTCTAACAAATTTGTGATAGCTCAGAAAGCCACCAGTGCCTAAACATTTCCAAAGAAAATTTTTGTTTTAGTTATGAATTAGTTTAAAACAAGCTACAAGTTGCCATGACGTTCCAATATGTCAAAACCTTATCGGCCACAAAATAGCAAAGCCTAACTATATGAAAATTGAAAGCTAAAACTATTTTCAATACAACACTGGACAGTGTATTGCTTTAAGGTAAAATACAGTATATTACAAGTTCAAACATTACTGATCCCTGATGAAAAACTCAAATTATCCAATAGTAAATGAAGATATCAAGCGCTGATGTATTATTTCATACACTTTATGGCCTTTATTAACTTACATTCATATGTAAGTATTTGACTTTTTTGAACGGGACATAAAGAAAGGTCTAATATTTTCTACACTGGATTACTTCAACTTTAATAAACATGATGATATGAAAGGAAACACGCAGGTGCATGCAATTTGTCCAACAATGCAGCTGCATTTCAAATTGATGACGAGCCTAATGCTTTTTGAAAGTGAAACACAATCTGTTGTTTTTGTCAGGGCTCTTTTGTAGAGCAGGCCTGCGCGATGTGGATCCCACAAGAGACCGGTCCATAACTGACTGCATGCCAAGGCCTCCACAAACTATTGATTCTCTGGTGCACTTTAGCTGTAACCCAACTCCCTGCTCCCATCAATCATTTCAGCCCCCTCTGCATCCCACTGCAGCATCCAAAATGGCCTTCCAGGGTACTGGTCTAACTGGAAATTATTGATCTTGATCCTGGCATGGACGATCTGATTACATTGTGTTTTATGGCTCTGAGGATGGGGGCTTTATTGTTTTAGTGGCCACATCTGGCTTCTGATGATGAGCTTGATGAGGTCAGCATAGGGGGAAAGGAGCAGAGAGGAGACAAGAGGGAGGCAGAAGTAGGAAAAAAACAGAGGGAACAATGGAAGAGGATAAAGATGGAGTGATGTGTTTGGGGGAGAGTTTGATCGATACACTAAAGCATGACATCATCGTTTAGCTAGTCTGGAGGGACATCAGGCGTTTTGCCAGTAACCGACAACAACCAGACCCTGGTCATGAATGATTAATGTCATCCGCTCATCCAACCTTCGACACTGGTTCTGTCCAGTCTGATATTACAGGTCACGGCACCTTCATGCAGAGCAAGGTGTTTGTCAACAACTCATTTCAACTAATTCTGCTGTTTTAGTTATCATTTCACCTTATGTTTTGAAGATAACATTTAAATCACTTTTTGGAATTTAAAAAAGAGTTACAAAGACCTTTTTATTTTATTTTTTTTATTTTTTTTTTTACCAACTAAAACCTTTTAAAGAAATTGTTTATTTAAACCATTTGTATGGATAACAAAATTATTGTTAATATACCAAAAGCCCCAATACCATACGTAAGTCACATCTAAGCCACGAGCACGCTCTCATCCAAGATCTATTTCACTGGGCATGATGAATCTGTGTCTGTTGTTCATCATGGCTTGCTTTTCATGCAGCCAATTAAGCCTGGATGCCCTTGTTTTGAATTTGATGAGCCCAGCCGAGTTTATTTATTTATTTATTTGTTTATCTATTTAGTTTATTTATTCATCTATTTATCTTCTCATTTCTATCATGGATATCTGAAAGTCACTTTTGTGCAATAGGCTCTTGGTAAGGTTTCAGTAGACGGTAGAACTGATGAACTTAAGGTCCAGCTGTCGCTTTTGGGTCCTGTGTTTGGTCTTTGCTGGATTTTTTTATGCTTCTTTTTTTTCTTCCTCTTTTTTACGTGTCCTGTCCAGCATCATAACAGGCAGAATGGAAATCTGATTGCTTTTTTGTGTTGAACAGTTCCCCTTTACCAAGGGGAACGACACACAATATCCTGATATCCTGTTTATTCATTTTATTTCTTTAATTAAACATTTGTCTATAACAGCATTCCATATCATACTGCTGGGCTTGACAAGGGAGAAATAAAAGTTAAAAGAGGTAATGATAGAAAGTGGAACAGAGAGAGAGGAGTGAGGAAGGGGAAGAGAGAGAGAGAGAGAGAAAGGAGAGAAAACATGAATCCACTTATACAGTTCACTGGTGCATCTGTACAGAAATCCCTAAACAACATTCCAAGGTCTCTGTCGGAAAACAAAACAAGCAATCCCCTACAGGAGGACCTTCAGGTGGCTTGAGTATCCTCAGATCATACAAACACACTCAGAACTACGCAGAGAAGAGGTACAACCTAGTCAGCGCAATGGGAAGCAGTGTCACAGTGTCAACGTGCATAATAAAGGGTCTCCGTGGTGATACAGTCATGCAGATGCAGCCTCGTCTCTGCAAGGAGGAGGAAGCCTGCAAGGCTCACGACCCAGGCCCCCAGCAGCCACCCAGAGGCCCAGATCCGAGCCGCCCCCCCAAAAGAATAGACATGCATCCCCCAGAGGGCGGTAAAAGGTGGACCCAGCCGGAGCCCGCCCGCGGTCTGGGGGCCCAGGCCCCAGTGGACCAAGACCAGCAGCTGCTGACCCCACCGGCCGCCCCCGGGGCAGGGACAGCACCGGGCCCAGGGCCCAGGGCCCAGGGCCCAAGCACCCAGGAGTAGCCCCCCCCCCTCACCTGACCCAGACGGCCCAACCGAAACCCAGGAGGACCGGACCCCCCAGACGACACCCCCCCCAGGACAGGCCAGCCCCCACCCCGACGTCCCTGCCCCACACACCTGACACCAGGGCGCCACCACCGCTACCACCCCCACACTCACACACACAGACTCCCCACACACATACCCCAACACCCACCCGCTCCGCTCTCCGACCACATACCCACACTCACTCCTCCCTCCACCCCCAACACTCTCCTCTCTCTACCCTCCACACATACCCCCACCTCCTGATACCCTCTAACACCCTCTAAACAGTTATCAAATACACTGTGATGTACTTGCACTGCCATACTGTATGTACATACACATTCAATTATAGGTCAAATATATATATATATATATATATATATATATATATATATATATATATATATATTACTTTTTTTCAAACTTTATGACATGATTATGTGTCTTAGATAAGTTAGGCTTATGTGTTAATTAGGAATAAGAATCATACTACATATTCATAGTCACATTTGCAGTCTATTTTTAAATGACCTCCACTTTGTAGTGTGAAGAATGGAAGAAGCACACACAACACAACCTGCTCAATTAAGCAACCTATTAGATGACAAACAGGGAGACATCCTCTGCTTCATGCAGATGACCTCTAGACGAAACATCCTATCCTGTCTGGAGGTCATTTATTTAAAAATAATCTCACATACACAAAGGATGGAAGAGGTAGACTACATATCCACACATACGATGTGAGACAGACAGACTGAAAGGGAGAGTCTGTGGGGAGGAGATGAACGAGGAGAGGAAGATAGCTGAAGTTAGTGTTCTTACTGTCTGGAGGTGACCATTAAAAAAAAAAAAAAAAAAAAAAAAGAAAGAAGGAAATTGATATAATTTTTTGTAAAGATAGGGAAGAAATTATAATGAAAAGTCCAATTGAGTTTCAAAAAAAAAATAAACAAATAAAAATAAAACCGGAAATTCAAAACACAAAAAAAATTTGACATTAGAAAAATTTTCCTTAAAATGGAAAAAAAAAGAAAAAATAAAACATCGCTCTATATAGTGAAAAAAACAAAAAAAAATAAAATAAAAAAAAAAACAACAACTGAAATACAATAGCTTATTCTGAAAAAAAAAATAAAAAAAAATTTCAATGAATAATAATTATCCTTCTTTTGTCAACATCAAAAAACCAACCTTTTTTTGACTGTTCCTTCCTTCATTCCCCTTTCCTCGTCCTCCCCCTTTTTCTTTTTTCTCATCTCCCCCTTCCTTTCTTTCTCCTCCCTCCCCCCCCCCTCCCCTCTTTTCTCTTCTTTCTTTCTTCTTCCCCCTCTTCTTCTTCCTCTCCTACATTCATTCCTCCCTTCCTTCCTTCCCTTTTTCTCCCTCTCTCCTCCTTCATTTCTCCGTCTTTCCTTCTCTCTCTTTCTCCTTCCCTCCCTCCCTTCCCCCCCCTTTCCTCCCCTCCCTTCCCTCCCTTCCTCCCCTTTCTTTCTTCTCTCTCTCTTCCCTCCCCCCCTTCCTTTCTCCCCCTCTCTTCTCCCTCTCTCTCTTACTTTCCTCCCCCTCTTTCTCTCTCTCCCTTTCTTCCCTCTCTCTCTCCTTCCTTCCTCCCTCCTTCTTCCTCTTTCCCCCCTCTCCTTCCTTTTTTCCTATTCCTTTCCTACTTCTTCTCTTCTTTCCTTTCTTCCTCCTCTCTTCTCATCCTTCCTCCTCCTTTGTCATAAGAAAAGAAAAAATAAATAAAAAAAAAATAAAATCCTACACCTCCTAATCCTATTAAAACAGAAAAAGAAAAAATTTTTTTTTTTTTTTTTAAAAAAACTTTAATTGTTATAAAAAAATAAAACTTAAACACTAAAAACGAAAAATGTGAACTGTTATGATGAAAAAAAAACAAAGGAGAAGAGGTTATAATTATTTGTAAAAATACAAAACAAAAAACGAAAAAGAAAAAAAGAACAAGAGATAAATCATTTCATTTCATAAGAAAAGAAAAAAATTTATATTCAGAGACTTAACAGAGAGCCAAAGCTAAAAAAGAGGTCCTAAATGCTAAAGAATATCCTATATTTGATAAGAAAAATAGGAGAAAGAGGAAAAAAGGGAAAGAGAAGACTGGAGAGATGTGTAGATGATGTATCGCAAATCCCCTCTCCCAACAAATACATGTGTCTCACAAACACATAATATGTAATGTGAGGAAGGAGAAGATGAAAATATACAACTTAAAACAAAAAAAAATAAGTGTAATAAAATGAAATAATATGGTAAAAAAAGATAAAAAAAAAAAAAAAAAAAAAGATATTATTTAAATAAATTTAAACATATTTCAATTAATTGGTGATTTATCTAATTAATTTTTTAATCAAAAACATTAATTCACAAAACATTAGCTCAAACAAAAATAATTTTATAGGAAAAATATCTCGATCCCCAAAAAAAAACAAAGGAAACAAAGAGAGAAAGGAAAAATTATAAAAAAATGAACTAATAAATTAAAATATATGATCATAATGGTAATATTTAATTTAATAATTAATTAAATTAGGAATTAGTTTTTACTAATACAATTATATACCAATAAAGAAAAACAGAAATGATATCTAAAGTAAAGGAGAAACGTAGAAAGTCAGATAAAAGAATTAATATAAAGAAAGAATTTAAAGAAAAATAAGAAAAAAAAAAATATAAAATAAAATAAAAATACATAAATAAAAAAAATAAAAAATATAATACAAAAAAAAGAAAAATAAGAATAGAAAAAAATAAAAATAAAAAAAATAAACAATTATAAAAAAAAAATAATAAATATAAAAATAAAAAATAGAAAAGAAAAAAAGAAAAAAAAGAGTATAAAAAAGAAAGAAAAAAAGAAAAAGAGAGAGAAGGAAAAAAGAGAGAGAAAGAGGAAAAAGAGGAGAAGAGGAAAGAAAAGGAAAGAAAAGGAAAGAGAGAGGAAGGAGAAAAGGAAAAAGGAAGAAAAAAAGAAGAGAAACTTAATGGAGAAAAAATACTTTCACAAAGAGAAATCCCTAGGAATAATGATATAGAAAGGTATCAGAAAAGAGGGTAATAGGAGAGTAATCAGATCAGAAAAAAAGTTAAAAAAAAAAAGTATAAAAAAACTAAATGTTATAAAAACAAATCAAATCTAAGAATAGTAATTGAGAAAGTGAGATATAAAGCTAGATATAAAAATAAGAAATAGATATAATAATCAGTGTATAAATAATAAAGGCGGGGAAGGAAAAGAGAAACTTTAGTGGAGATAAAATGAAAATTGATTCAAAATCGCTAAATAACAAACCGAAAGAAAAAAAATCAAAAAATCAAAAAAAAAAGGAAAATTAAAAAATATAAAAGAAATATAAAAATAAAATAGAATAGAGAAATAATAAAAAAGAAATTATGAAAAAATTGAATATCAGGGAGAAAAGATATAAAAAAGGAAAATATATATAAATGTCAAAGTATTAACTATTCTAAATTCATTCTATCCTTTCTCTTACATAATTTCTTTATTTCTTAATTTTATATCATGATATATAATTACTAATTAAAATCTTATAAATAAAATTTAAAAACTCAAAATTATGTATAAAAAATAAAGTAATAAAAAAAAATATTATTAAAATAAAAGAAATAATAAAGAATAAAATAAAATAAAGAAAAAAATAAAAAAATTAATTAAAAAATAAAAAAAAAAACAAAAAAATAAAACTAGAAAAAAAAAAATAAAAATGAAAAAAATAAAAGAAAAAAAAAATATAAAATAAAAAAGCTTAAATTAAAAGTAAAAACTAAAATAAAAAATCTTAAAGTATACAACTAAAATATAAGCGATAAAACAATCTAAAAAGCAATACAGAATGAGTGACAATAAAAAGAAAAGTAAAAAACGTATAAAATAAGAGAAAGGAAAAGAGGAAAAAAAAAATATATAAAGAATCTTATAGCCATCAAAACTATCACATAAATCAATATTTATCTCTGAAAAAAAATGGCAATGGAAAGAAAAGCAAACCAAGAATGATGAGGAGAAAAAAAGCGAACTGAATTAAGCAAACGTCAATGAAGAAAACGAATTCAAAACACATGATGAACATGCACGAAACATAAAGACCGATAGTTAAATAGTAAGTAAAGCGAGTAGTTGAATAGTAAATAAAAGGAAATAATAATAGATAAGAAAATAAAATCGATAAAAAATAATTTAGGAAAAAACTGATAATCAAATAAAAAAGGGGAAAGAAGGATAAAAACTAATAATGGTGAAAATACGGAAGATGCTCAAAATTGTATGAGAATGAATGAATTATTATATGAAATAGCAGAAGTGATGTAATATTTGCTGTAGAAATCAAACTAGAAATATACTGAAAAAAATAAAGAATAAATAGTTACAAAGGAATTATAAGCAAAAATTAAATAAAAGAAAAGAATTAAATTAATAACATTAGAAAAAAATTACCACATGTAAGAATTAAAAGAAATTTTGCATGTACATTTTAGTTTTCTTAATCATGATAATTAAGTATATTCCTGATATAATACATTAGTATGAAAGAAAGTGAGAAATAAAAAAGAAGAGAGATAAACGATATAGCAAAAAAAGGAAAAAGGTGATCGAAAGAAAAAGGGTCCTACGAACCTACGGTATGTTCGTCGAGGTATCATTACTTTGGAGCGTACAAGCTCCTCATCACAATATAACAAATGGAAAAAATCAAGTAAAATTATAAAAATCTAAAAAAGAATTCTTGGAAAGTTTTAGAAAAGGAAAATGGATTATTAGGTAAATGGTCTGCGATAAACTATTAATGAAGAAGGGAGAGCCCCTTGAAACCCAGCACTCCCTTCTATTTTAACTTTAATGATCCAGGCACATCCAAACTGCTGCAGAGTCTTTCTGTCAAACAGATGGCAAGGTGAGCCTACAGAAAGACAAAATACAGCAGACATATGGAAATAATGTATTTTTTTTTCTATTTATAATATTTTCATGATAGAATGTATCAGTGTCTCTCTTTCTAAAATGCATTTTATAGTTTAAAAATTAAATAGATTTTGAGGGTAACTTTTTTATGAACCCACATTTACATAGCCAAACTAACACCCAACCCAGGAATAGTCTGAATTTAATGGAATTTCATATAGAAATTCAGCACTGGGTTTTACAAGACTACTGATTAATTAGATGAATATGCTCATGCAGCACAAGAACCAGAAAACATTTTTCATGTAATCATGCAATCCATATGCATATCTCCAGCTTTGGTCTTGAAGAGCCTCTGGCCTGTAGATTTTAGATTTTACACTATGACAACACTTTCTCAAAATAATAATAATTTAAAAAAAAACTTCTGCACAAGCCGATTAATGACTTTGTCATTTGAATCAGGTTTGTTGCAGCAGGGAAACATCTACAACATGCAGGACAGTAGCTGCTCTGCAGTACAGTGGGTGCAGGACAGTAGCTCACGAGGACCAGAGATGGAGATCCCTGCATGAAGCAGCATTTTTACACTTTGGGCCGGATTTATCAAGGTCCAAATTTGCGTGTAGTAATTTACCCATGCAATCTGGAATTTTGTGCGAGGGGCTGAACCACGATTTGTGATTGTGATTATAGGCTGGATGGTGCGAGTATGACAAGGTTTTACTAGATGCCACTTTTTGGGTACACAGTTTGCATTGGTAAGACTCCACGGTAGAGTCTATAATCATTACTGGTTGGAAAAAGATTATTATTTATGGTTCTATGTGTTTTTAGTTTGACTGTTGTCACTTTAATAATGTGGGCAAAATGATATACAGTGGGTTGTAAGATTATTGTGACTTGCTTGCCTCAAACTTGAATAGGCTTTAATGTCTTAGTCCAATGTCTCTCAGTCCTGGTCCTTAGGACCCTCCGTTTTGCATGTTTTGCATGTTTGTCTATGCCAACGCACTTGATTCAGATTGATGGACTTCTTCATTAAGTTATTTGCAAGTCTGTTAATGAGCCATTCTTTTTAGCCAGGAATATTAAACATCTGAAACATGCAGGGCAATGGATCCTGAGGACCAGAATTGAGAAACACTCTTAGGGATATAACTTTGGGGAAAGATGGATGTAACATGGCACCTTATTAGCCGTCTTCTGAACACTAAAAGGCATGTGACACAAGGTTAGATAAATGCGGCAATAGCCGTAGAGAAAGGAGACTACAAAGGTCAAAGTCTTGTGACTTAAAATCAAAACTGCTTTCATCCTAAGTTTTTTCATTAAGAATGCTCTCAAATGCTAACAGGCCAAAGTTTGATATATTTGCTCAGGTGTTTTCAAACCTGTTGGTTGAGATAAGAGTTAGTAATACAGTATACTAACAACAGTTAAAAGATCAAAATTTGCAACAGTGATGGGATAATAAATACACACTTTTGGCATTGCTCAAACTAAGTGGTAGAGATAGTTCAAGCAGGTTCATACCTCAAAATCTGATTCATTATACACTGAAAAATTTGGTCTACCAAACTGGAAGTTCAAGAATTAAAACATGACTTTACCATTTCTTTATGATTGTATTTTGTTTAATTTTCTAAGGCTAAAATAACAAACAGGTTGCAATGATTACATTTGACCACTTTCCCAAAGTTTACTCATTTGCATGTATCAAGAGTAAGTGGGAGCACTAGTGGGAGCTTTGGATTTCCGCAATAAGCAGATGATGGCCTCATTTTAAGTATGCATTCAATGTTGGCAAAGCCCAATATGACTTAAAGAAGTGAAGCCATAATCTGAAGTACTGCCAAACATTGGTGTTTGGAGTTTGTTTCTGTTTCTTGGGAATTCTGCTTCATTTTCTTTCAGTTCTTTGTTTCCGGAATTTGATTTTCTCTGCTTCTCTGACGTTTCAACATTACCAGTTTCCAATTTCTGACTTTCCCATTCTGGCAATTCTTTAGGTTTTGCTTTTGGATAAATAGAGTTTATTACTTTTCAAATTCTTGGCAACTTTGTCTTGATGAGTAATAGTGTCAAGTTTATACGGTCAACAACTCAATATAGAATTATCTTAAAGGGGAAGTTCAGGATTTTTGACATAGGGCCTCATTTACAAGTGAGCCAGGGTACTACTTATCACTGGAGACAGTTTCAACATATTTCATCCCATTATTCTAGTTCCAGGAGGTCGCCCATGCTAATGCTAGTGTGAGTCAATAGGAATCTGCTAGTCTGTCATTATAAACAATCTTATTCACCCCACAGAACATCTGAGGCAAATCAGCAAGCCTATCTGTATAAATGCATTGTTAAACTAGTAAACTCATGTGTTAAACTAGTGAAACTAGCCTTATATGACAAATGTTGCATTAGATATTGAGAAACTAGTTTCTTACCAGCTGCGGAATGATATACTTTGCTTCCAGGTGGTGTTACTACTTTGTCAAAGTATTCCGGTTCATAGAGAGATGGTGACAGTTTGATGAAAAAAGTTAGAAATTGTCTTAAAAATCCAACATATCCTCATGCCTGTCAGACGTGGCTGTAGGTCTGACTGTATATTAGTGTAATCAAATTCCTTCATGCACGTAGCAGCAGATGACATCAAACACGGGAAGTAAAACTTTGTAAAGTTTCTCATTAGCAACAATCAAAATGCAGGTTAATTTTATTTGTAACATTATTCTATGAACACAGCATTTACACAGATAGGCTGGAGTTATAAATGATTTGCCTTGGATGTTCTGTGGAGTGGTTAAGGTTGGTTTTAATGACAGGCTAGCAGATTCCTATTGACTTACACTAGCAATAGCATTGGGGACCTCCTGGAACTAGAATAGCGGAATGAAATATGTGTAAAGTGTCTCCAGTGATAAGTAGTATCCTGGCTCACTCGAAAATGAGGCCCTATGTCAAAAATCATGAACTTCCCCTTTAAGGTTCTCTTGTATTGGGAAAGCACTTACTATGAAGTGGAAGCAAAACATAAGAAATTCCCTACAGATGTTACTACATGAATTGTCATTGTTATCAGATCCTGGAATGCAAGCAGAGAAAGCACCTCATCTATCATATTAAAAGGTATTAAAAGTAAAAGAAGAAGTATGCAGATCCAGTTCTGGCAACCAGTTTTGGCACAAGTACGTAGTCTATATTTCGCTTCCTTTCAATATTAACATTAGTTTGTAAAGTGTATGAAGCATTTTGGCCGGTGTTTAATTTATGATTTTGTTTTTTTAAATGACTCAGCGATGCAACTCCAACAGCGCACGGAAATTTAACCTACATATCGCAGCCATAAGATACAATAGCCAACGCACTAAATGGACTAAAAGTAGTGTCAAACTCATTTACATGTATTTTGAATCCTACTTCTGCAATACAAGAAGAACAGAAGTTTTATTAACTAAATACAGTTGGAAATTATTGTCTCTCTGTCACCATCAACTGATACAACTGGTTATAGTCAAACCCATGTCGAATATCTAAATACAGTCACTCCAGTTGATTTGTTAAGTGGTTTCAATTTCATAAAAAACAGACAAGACAAAAGAAGTAAAGATACTGAATATCAATACTCTGCTAACCGCTCTCTGAAAGGACCCAGAAAAACTTTGCTTGGTCAGTGTGTTAAACCACCTCTTTTTATTGAGTCATCTTTGTTTCACTTCTATCAGTGGGATTATAAAGGAAGTCAGGTTCAAAAGTTGAAGCATCATTAAAGAAGTTTCTAACTTTCAGGGCTCACCTTAAGAACAAATCTCATCTTCAGCTATAAGAAACAGCAGATGCTGCAAATTCTCTTCTTTTGTGTGAGTTCAAACCCTTTATGGATAAGGACTTCCATAAGGAAAGAGGCATACACACACGGACGTGGTTGTGTGTAAATCCGGGAAGGCAAATCACACATCACACGTATAATCTAAAAACACAAACACATGTTGATGCACACAAACAAGTGTGTATATGTCGAGACATTTGCACTCACACATAAATAGCCACACTCCGCCACATTGGTAATTGCTGAGCTGCAGTTGCCATAGTGACAGAGTGACAAAATATCAAGCTCTATATGCGTGTGTGTTTTGTCACGCTTCACTCTGAGAGTGTTGATTTGTGAGGATTTGGTGAGTTCTTTGGCACAGCACCAGTGAGTGTGTGCATGTCTTGGACAGTTGCAGGGTGTGTGCATTTTGTGCGTGTTATTCAGCAAATGTATGTGCATGTGTGTGTCTCTCTGTATGTGTGTGTATGAGAGAGAGAGAGACAAAAAGAAAGGGAACACTTGAGCTTGTCTGTTGGTACTTCAACCAGAAATAAGCCCGATGACCGCCTACTCACCAGAAAAGAACCTCTTTTCCACTAAACCCCAGACTAAAAATCACTGACATACTGACTCAGATATGACTCATATTCTCACAGAAAGCCTTTACAAGCTGTATCCTTCTTTGTTACTTATTTAGAGGGAAACTAAACTGAATTTACTACAAAGTTTTAAGGTCAAATGCTATTTCATAGTTGGCAGCCCTTCAAAAAAGAAAGAATATGGGGCAACTAATAGGAATGGAGGGAATCTGCTATTTTCAATAAAAAAAAATATCTTGACTACTTGCAGCTGGATAAGTCACAGCTTCAAAAAAATCTCTGAATCCAATTTAGCAACCATTTCTTATTCAACATAACATTTTCAAGGCTTACTGGAACAAATTTAGTAACTGCGCTGTGCACGGCATTTTAAGTATGCACTCAACATACTTTTAAATCAAAGGACAGAACAGTGCTCTACGCATTGAAAATGTAAACAATTTTTATGTCAACACATACAACATTCTTATTTTACAACTGCAACAGATGATGTGTGTAAAATTCAGTTAACTTTACACCAATTATCTCTGCTCACTATAACCTTGTGCCCCCATCACAGCTTTAACAGGAAGCTCTGTGGTTCACGCGCTGGCTATTAATGGTCCAGGCGTCTATTTTCAGGTGGGGTGTTGCAACCTGAGACGTGTGGCAGCTGTGTGGATCTGGATTGAGCACAGAGACAGGAGGACATATTGGACACAGGGGTTCAGGTGTCAGTAAGTGTGTTGGTGTGTGTGTGTGTGTGTGTGGCATGTGTCCGAGAGGGCAGGAAGTGGACGTGAACACTCGAGTCGTCTGATATGTTGAGAATGTGTTGCCTCTGATCACATGGTGAAATGTTGTGCACTGGGCCAAGGACAGGCCAAGACTTTCCCACAGTCAGAATTAGTCAGAGTGAGACAGGCAGACACAGCCAGCCCTGTCAGTTCTGCTAAAACTTCCTCATATACTAAAACATGCTTTTAGAAGAAAACACTAAGTTGTTTACCAAAATGAAACTCAAAGGAAGGAAGGAAAATTAGCAAATAATCTTGTAAAATCTTGCGATACCTCTAATTCTCCTCTACTGTACATACAATTCCTAAGATTTTTCATTTGATGTAATCCCACAACTCAAACAGATATACAAAAGATCTTCATCAACACCTTCTAACTGAAATTTGCTGATGTGAAATCATTTTTAAACTGACAAGGGCTCATCATTTAAACATGAGCTCAGTTAACATACTGAAATAAGCCTTTCATACTTTCAGCTATAGTATGATCTCAAGTCAGGGTTATCATTACATGCTGCAAAAAAAAAAAGTCTGGGGATCATTAAATGTGTATGTTTGGCTACAGTGAAGTGAAACATTACTGAATCAAATCCCATCCATCCATCCATCCATCCATCCATCCATTTTCGTCCACTTATCTAAGGGTTGGGTTACCATACCATAGGTAAGGGGTTGGGACATCGATAGGCCAGTAAATTGAAAATTTTGCTTTTTGGCTCAGCTCTCTCTTCACCACAATGGACCTGTAGATTGTCCTCATTTCTGCTGATGAAACCCCAATCTGTCTGTCCATCTTTTTCTCCATTCTACCATCACTCATTAACAATTTCCCACGATATTTAAACTCCTCCACTTGAGGCAATGACTGCATTTACATGCAGCCAATAACCCTTTTATAACTGGATTAATAGCAATAACCCGGTTGTGTACCGTTGTGTAAACACTGGCAAAAACCTTAATATGCTAAAATTCTGGTTCTTAAAAACCTGATATTACCCCTACTCCTTTTCTAACCCAAATATTTGGTCATGTAAACGGAATATCTCCATCGAAAGGGACACTAAATTGTGTCCTGCGCATGTTCTATCCCTAAGGACTCCTGGTCTTTTGAGTAGCCTACAGGGAGTACTTGTAAGTGCAGAATATGCCCGAGAGACTGTACACAAGAAGAGGTAAACAAACATTGTGCAACCAAAGACTGTAAAAATATGGACGTAGTATCTGGTCACGTCTGAATAGGGGAAAGTGAAGCCAGTTGGGCATGTCCCACCGTCGTCATCTTGCCGTGTCATGTGTGTCGTCATTCCCGGAAAATACTAAAATGGGCAAGTGCGGCCTCGGGGCAAATGATTGACAGCCAACATGCTGTGGGCTAAATGCAAACCGAGCTAACTCGAAACTAACAGGAGCTAACGAACATTAGCCTCCTGAGGCATGTTTGGACTTGCTATTAGCTGACTAAAAACCACCATTTTGCTACTCTGCTGCAGACTGAGACCTTACCGAGAGCAAACATGAAGGTAACTGTCAGCCACCGGCCGGCAGGCTCACAACCGGTCTGGGGCATGTCAACCCCAGACCCCAGCCTCTAATTATATGTAATTTCAAGATTAAATAACATCTAAACGAATGAATTATAAAAAAATTCACCCCCTCACAGTTGACATGAAGGTTAACTTGACCTGTTAAACCTAAAATGAGTTTTTGAACCAGGCTGTAAAAATGTTTATTTCTGTTGTGAAGTTGGTGTTTTTAACATGGGAGTCTATGGGGATTTGCTTTTGGAGCCAGCCTCTAGTGGATCAACAAAGAATTACAACTATTGGACTAAACTTCCGGGCTGCCCCTCAGGCGCAACCTTGGGAGTGACATACAAAAATTGTCACGCCAGTCACCGTCAGTGAGTTCATCAATACAACCTGTTCCCACCAATCCTGACCACATAACTTCATCCAAAGTGTCTGGGGGGCTCTGCTGGAAACAGGAAGCATGGATGTGTTTAGCACAGCTCTGGCTCCATTTCCCATTTCCACTACCTGTTCTCTCCTTCTCTTGGACTATGATGCACAATAGTGTCAAGTACTCAATACAAGCACCAAAGTGCAAGCAAAGGCGTCTGCTATGAGCCCCAGATCGTTCATTATCCGCCTGCTGCTGCTGTTGTTGTTGCCTTGAATACAGGAAGAAGCGGGAATGGAGCACATTTACATCATGATGTTGTCCGTGCATCACGATTTGGGTCAAAATCATAGACTGTATATAATTACTGGACGTAGCTTCCGGTCTCTTCTGAATAGAGAAATGTGAAGCCAGTTGGGCGTGTCTTACCGTCGCCATCTTGCCGTGTCACGTACGTCGTCACTCCAGGAAAATCCTAAAATGGGCACAGCGCGGCCGCGGGGCAAATGATTGACAGCTGACGTACTGTGGGCTAAACGCTAACTGAGCTAACACGAAACTAAGAGGAGCTAACAAAGATAAGCCCCCTAAGCGGCATGGTTAAGGTAAGACATGCTTAGACTTGCAATTCGCTGACTAAACACCGCCGTTGTGCGACTCTGTAACAAACTGAGACCTTATTAAGAGCAAAGAAGGAGCTAACTAGGAGCCTCCGGTCGGCAGGCGGAGCTTCCGGTCTGTCATAAGGACACGCCCTTAATTATGTGTAATTTGAAGAATAAATAACATCTAAACGAATGAGTTATAAAAAAATTCACCCCCCTCACAGTTGACATGAAGGTAAACTTGACCTAATAAACCTAAAATGATTTTTGAACCAGGCTGTAAACCTGTTTATTTCTGCTGTGAAGTTGGCGTTTTTAACATGGGAGTCTATGGGGTTTGCTCGCTCTTGGAGCCAGCCCCTAGCGGATGAAGGGAGGATTACACTATTTCCAACAAGCTAGCGAGCTTCACTGTTCTGAGGCGGAGTTTGCCCCTTGGTCAGAATATTCTAGTTGATTATGTACAGGACTAACTCTGCTTTATTGGAGTCTGCTCATGTATGCAAACAGGTCATTCCAAATTTTTTACAGAAACTGGAATATTGACCATAACCCAAATATTGTTTACATGTAAACAGACAATGACTCATTCCCAACCTAGAGGAAGCACTCCACTCCATAGACTTGGAGGGGCTGGCTTTCATCCCAGCTGCTTCGCACTAAGCTGTGAACCACCCCAGTACATGCTGAAGATCTCAGCCTGAGGAAACAAACTACATTATCTGCTAAATGTAGGGATGCCACTTGAGGTTACAAGATGTACTCCTCTTCCTCTCTTCACCTGCTTAGTAGAATTAGAGAAAGCAGTGGTCTGCCATATCTTGGTGCCTGGTGAGCGGTTGGGGGGATTACGTGCCTTGCTCGGGGGTCTACCTCTGTTGCCAGCTCAGACGAAAACTGAAGAGAACTCCAACATTAAGGCATTAAAATAGTGGCTTTTGATTTTCCCCACACCCATCTGATACCTTCCCTTTGATCATCCCCAATAAATTTATATATTTCTCCATTTAACAGCTGTTCATCTGTGACCTTTTTAATCTTTTTATCCAAAATGCTTCGGATTTTCATTTGTTTGATCATACTTTGACCTAATGATTTGAATTGTTAATCCATTCATGAATAAGAATGTGATAAACTAGAACCTTACAAAAGCAGACATGAACAAACTTTAACGGATGTTAATAAAATGCAGCCTCCTCTCTTTCTTGCCCACAGCAGAAACCCGTCTCACAATGCAGAATTTTCAAGGTGTGTATGTGTGTGAGTGCGTCTTGTCAGCTGAGTAAGTAAGAAAGAGGGTAGATTTGACTTAACCCTGTCACATGCTACCACTAACACAACAGGGCTGACCCAATATCACAGCTGTCAGCTCAGTAAAGACAACAGAGACTTAGATTTGTGTTAAGTTGAATCATTTTCAGAAGCTAAACCCTACAACATGTATTATACCATGTAAAATGTATGAGTGACAATGGGGAAAGCAGCAGGCCTGCTGGAGCTTTGTCAGATCTTGTTATGCTTTATGGCAATTTTTAAAAGTCATTGAAGCAGTTAAAATTCACAAAGAGTATCATCTCTGAACAGATAAGACTTTATTATTTTTATCTTATCTTAAATATTTTACTGACACGTCAAGTGTTTTAGATTGTGATCACATGTATGCATGAGATAATGTTTTCTTTTCTTTTCTTTTCTTTTCTTTTCTTTTCTTTTCTTTTCTTTTCTTTTCTTTTCTTTTCTTTTCTTCATTGTATATTAATGTAAAGCACTTTGTGTTGCATCTTTATGCATGAAAAGGACTTCATAAATAAAGCTTGATTGATTGATGGCACAATTACAGTATTTTAAATTAAAAAGTAAATGACAGTAGTTCAGGATAAGAGTTTGTTGCATCATCACAACTTAGAAACAACCATTTGTACAGTATGTTTCTTCTTATCTTGTTCTTGTACAGTTTTTCCTTTAGTAAATCAAGTAAATGCATCTTTTTTAAAAAAAAAAAAGAAATATAACAAACACACCCTATGAAAATGAACGTGTTGATTTTATCAAACCTAAAACAATAAATGAAAGTGGAAAAGAATATATTAAAAGTTCAAACTCTGTCAAGGTGCTTCATTCCAGATGTGTCTGCTTCAGCTGATTCTTCTCATCCCAGGCTGCAGAGATTAAAGTGGTAGAGCAAGTCATCCAAAGGCTGGAAGGTTGGCGGTTTGACTCCCGCTTCCCCAGTGAATCTGTCGCTGTATCTTTGGGCAAGGCACTGCCTCTGTGCTGGTGTATGAAGGCTCAGTTGGACTACCTGTTGGCGCTATACAGTATCACTCTAATCCATAATTATTTTTATCTCTGCTGCTTCCATGATAAACCCATTCCCATTAACTCTTTCTTTTCATTCAAGGCTACATTTAGAACTTGTGATTTACTCAGCTTTTACTCTTGGTGTAGTAATTCCTCCTCTACTTCTGGGGGTTGTGCTGCAGGTTTGTGGGCTGGGGCCGTGGGGCTACAACACAAAACCTACAGAGCTATTAAAAATCAAGCAGTATAAAATAGTGGTTAAAGTTCCCTCCGGGCACAGCCACTAAAACATAAAGAAATTAAAATCATAATTGGAAGAAGCTGCTTGAATACTGAAAAGGCAAAAATTTTTGTTCTGTTTTTTTCTTGCTCATGTCGCTGTCATGTTCTGGTCCTGGGGTTGGTTGCTGACAACTTGCTTCTGGGGTTGGTTGCTGACACCCTGGTCTGGGGTTAGGTGCTGAGGGCCTGTTCCTGTGGCTGGCTGCAATGGTCTGGTATGGGGTTGGTTGCTCATGGCCTGGTCATGGGGTTCCTGCTCGGCTTGGTTCTAGGGTTAGGTGCTGGCGCGTGGTCCTGGGGTTGGCTGCTATGGCTTGGTCCCGGAGTAAGGTGCTGATGCCCTGGTCCTGGGGATGGCTGCTGAAGGCTTGGTCCTTGGGTTAGGTGGTAACACCCTGGTCCTGGGGTTGGCTGCTGAAGGCTTGGTCCTTGGGTTAGGTGGTAACACCCTGGTCCTGGGGTTGGCTGCTGAGGGCTTGGTCCTGGGGTTAGGTGGTGATGCTCTGGTCCTGTGATTGGCTGCTGATGGTCTGGTCCTTGGGTTGGTTGCTGACGGCCTGGTCCCCGGGTTAGGTGCTGACGGCCTGGTCTGGGGTTAGATGCTGATGGGCTGGTCCTGTGATTGGCTGCTGATCGTCTGGTCCTGGGTTCATCTTCGCTTTGAAACTGGCTGTGCTCAATCTCGTCATATTCATAAAGTCACTGTCAGACTGAATTTTCAGAAATGTGCCTCTTCTTCTGATCCTCTTCTTATAAGTAATCATAAATTCTCTCTCTCTTCAAAATAATTCCAGGTTCTGCAAGATCCTTTTGGCTCTTGATTGGTTGTGATGAGTACCACACTGGAAAGGTATATTTATAGTGTCCTGCTTCAATTTGTGCAAAAAAAAAAAAACTTTCCGGAAGAAAGAGGGTAAATGTGCGGGAAAAAAGAGAGAAGTGTTGATTTTTGAATTTAAAATTTTTGAAAATGTTGAACTTGTGGGGACTGCAGGTGCAAAACACACGAAGGAAAGCAGGCCCGGAAGAAGGAAGAGTGGTGGTACAAGAAATCAATTTCCATTTTATGCGGGTCAGTGGACCGGACTTTATATGTAATAGAAATGTGTGGGGGTGTACGGTGTGTGGTCATTAAAAATATATTCTGATATATGTTCTTCATATAAAATGAGCAAGGCCAGTGAGTTTTAGTTTGAAAAATTAATTAATTGTATAATTTTTCTTTTACTAAAAAATGAAAATGGGTCCCACAGACCCGAACACCACACAAGGGTTAAAGGAATTCCACTTAGTGCGATTATAGAAATTAATCTGTGTGTCAGAAAATGAGCGCGCATGTTCATACACACATGTATGCACCTCCGCCACTGCAGTGTAAAGCTCAGAGCCATGTTCACCAATAAGGATCACTGACATGGAGCTTGAACCAGAACTCGATGGAGGATTTGTAGCTCATTACTGACACATGTGCACGCTCACACAAAATGACTTGTTGACATCCTGATTCTTTAGCTCTGCCTGCAGATAATGAACACTAATGAGGTTAGACGCACAGAGTAAAGAGTCAGACTGAAACAAGCACAGATCAGGCAACTGAAGGGGAAAAAGAGCAAGAGAGAGGACCCCATGAAAAAAACATTAACTGTGTGAAAGAAAAGACAGGCATGGGATGAATTAGCCACCGAGTGTTTGAATAAAACGAGAACACCCTGTAAGCACATAATGAGATTACAATGTGGAAAGAACATTTATGATTATTTTGAATCCACCAGAGAGCTCTGATTTCCAAAATGTGTATACTCCCCATGAAGCCCTTGATATGCATTCTGCATGCCTTTGCATATTCTAAACAAAGGCAGTTTGAAAAATGGAGTTTAAAATGATAGCCACTCACTGCAACACATTTGCTCTCAAAACAGAACTGAAATTAAACTTTTAAGCAAGTTAGTTTTGCTTGGGAATTTGGAAAGTTTGGATTCAGAAGTGACTATTACTACAGGTGAAGAGAAAAGTAAGTGTGCGAGAGAAAAAAGAGGAAAAAAATATGTATTATTTTCCCCCCAACCTGTTTTCCAAAGAATTGCTTATTATTATGTCATTATAGTGAAGTGGGTGTCCCCGTGTCTGTGGGTTGCTGAGAAAGAACAAATAAAGAAAAGTTGGCAAAAGGCAATGAAGGATGGAGCAGGGGTGTATTGTGTTGATGTTAAAGGTGTGGGTTAAACATCAAAGAGCTCTTGGGTCCAGATTTGACAGAAATATCTATGGATAACGGGTCATGTTTGATAATCATCCTAGCGCATTCAAGCAGATGCAGGTTAGTAAAACAGGATGGGTGCAGGACTCTGGTTTAGTGTACTACTCGTTTTAAGCCAAAGCTTTGTTTTGAAGAGACTTCAGTTTAGTTTAGCTGACATAATCGAAGAGTTAAAGCAAAACTAAGTAACTTTTTCACCTCAATAAATGCTTTTCAGAATACCTGTGGGGCTAAACAAAGTGTTTACAGAACAATTTGATGTTTCCCCCCCCTCCTGCCAGTGTCTCTGGCCTGAAAGTGGCACTTGCAAGTTTGCCTGAGCAGACCCGACACAGATCTTGCAACAACAGAAACCACCGTACGGCACTCAGGTCCCCTATCCACCGAGCTGCTTCCAGCGCTGATTTGCACCAGAACCAGACTAGAAATTGTTGTTTTAGCTTCCCACCACCTAAACACCGGCTCCTGCCTCTCAAAAACAACTCTTTTCTGGACCAGAGTGAAGATCTGTTTCACACAGCTTGTGCTGCCTGGGCGTCAGGTGAAGCAGCAACAAGCCTCGTGGCCAAATAGGCTCAGTACTCACTTCATGTTAGCAAAAAGTAAATACAGATGCGGGCATGAAAAAGTTTCCCTTTCTGCCGACTGCCAGCCACTTACCAGTGACTCGTCTGCTAATTCAATCACACAGAGAAATGCCTGTGAGCCCAGGGGAAACGATTTCAGAGCATAAATGAATGCCCGAAACAAGGACGTTTCCACACGTGAAGTTTGGACGTGATGACGTATTTGCGGGACAAATCATACAGCCGGTGATAGTGCAGTAATAGTGCACTCATACTACCTTCTGGCGGAAAAGGCAGAACTTTTTCATGCCCGCATCTGTATAAGTTTGTTTTCTTACCTGCTACCCGCCAAGACCAGAGAAATACGTATATAATTCACAACATATTTACCCGCAAAATGCGGGGAAAAGTCCTGCTGCAGGAGAAACAGACTCTTCTTTGAGCAGAGGGAGATAAGCTGCTGCTACCAACGTAGCAAAGTAGCATCAACAAGCTAGTAAAAGCTTAGAAATACATTCAGGGATCAAAATAGAAGAAAGACAGGTAGAGAAGATGTCTGTGTGCTGTGGGGGTGTAGGGGGAGTATGAACTCTATGATAGTGAAAAGACACCACTAGGGGGAGCCCCGAGCTGAAGTTACTGAGTTCTTCTTTAAGTTCAGTTTGAAAACAACTTTTGGTTAATTTGAGTTTAAAGCAGAACTCAGTAACTTCAGCTCGGGGCTCCCCTAGTGGCGTCCTGTCACTGTCATAAAGTTCAACCCCCTTACACCCCCACAGCACACAGACGGCTTCTCTGCCTGTCTTTCCTCTATTTTGATTCCTGGATATATTTCTAAGTGTTTACTAGCTTGTTGATGCTACTTTGCTGCGTTGGTAGGAGCACCTCGTCTCCCTCTGTTAAAAGCAAAGACCTGTATTTTCTGAAACGGGATGTTTTACCCGCGATTTGCGGGCAAATATGCCGGGATTATATTTTTCTCTGGTGTTGGCGGGTGGCAGGTAAGAATACGAACTTTATTTCTTTTTGCGGACGTGACAAGTGATTATTGAGCCTGAAGCAGTGATGCTTCGCCCGGCGCCCAGGCAGCGCAAGCTACGTGAATCACTCTGGTCCAGCAAAGAGTTGGTTATGAGAGCCAGGAGCCGTGTTTAGGTGGTGTGAAGCTAAAGAAATGTTTTCTTCGAATTAGCGCTGGTAGTCTGATTCAAATCAGCGCTGGAAGCAGCTCGGTAGATAGGGGACCTGAGTACCATACAGCAGTTTCTGTTGTCGCAAATTCTGCTCGGGTCAGCGCAGGCAAAGTTGTATTTAGATGCTCGCAGGCCAGAGGCCCCGGCGGGAGGCGGGGAAACATTGAATCGCTCCGTAAACACTTTGTTTAGCCCCACGGGGATTCCGAAAAGCATTTATTGAGGTAAAAAAGTTACTGAGTTTCCCCTTTAAAACAGCCCTTTATTTAAACAACACAAAGGTCCTTACACTAGTCTAAAAGGCAGATCTATTATCAAATAATGCTAGAAATAAATTACAGAATAAAGTTTGATGCAGCAGAAACCAACATTGCTGAGCTTTAATCATTTATATTGTAAATAACCTCCCAATCCTCATTTTGCAGAATGCAATTACTAAGTCATGTTTCGGTCCATGCTGCCAGAAATTTAGACTGTCTGCCAACAGTTTTGTGTTGATTTGTCTTCTACAAAATAAAAGCCACAAAATAAAAAATTTTTTATGGACTACACAATGTTTTCTAAAGGGCGCACTTGGAGTTAAATTGTGTTAGTGTTCTCTTCATCTTTTGAGCAGAATATTAAAATGTATGTGATATATATATATATATATATATATACTATATGCATATTCATTCATTCATTTTCCGTACCACTTAGTTCAGGGTCGCGGGGGTTGCTGGAGCCTATCCCAGCTATTATCAGGCGAGAGGCGGGGTACACCCTGGACAGGTTGCCAGTCTGTCGCAGGGCCAACACAGAAAGACAGACAACCATTCACGCTCACATTCATACTTAGGGACAATTTAGAGTGACCAATTAACCTAACATGCATGCCTTTGGATGGTGGGAGGAAGCCGGAGTACCTGGAGAGAACCCACGCATACACGGGGAGAACATGCAAACTCCACACAGGAAGGCCACTGTTGGAATTGTTCGAACCCCCTCCCCAGCCGGGAATCGAACTAGCGACCTTCTACTGTGAGGCTGCGGTGCTATATATACGTATATACTGTATATATATATATATATATATATATATATACAGCGGGGGACAAAGTATTGAATACATCAACATTTTTCTAAGAAAATTGACACAAAATTTTCACCAGATGTTGGCAACAATCCAAGTAATGCACACATACAAAGAAATCTAAACAATTATGTCCATAAATGAAGTCATGTCTAATATGACACAGGGAATAAGTATTAAAAATTTATAGAAATGGAGGTCAAGAAAGCAGCTGGAGTCGATCAGTATTTAGAAAGTAATCCTGTCCCCTATCAGTGCAAAGTAATATCAGCTAGTTTAGTCCTGATTGATGCCTTTAAAAAGGTTTCTCATCACCAAGGTGTCAGACAGGAAGCATTCCATGATGGGTTAAAGCAAAGAGCTGTATGAAGACCTACGCAACCATATTATTGCAAACATTCTAAAGGCATTGGTTCCAGGTGCATTTCTAAACTTCTGGAAGTTCCAGTGAGCACCATCGGGGCCATCATCTGGAAGTGTAAAGAACATGGCCCCATCATAAACCAGCCACAACCAGTTGCTCCACGCAAGATTTCAGACAGAGGAGTCAGAACAATAATCAGAAAGGTTCTCCCAGAGCCCAGGGCCACTTATGGAGAGCTTCAGAAAGACCTGGAATCAGCAGGTAGTTGTTTCAGAGAAAACATGAAGTAATGCACTCAACTGCCATGGCCTCCATGCACGCACACCACACAAGACTCCATTTCTGAAGAAAAAGCATGTTGATGCTCATTTAAAGTTTCCAACACAACATCTGGACAAACCCATGACATTCTGGAAAAACATAGTAGTAGTAGTATTTGAGTAATGGGGGGGGGGGGGGCCTATCAAAAGGGGGAGGGGGGAGAGGGGGGTCGGGGGGGAAGGGGGAGAAAAACCAAATTGAAAAGGAAAAAGGGGGGGGTGCGGGGGGTGGGGGGGGGGGGTGGTTGGTCTCATAGTCTGATCAGGTTAAACCAAAACTGAACTCTTTGTATGTCATAAGACAAACATGTTTGGAGGAGAAATGGCACTGCAAAGCTTGACCCAAAAACACCATAGCAACAATGAAGTTTGGAGGTGAAACATCATGGTGTGGGGCTGGTTTTCAGCATGTGATACTGGCAGACTTCATATCACTGAAAGAAGAATGAATGGAGAAAAGAAGAGAGACATTGTTGACCAGAATCTGCTGCCGTCTGCCAGCTGCTGAAGATGAAAAGAGGCTGGATCTTTCAGCAAGACAACCATCCCAAGCACACAGCCAAGGAAACACTAAACTGGTTTAAGAAAAAGAAAATAAAGCTGCTAGCGCCCAATTAATTGAATCCAATTGAAAATCTTTGGAAGGAACTGAAGATCCGAGTTGACAGAAGAGACCCCAGGAACCTTGAAGATTTGAAGGCAGTTTGTGTGGAAGAATGGGCCAAAATCACACCTGAGCAACATATTCCACTGGTTTCTTCATACGGAGGCATTGGAAGCGGGGTCACCAACAAAGGTTTTTACACTAAGTATGAAGTAAATTTCAGTAAGCGTATTCAATACTTATGCCCCATGTTATTTCACTATAACTTAATTTATGGGCATAAATGTTTGGATTTCTTTGTATGTGTGCATTACTTGGGTTGTTGCCTACTACATAGGGTAAAAATTCTGTGGCAATAGCTCTCCGTGAAATATATTGTCTGAGAAACATTTGCTTTTCAATACTTTGTTCCCCCCACTGTATATATGAGTGTGTGTGTGGTGTGTGTGTAGAGGCCTCCTTAAAGAATCCTTTTAGTGCTTGTACCCTAAAAAGTGGGTATAATATTATAGGTCAGGTTAGGTTCAGGAATATATGGTCTCATCCAGTCATAAAAAAAAAAAAAAATAGCATTTTCGGGCTCCCAAAATGCCAGTTCCATATGAATAAAATGTCCAAGTGATTAAAAAACTTAAATCTGTCTTTGTGTGGACATGATGTGTGTGGTCTCAGATTTGGGGGTGCTTATTCTCATTCCAGCCACTTCACAATGGTTGTGAATTGCTCATGTGAGAGCTGGAGATTATGGCCTGACGAGGCCAAAGAGACCGCATCATCTGCAAAAAGCAGAGATCCAATCCTAAGGCCAGATCCCCCCAACATCTTGGCTGCTCCAAGTAATTTGTAGATAAAAGTCCTAAATACAATCGCTGAGAAATCCTTGGCGGAGTCTAAGATCACCTAGGCTCCATTTTTGGCAACTTAATTTGAGACGGAGAAACAGTTATGCAGTAGCTATGTCTCGTTCCTTTTATCAGAGCTCCCATATTATTTCAATGAACAGGCTTCAGTTAGTCTTCCTCTGGGTCAAGTTTCCCATGTAGGCTATTTGTTAGTTCAACATCATTTGAAACTCAAGGAAACTAAAATTAAAAGCACAAAAATGACATATTTTAACATTTCCAGTGATAGATGAGTTACTGTCAAAGATTAAAAGGTCAGAAGTTTAAACCAAAAAAATCATTTGAACTTTTCTGAATTTAATTCAGTCAAATAATGCAGAAAGAATGGACCAGACTAAAGCATAAAAAGAAAATGATCATTTTTCTACTAGTAGTAAGGAATCCCATAGTTAAAGCCTTTTCTAAGCTTTGGTGTGTTAAATGTAGGCCAGAAGAAGATTGCTTTCTGGGTTTCACCTCACCAGAGAAAAGTACCCTTTGGGGAATTAGTTTTACTTCATCAGTTAACAATTTTCTTGACCATGAAGAGAACTATTTTCAGCTAATGCTTATTATTTTTTTTTCTTCCAAAGACCCCATAAACCTGACAAAGATTGTTAATGATCATGCTTAGGGGATTGCATTAATGAAATGTAGAGAAATATATGGGATATCTTTACAGTCCCGTCTCCATAGCCTGAGTCGCAGGATTAAAATCACAATAGAACTTTTTTTTTTTTGTCTTTTCATTGATATTTGCAATTGGGCATCCCAGTTGAAAGCCAATTAAAAATAGTAGCCTATTTCATGATTAACATTACCGAAAATGTAAAGCTCACCTGCTCCAAAGGAATAGTCTTAACACCACAACTTTACAACCTAAAGATTCAGCTTATACAATGTTTACCTGTAATGATATCATTTAACTTCCCTTAACTATAAATGCTGCATGATGTCTATGTATTTCAGATTAAGTTAGAAATCAACATTATGTAAATATTACTTAGCCCTGTTTCTGTCATGGTTATCATGGTTTAGGGTTTTGTTTTGTAAAGCTATATTTTTTTAACAGAATATTCATATTGTAGAAATATGGTAACATATTATTTAGATTTTTTTGTTTGTTTGTTTAACCGATAAAGATAAATAGAATAAAAAGACAAAGGAAATTATGAATAAGAAATAAAACAAAAGCATCACTGCACATGCCTGTAGAAATAAACTATTGTATGTGGAAAACCGTCTCGAACTCTTTTTTTTTTGTTGTTTGTTTTTTTGTTTTTTAGAAATTCATGCATGAAAGGGTTAATTATGCAGCCACTGTAAATCTAATTAAATTGTCAAGAGAGGTAGATTGCTAGATGTGATGGTGTGAAGACAAACTACAGCATGATAATGTTACTTCAGTACATCAAGTTGTCTGAAAACAAGGTAGATGAATCTATTTTCACTTTCTTTTTTTCTTTCTTTAAACAGTCATGCAATTAACTCTTTATAAGCTTAATTTCCAGCACGTTCTGGAATTAAGCTTAAATTATTGGAGATCAAACCTTCAGAATATTTAGCATATATGCAAACCAGGCTTTCGTGTGCATAGGTGTAATATGGAAAGAAAAACAGACTTTCATCTTAAGGGTGTTTGCATGGTCACAGTTGTATGAAAAGACTAGGTATAGTATTTTAACTCGATTTTATGAGAGAGTTAATGGAGCAAATTTACTACTCCCCCACCCCCTCCCCCAAGTGATGGGAACTAGGTGATGTTCATTTTCCTCCTCAGGCACTCTGCAGCAGGAAGCATTTAACTGCACGGAGAAGCGAACAACTGCCACCCTGCTGGTAACTTTTGTAATCAATGCTCAGTCTGGTGTACCTCATCTCATTTTATTTGATCTGGGTTCAGTGCAGCGCTGCTCAGGTCAGTGCCAGTTTGCAGAGGATGATTATGCAAGCTGATAGATAATCTAATGGGGTCAGATAAAACTCTAGCTAGAGTCCAGAGCTGAGTGATAAGAGCTCAGCACTACCACAACATGCTAATAAGTCATGACAGTTAGGAGACATTTTACTTGCAGAAATTATGACAGATGAGCAATCTAGATATTTACTGCACAGCAATACATATTTTTATGAGGAAATTCAGTGTTGTAACATCTTGCCCTTTAACAGTTAAAATTAAATGTCTTTATCCCAATCCTACTCACAACCTTTAATTGATGTCAAACTGGACTTTCAAATTGCCTCTCAAACAACTCTATGAGTTTGTTTTTGTGTTCTAACAATGCAAAACTGTCCCCACTGTAGTGGTTTCAGGCTAAGAATGTGGAAAATTGCACACACACTTTTGCAAGCTGTAAAGACTTATTCTGGTGGCTGTCAGTGGTGTACTTGGTCCTGCTGAGCTCTGCAACAATTCCACTTCCTTCCTGTTCGCCGTTACCACGGTAACAGCCAAGGAGAACTCTATTATCATTACATGGATCGGGCTGCAAAAATTATTTTTATCTCCACTTCCCCATCTCTCTGCCTCACACAGCCAGAGGACTGAGTGTCCTCACAGGTTTCATGCTACAGCTGGAGCGTGCAGTCATTTCTAAGAATGTGAGATGAGCTAAAACAAGATAAGAACAGAAAGACAATTGGAGGATCATAGCCTGTAAAAAGTCTAAATGTTTATGCAAGTCTGGATGTGCACAAATAAGCATAAATGCATGCAAAGCAGATGAACGTCAAAGTAACAGCCCTCACACAGCATGCAGAGAGGAAGGAAATGCATTTTCAGCAAAATGTTCAATCAATGGTAAATATTGTGGGGAAAAAATGGTTTATTAGCTATTTTTCTGGCTCAGGTATTTCTGTGGCATTCAAAAAAGATCATCTTCATGTTTTATAATATGTCAATAAACTGTTTTAAAACCCAGTAACTGAACCCAAAAAGAAAAAAAAGAATCAAAACATGAAAGAGATATACCTGTACACTTTTAAAAGGAAAATATAAAAAAGCAAAGTACGTGCACAACCTGTATTTAGGTCAGGTGCAGGATAACAGAGATAAGCTAAAGCTCACAGTTTGGACTAAAAAAGGCAAGGTGTATCTATTCCAATACAAAAAAGAGACTCTTAGACATGCAACTTTTCTTTGTCATTTAAATGTAATTTACTAAATGCTACAGTACCCGGAACTTATTTTGAGCTTGTTAATATCAACCAGTTCCTGGAATTCATTAGCTATTAGAATTACATTATGCAGACCAGTCAAAAAATGCAGTGGAGAGCTTTCTCTTCTCACTTCATCAAAAGAAAAAACAAAGGAAACAGGAGACAGTCTACAATCATTAGCAAAATAATAACCACACCCACAAAAAAAAAAAAAAAAAATCCACAGAAAATGTAACTGAAGCATAGTAAAAAAAAAAAGATGCCTGAACCAATAAACAGATTTGTCGAACTAAACTTTGAAACAAAAAGCGTGGAAAGTACTGGTTGGGAAGAAAATAAGCTTACCTGATTGGCAGCTGTATACAAAAACTTTCCACATCAAAGACTTTTTTTTTTTTTTGCATGGGATACGTTTTCATTACAACGCAACCTTGTTTGTAGGGATGTATTCAGGTATCATGTGGTACCAGTTCCTAATCTTAAAGCTATGGTTGGCAATGTTGGAAAAACGGTTTGAACAAGCGACAGTTTAAAAAAACACACCACCCAAAACCACGCCTTCAGAGCGCAGGGAAGTGTGCGCTAATGTTTTGCGAGCAGGTTAACGATAACAACCGAATGGATAGCTCGTTAGCTTGATCGTAAACAGCTGTGACACCACATTTCTAAAAGCTTTAATCCACTCACCTCCAACTCCTTCTGCAGTGTAAAAAGTCCATTCTGCAAACGTCAACGCCTCCGAGACCTAATCCTTATCTGTTTTGTTTTGGTTTGTTTTTTTGGCGCAGCAGCAGTTAGCAGGCCGTTAGCTATATTTGTTCATAGTGAGAGGTGCACAGGGGGGTCACATGGAGGATGGAGAGAGGGGAGGGACAGAGACGAGACATAAAGACATCGATTCATTCTTTCTATAAGTTGCAAATTACCAATTCCTGCCTATCGGCACGGATAGCAGGGGTTCAGAGTTTTTACAGAACTGCAGCTCTCACAAAGGTCTGACTTTTTTTCCTTCCTCTTTATGAATACATGATGTATTGACTACTGTCAGGATGGAAGGACCATTTCACCCAGTAGAACAAGAAGTGTTTTTGAGCCGGATTGCCAACCCTGGCTTATACAGTATTGTTAAGATTCTGGACAAAGGCTACTGGTATTGATACTTTTTAAATTAAACATCTACAAAACCATCACGTAATCACGGTGGTGGGGTAAGGCAGAGACAGTTCCCTTATTCTCACAGCTGTCCTTCACTTACCTTTGCGTTCAGGGCCCGGTTGTTCAATTCTTGGTTATTTTAACCACTGGTTAACCCCTAACAGTCCATGATATCCTTAACCTGCCATTAGCTAACTGACTGTTAAATATGCGTTGTTCAAAGCATGGTTAGTCATGCCGTCAGCTAACGGCACCGTCAAAGTTAACCTGAAAGTTAACCATAGGGTTAGCGTCACTGGTTAGAACCAATGTATCTCACAATTCCCCATTTTGTTTACTTCTGGTATTGCAAAAAGTAAAGTTGTAAGTCTGTGTCTTCCTTATTGCTGTGAGGAAGACAAGGGGTGCCAACTCACTTTATTTTCCCAACGTGAACAGGGCTGCTGTTAGCCGCAACACACTCTTCCTCATCCCCCAGTCTCTCTATCCTTCCCCATTCTCTTCACACTCTTGCGCCCCCTAGCTCATCCGGCCTCACAGTACAGCAAAGAAGCTCTTCGTTAGAATAATCCCCGATGTCAAAATCAAGGCCACAATAAACGTTGTCCTTCCTTCTCTGAACTGGCATCATGAATGCAGCATTTGCAACACACAGCATGATAGGAGATAACCACACCGTTAAAACTTTAGCAGCGGTCCTTAGGTCTGTTAACTTTAATGTCAAGATAACACATGGTTAAAGTTAACTGAGTTTTGAACAACAAGATAACCAGACTGTTAAAGTTAACAGTCGGCTAAATGTATTTAACAGCTGGTTAAAAAATAACCAAGTTTTGAACAACTGGGCCCAGGTGTCTTCAACACTGTCTGAACAAGTGTTTTCAACTACTTTGACCACTGGAGACACACTCTTCCCAGAGAGGTCTCTGTAGCCTGAGAAAGTGAATTTTCTTTCATTGACAAAAACTTATCCTGCAGCCAAATGCTGTAGGATAAGTACTTCCACTGTATTGTTGTGTTTATGTATGTTTTTTTTTTCTTTTTATCTATGAGTTTCTGTTCAACGTGGTTAGACAAGAGGACTAAAGATGTAAAATAGCTTTTGTGCTCATAAAAAAAAAAAATATAAAAAAAATTTGTTAGTCTCTAGCATATGGTATAACATTAAAATATTTATAAAATTCATAAAAAAGAGTAAGATTACATAGAGGGGATTGGGGATGGTGCTTGGTGTTGTGGTTGTGGATGGGAGAGGTGGAGAATAGAAGAAATGGAAACGCGAAAAAAAAAAAAGGAAAGAAAAAAAAAAAAAAATAAAAAAAAAAAGTAAAATGGTAGATATATCATATTCATATCATCTCAGAATTCATAATCAATCAATTATCAACAAAAAAAAAAGAGGGGAAAAGGGGAAAAAGGGAATTATTAATTTTATAACATAATAATAAATATAAATAATATTTAAAAATATAACAAATTCAGGCTGGGGGCGAGGGAAGGAGAGAGAAAGTTGATAAAAAAAATGAAAAAAACAAAAAAACGGGAAGAGTTCCCGGGATTATTGGGAAAGGAAGGGAAAAGAGGGAAAAGGGGGTGAGGGGGGAGAGATAGGTTGTTGTATATATTCGGAAAAATAGATAAGATTGGGTTGTTCGGGAGGGAGGAGAAAAAGTGAAATTTAGAGTTAGGGGATGAGGAGAAGTGTAAAAAAAAAAAAAATAAAAATTTTATTTCTAAATCAATTTGTATCTCTATCTCTTCTATAAAGGAGGTCTTAAGAAGTGTAACAATAGCTTCTGTTCTGATCCTCCTTGTGGGAATAAAAAAAACATTAAACCTTTAACATTTTGTAATATCTTTATAGTTTACTCCAAATTATGTTGTAGTATCAATAAGGGTATTGATGAATATTAGAATTGATAAGGAGTATTGATAATGGTATCGGTATCACTAAAATCACAATGCATCCCTACGTTTTTAGTTAGCAGATCTTGACTTGAGTGGTGAGATTTAGTAAGTCCAAGGGTTCATCTTTCAGGTTTTTTTTTTTTGTTGTTTATTTGTTTGTTTTTTTGCCTCTCACGCAGTCATTTAAAAAGTACTTTTTTCCCCAATTCTAAAACAGGGTCGTCTAGTTATTTGAATGCGCTGCTATGAGATAGAATCTCATAGCTAAATAGCTATGAGATTCTATCTAATTGCAGCTAAATAGCTAAATAGCTTTGAGCAGATAGCTAAAAATTGTAATACATGTATTTCACAAAAAGACAAAAAAAATAAATTTATCATATTTGATGTGATTTAAAGCTAGGGTTTATGATGGTTTGAGCAAGAGACATCTGGTGGCTAGCTCGTTAGCTTGCTAGTAAATAGCTGAAAAACCACGTTTGTAGAAGCTTCAATTCACTCACCTTCAACTCTTTCTGGGGTGTAAAAAGTCCACACTGCAAACGTCAACGCCTCCAAGCCTTAATCCATATCCGTTGTTTGTTTTGTTTTTTTGGCGCAGCAGCAGTTAGCAGTCCGTTAGCTATAGACTGTGATGAGTGTTTTGTGTGTGGCGCCATCTTGCAGTGCTGCCATTAAGGTGGGGGCTAGTCCCAAATACCTCCTATCTGCCAACATGGAAAGCAGCGTGAATATCTGGATTTATAACGTTAGACAGTCGTCTAGGGTCATGATAACCTATAGGTATGTTATCTGGAGATCTTTAAAGTATTCCGACATTTATTTATTTTATATTAGATCATTAATTTAAACTATTACTCATCTCCAGAAACTGGCTTTAATGACAAGCCCCACTGGAAAAACATGCACATCTCGTGATTACTTATCAAAGTTTAAAAAACTAAACCCTTTCAAAGGTGGTTACTTTTCTATTTTATCACATATTTGGCTTTTGGGATTGTTTAAGGACTGTACAGACCACGTAGCCTTCACATGTCCTGTAGATGAAACTAAAGGTTGCAGGACACCGTCTTCCTGATCCGTTTGTGTTTCTGACTGAACTGTTTTTATTTTCTGGTCACAACGTTGCCCTGATCAGAGCAAATAACCTTATATTTCACAATATCTCCCAGATTAGTCATTAACTCTCAGCAACACCACAGCTGTCTCTGTCAGCATTAGCTAGCATGATAACGTTATGTGGTGCGTCATCTTCGGGAGCATAGATATGTGAAATAAAGTGTCAGATTAATGAGTGTTCACCATACAGTAATTCACCGTGTTTTTATTGTTGGGGATTAAATCCAATGTTTTCTCCGCTGTGGCAGCAGGTTATTCCTCCTCTGCCCTGTGTGTCCGAACACACATTCGAACACACTGATACACAGTGGACGGAGCAGTGTCCAGTTTTGTCACAGAAATCTTCATGAAAAAAATGTCCGTGATCTTCTTATTCACTTATTACCACAATAAAGTTTTCCTCTGATGTTCCAACAACCAGGAATGCGACAGTCCTTCCAGATTTCCTCCATATTGTTCAGAAAAAAGTCCGATTCTCACCTGTTCTAATTACACATGTACAGAAACGCCACCGTTCCAGTGGCGGACGGTCTACTGGCGGCCATTGGCCGGATCAGTCTATATTTGTTTACAGTGAGTGGTGCAAAGAATGGTTCACGTGGGGGATGATGAGTGGGGAGGGACAGAGACGAGACATAAAGGCATCGATTTGTTCCTTCTATACGGTGAGAATGACAGGAATTTGAGTTTTTAGAGACCTGCAGCCCTCACAGAGGTCTGACTTTTCTCCTTCCTTTTTATGAATATATGATGTATTGACTACTGTCAGGATGGAAGGACCATTTCACCCAGTATAACAAAAAGTGTTTCTGAACAGGATTACCAACTCTGGCTTTAAATTAAATCCACAACATAAAAACCTATTTCCTTTCCATTGGCTGAAAAATAAAAGACTCACTGCAAACAATAAGAACTACTAAACACAATGGCACTAACAGACTAAAAATACACTCAATGGCTGATGGTAAAAAATGCAGAATACTGTGATGAGGATGCTGAAGTTTAAAACTTTACTTCTGAATGCTGTTTGAGCTGAATGCAAATGGAGATGTTACTTCAGGGTCGAGCTCATCCTAATGCAGTTTTGTCTCGGAAGCCAACGTATGTGTGTGTCTGTGTGTCTGTGTCTAGGGCCTTTCTCAAATCAGGCAGTTATTTCTAATTCAACTGTTCTTCTTGGAAGAGCAGCAGAGGTGAAAGGAGGAGCAGTGAGATGGTCTGAGGCCAGTAAGGGGCTCCAGAGACGATCGGGCAATTCAAAGAAGTATATGAGCTAATGGTCTGCTAATCCGACTCTGGGGAGTACATCGCAACGTTTCATTTATCATTCATGAATTCCCAAGAAGAGATGGTGTCTAATCACTGATTATTTTATGGGTGCACATTAGCTGCATTCTGAAAAAAAGAAGAATTATGGGATACATCTTGATATCATCATTAGGAAAAGGTCAAATTATCTACTGAGAAGCTCATGAGTAAAAGTTTAAATAATTGATGTCCATGAAGCAGGAGAAAGAAATTGCAGTTGACAGCGATGGTAGAATTAAAGTCGATGTTTAGAAAACTGAAATTTGGATGATGATGATGGTGGTACCCAACAAAGAGGGTTAACTGGATTTTACTTCCCTTCTATTCTAAGACTGCAGACACCGATCCATCACGCTTGGCTTCAAGCAGATTGCTTGAAGCTGAAGATCATTAGTTTGGACCAGTCTGTTTTCACAACTAGCTTCAGGCAGGTTTCTGAAGTGAGTTATTAAAACAATATAAGGAGGAAATGCTCTTTTTTCACTCTTTACCCATCAGGCTTTGTCTAAAGTTGTGTTTTACCAGCTTTCCCCTCTGGGCACTCTTTAATGATATGATCATGGATTGGGTTTTCTTTTGGTAGTTTGTGATAGACAGGTGCCAATCCAGTTACCGGTCTTACCGAACACGTGAGCAACACATCAGGAGTCATACATAGATCAGTTTGATGTTATACCAAGAACTTCACTCACAGTTGATCAAAAGCCTCGTCAGCAGTTGAAGGTCATATAACGAAGACGTTATAACGATTACCTTATATGTAACAATACAAATAGTATCGTCATATATTTGTATCACACACACACACACACACAATTCAACAAAATTACAAATACGATCTGGCTAAAATTACATCAATAACTGGTAAACATTAAGAGAAGATTTTCCGTGAAACTCGATTTAAAGGTACAGTATGTAAGAATTACTGACATCTAGTGGTAAATAAGGGTATTCAACAGAAAATATGTTTTGACTTCATATTCCAGCACTGTGGTGATTGTACGGTGGCTGTTAGTGGCAATAGTTCTCCAAGATATAAAGATGTTTTCTTCTGTGAGTGGATCCAGTGGTTTCAGGTGTAGCTATGACTGGACTATGAGTAACTACTTTTTATGTCTTTTAAGGTATTACTGATCCCAAACTGTACTCTAAATCCATTAAACAAAGCTGGTACAGCAGTTTTAAAGTTCAGAGGGTTCTTACTTCACAAACATTGTTTTGTCCATTCAGGGACGCCGTAGTAAAAATGTTAAAACAAATATGGCAGCCTCCATATGTGCACCGCCTAGCAGGTAGATACAAATGACTCATTCTAAGAAAAAAACATATAACAGCTGTTCTTGTGCAGCAATTACATATCAATAGGAACGGTTTTGAATTATATATCACATTTTTCTGCCACTGATCTTTCATTTTTTACATACTGTACCTTTAAAGATGGATTTTGTAATCAGTCTTCAATAAGTATTACCACAAGTGGGGAAGAGTTTTACTACATAAAGTGTTTTAAAAGCTCATTAAGATTAATTTATTTGCTTATTAATCTTTTCCTTTTTCAGTCAACTCAGTCAGCCTTTCTCGGGTTTTGGAACATCATGGGTGTCATCGTGGGTGTCATCTTGGGTGACATGCCTCAAAAAAGTTGAGAATCACTCTACTAAATGGGAGTGGGATAGGAAGAGCTTTTCTTCATCATCTTTAACAGCTAGCAATTTCTTAATAGCTCTTATCATTTTAACTGAAAAACATCAAGAAAAGGAACTTATATCAGATGCTCATTTTGATCTTATGGCTAATACTGTGCACAAATACACAATAACCAATCCAATTTGCACAGCTAGTATTACACAGTGGATCCAAAAACAATCACCTCAGTTTTGCTTTTGTTCAGCTGAAGAAAGTTGAGGCACATCCAGTCATTAATCTCCTCAATACATTTAACAGGGCCCTGGTCTCCTGGTGACACCGTAATATATAGTTGTGTGTCATCTACGTAGCTATGGTAACTAATATTGTTGTTCTTTATAACCTGGGCCAGTGGTAGCATGTAGATATTAAACAGAAAACACCAGAATATGTTCATTTCCTGTCAGGAGCCAGCTCGTGCTTCATCTTCTCCTCTATGTAGTAAACTCTAGCTGGAATGGACCGGCAACCTGTACAGGGTGCATCCTGCCTCTTGCTGAGTAACTTGAAAGGCTTCAGCTGAGACCCTGAATTGGAATAAGTGTTATAGAAAATGGATGGATGAATGATAAATTCTACGGTGAAGTGGATTCTACAGTTATACCCATTTTGGTAGAAAATGGTATTACGGTGTGTTCAGACCAAACACGATTTGGGCGTCAGGTTTACATGCAAACTCAGTGGCTGACGCACATCCAGGAGGCATCGAAAACCCTGTGGCGAGTTACGCGTGTCGGGCGCAGCGCGTCTAGGGGTATTACGCGCATTTCACAAGTTGAGTTTTG
Source organism: Atherinomorus stipes (assembly GCA_023101725.1). Taxonomy (NCBI): domain Eukaryota; kingdom Metazoa; phylum Chordata; class Actinopteri; order Atheriniformes; family Atherinidae; genus Atherinomorus; species Atherinomorus stipes. The sequence goes on from JALJCO010006772.1 coordinate 54,027, forward strand.
AGATTTTCAACTTTTGATGTGTGTTAACAACGCCGGCAGACGCCGGAGTAGGAAAATCTGAACTTTGGCGTCTTGATATCAACCAATCACAGCAACTCAATGTCATGGTGCAGACACACATTTTATGACAGGACGGGAAACACCAAGAAGAACCAGAGGAATCTCCTCTCTCTCTGAAGACAGAGAAGAATAAACTCTGATCTGTGGAGGCACGGAAGCAAGGGTAAGAGTGAGGTGGGTGTGTGAGAGCAAATGAATGTGAGTGTAAAAGGGGAAATTTATAAGGTGTCGGAGGGATGAGGTGTGTTTCAGTGGGCATGGTGAATGCTGGTGTACAGGGATTGGTGTTGGAAAGAGTGAATGTTGGAGAATGACAGGAGGGAGGGAAAAACTGCTAATTCAGCGGTGACCCCCCCCCCTCCCCCTCCCCTTTGCCAAACAAGAGTGCTGCTACACAAAGATGATAAGACCTGTGCCATAATGATACAGTAGCCCGAAAAATCATCTAAAACTGCTCATTTTAGGCTTAACATCAGAGTCAAAAGTTACACGGTATAACTTTTTAAAAAATTAATTGAGTTGAAATTTAATAATTGTCCAATTGTCCACTAATGAAAGACAGGAAACAAAGGAGCAGTATTAAGTTCAGGAAGTAGTGGAGTTGTGCAAAGAGCCTATTGACTTTTATAGTCATTTGTATTTGCAACAATTACTAATCAAATGAGATGCTAGTCGTTCATTTATAAGGTCACTTTAATCAACTTGTGATCTTGAGAAAATAAAGCCAGAGAAGAACCAGCTACAGGATGTGGTTTGCTTGAGAAAAAGGCCAATTTCTTGTGATAGTGAAAAAAAATATTACCTTGTTATCTTGTGGAAACAATCTTTATGATCTTGAGATAACAGCATTAATGAATGAATACTTTTATTTCGGTTTAAAACAAGAAATAATAAATAAAAAAATAAAAAAAACATATACATACATATGTATATATCCTTCCTTTTTTTTTTTTTTTTTTACAATAACTTATCTGACAGCAACCGAAAAAGGAATAGGCTGAAGCACTAAGGCTTGTTTTTGCCTATCCTGTACCATCATAGAAATAATTCACAAAGAAATATCAGGAATAGTACATCATTACAAAACACATAAATACTTAAACTGAGAAATCAGATTCAATCAAATGCAACTATAACCTTTAATGATTTTACATTTTAAAGTGCTTTTGAAAATAAACATAGAATTAAATATCTTTATTTCATCATTTAATCCGTTCCATAATTTTGCCCCTAAAACTGACACACATCTATACTTGAGATTAGTTCTGGCTTTATAGGTTTCAAACATTAGCAACCCCCTCAAGTTATAAATCCCCTGCCTTAATTTGAACATTTTTTGAATACAAGCAGGAATTGTCTTATTTACCACTCGAAACATAATTTCTAACGTTTTTAAATATACAATATCCAGAAATTTTATTGTCTGTGATCTTATAAAAAGCTGATTTGTAGAATCACGGTATCCAGCGCCATTTATTATCCTGATAGCCCTTTTCTGTAATTTAATTATTGGATCTAAGTTTGTTTTATATGCATTTCCCCAAATTTCAGCATAGTATGTCATGTAAGGCATCACAAGTGAAAAGTACAGCAAATGAAGACAATTGTTATTCAGTAATTGCCTTGTTTTATAAAGAATAGAAATGGACATAGATAATTTCTGTTTAACATATTTTATGTGAGGCTTCCAGCAGACTTTATCATCTATTATTACTCCCAAAAACTTAGTTTCATATACTCTTTCAATTTCAACATTATTCAAATTCAGTTTTACCTCAATGTCTGTCCTTTTACCACCAGACAACATGAATTTAGTTTTACTTTCATTTAACGATAGCTTATTGAAAGCAAACCATTTGTTTAACTTCGTCAATTCTATTTCTGCAGTTGTTATCAACTCCCTTATGTTCCCTCCAGAACAAAAAAAATTGGTATCATCTGCAAACATAACACATTTTAATGTATCACTTACTGTAAAAATATCGTTTAAATAAAGTATAAATAACTTTGGTCCCAACACTGAACCTTGTGGAACTCCACAAATTACATGTTTAAGATCAGATTTAATATAATTAATGTCCACACATTGAAACCTATTATTTAGATAACTTCTTAACCAAAGTTAAGTTAATGACACTGAAGTAACTACAGTGACCGTCATGGTAAGACCAGATCGAATTCTCTAAATGTAAAAGATAAATAGCTTTACAGCTGTGAAGATAGATGTCTGTTATTGATCCCATGAGAGAATTTATTTGATAAGAGAAGAAATTGCAAGCTTCATTGCTTTCATTGTCTTTTTCCACAGAAAAGACTGAACCATCCTTTTTAAACAAGTAGAAAATTTGGCCTTACCTTTCTTTGGTAAATTATAACAGTCATAAGTAATTATGAGAACAGGAGGGTGCAGCTAAACAACTGGTAGTGAGATTTTTTTTTTTTTTTTTTTTACTTTTGTGGCTTTGGTTTTCTTTCCTTTAATCACCAACCTTGGTAATAAAGTCATATTTTGTGTTATAGCTTATAGTGTTACAAATACTGTTTAATATGCTTTAGACTGTGAAACATCAATAAAAACAGATTAGGCACATATCTAATGAGCATGTTGTATAATGTTTTCAGTAACTGGGGTTTCACCACTAAAGAACCCCATCATAGATGAGGCCAGGGATACTTTCAAACAAACTTTCATATAAGCAGATGGCGCCATCATGGGCGTTACTGTTTCTATTGCCAGCATATTGTGCTTGTAACGTGAAGATTCTACTTGGGGAAACACCAGGGAGCTCACTTTGGACAGAATGTAAACTACAAACTCTGAGATATTCAGGAAGTTAATGTTTGGTTTATGTTAAGATCACAGCAGAAAATAGAAGCAAGTCCAGCATTGTATGTAAGGCCACCAAATCAAAGACTATGCTAACTTTCACTCTTAAGGCCTTTTCACACCTGGACCGATGCGAATAAACAGCACGAAATTGCGAATAACTTGGAGGAGAAATATCGACGCATTTGTCTATACACACCTGCTCTTACGCGAAATTACGAAGATGCAAGAACAAACTCGCATCTGTTATTCCAGAGGAACGTGAGCACATGCAGCAGTGACGGAGGGAGAGGTGGCTGCAGGTAAACTTCTGGATGCTGAAAACAGATGATCTCACCATGGAGATGCCAAATGCGGATTTTAAATATAACACCAGTAGCTAATAACCTGGAACGGCTACAAATGTACAAATTTAGGGGAAACACTGCTACTTCAGCGGTGACACCCCCCCCCCCCGTTTGCCAAACAAGAGTGCTGCTACACAAAGATGATAAGACCTGTGCCATGAGAATACAGTAGCAGCGACCAAGCAACACTTCTCTCTTTTTCCTTTTTGCTTGCAACCAGCTCTGTGACGGCCAGAGCGCCTTCTCTGATTGGTGGATTGTGTATCTGTCGGATGCGAATATTAAGAAAATCGACCTCAGTTCGAAAAAATAAACGTCGCAAGATGGAATTTTGTCACTGATGTGAACGCTCCCATTGACTTGACATGAATGTGATTAAAGCTATTGCCGTGCAAATCTTTCGGACGAAATATTCAGAGTAGGTGCGTAAAGGCCTTTACACTGCTTCTGCTGTCACTTTCATGTATCCCAACTTTGCTGTGGGTATAAACTTGCTTCTCACGACAAGGCAGCTGTCATCATCTTTATCCGATGAATAAATATCTTGACAATTTACCACCTGACAATTTCCACCATGACTAAAAGTGTTTGACGAAAGAGGTTTATGGGAGCTGGTCACTTCTTTAGGCAATACACCCACTAGCCCTACTTTTTAGCCCTACCCCTAAATTTTGCGCGTTCCCGTGAAGGTAGTGCTGTCCCAATTCCTCTTTGCATGTAGAGGTCGTGGACATAACGAGGGGTAGGGGGTATGAATCTAGCCCTTCAGAGCGAGGAACGTCAAATGCTGACTTGCTGAGGAAGGGCCAGAGAAAAGGGTTAGAGAGCTGTACGTCATTACAGAATCAAACAACAATAGCAACCTCCGGAGAGCGACAGGACTCGGAGAAGAAAACTCAAATGTACAGATTACACATTTGTTTGTAACGTTAGCCAGACTAGCCACGCCAGCTAGGCTAAAATACTGATGAAAAGCTTGTGAGGGCTTTTCAGCAGTTTACAAGAGACAACAGTTGTCATGGCGACTTCTTCCCTGTGTGGTTGTTTTGTTTATCAATCAACCGAAACATAATGAATGATGAAAAAAAGAAAAACAACTGCAACTGTCAAATGTCAAATACAGTTGAATTGAATTGAACTCTGTGTAGTTGCTGGGTGTGTTGTTGTGGTGAGATGTATGTGTAAACGTCACCACTTACGGGCCTGAATGTAAATGCAGCAAGTGGTGTCCCAATTCCTAGGGAAGATTACAAAGCCCTACCCCTTTTGGCTTCAATTCGAGGGTGTAGTGATAGTGGGCGAGGGCTAGTGGTAGTGAGTAAGGGCTAGTGGTTGGAAGTAGGGGGAACATTGGGATTGGGCCTAAGAAATGAGACTTGCGACCAGTGTTAGGAACATTACTTGAAAAAGTAATTAATTATAGGAACTTATTACTTTTCCAAAAAAGTAATGGCGTTAGCAACTGAGTTACAGCTTTATAAAAATAACAGATTACTTGGAAAAGTAATTATTCTGTTACTTTTTAATGTTCCTTTTGATGTAACTTTGAATTAATCTTAATTAATCTATTAAATTAATCTTTATGTTGAATTGATAAAAAAGTGAATATTAGATCTGACTAATGAATAAATTAATGGAAACTTAACAGAATAAATTACTGACAGAAAAAACATGGACACTCAGACTGCTTGGTGTTGCTGCTCCGTCTCCTCCTCAGGTGAGGAGCTTCAAGCCCACGTGGTTATAACACCACGAAGAAATGCGTACTAATCAACTTTCCTCATCCTGTTCATGTCTTTTATCTCTTAGGGAAACTGATGTTTGTAATGATTCCAGTTTATAATTCTCCTCATTGGGCTTGCGCACATTGACTGGGGTTTGCAATCATCATCATCATCACAACTGTTTCTCCGCTCTGGATGCAGTGTCATTTGACGTCGCATCCACAGGACTGCGTGGGAAATTCGGCCACTGAATTGCAGCGCATTATGCAGCACACAGCCTGTTCAAGGCAACGGAGAAAGATGTGTGTGGGCTCGTTCTTTTTGTTTTTTAACGCTTCATCACCCATTAGTATTAAAAAACTAGACATGTTTGTTTATTCTTTCACAATTCTTGCCTCTAGTCCCTTTAACCAGTTGGATCATCCGATCTTCCCCACCTTCGTAAAGATATTCTTTGTAGAAAAAAATGTGTCAAACAAAAAAAGTATTGAACTACGAGAATCAACACAACTGGAAAAATAATTTTCTGCCAGGTTAAATAAAAGCACCTACTGTATGTACTGTGCAGATATATGGAAGCTGAGGATTGCTTTTCACAAGGTTATTTATGTTTAAAGGGACTAAAAGCGATATTTCACCGTAGAGGCCAAAACAAAGTGAGTTGTGATTTGTTGATTTTGACAGTTTTTGTCAGTTTCATACTCGACAAAAAGGAGCATTCTTTTTTTTTCCTGGTTCTCAAGGCAACTTGCAGACCTGATTATTGTGGGGCTGGTCAAATATTTGAGCTGTTTAAATGATCGAAGTGGAGACAAACAAACATAATATCCACAAACACAAGGCACCTAAAAACAAAGACACTGCCTAATGTACATTGCCTCCATGCTACAAACAAACACTCAAGATAAATTTGAAATTACGAGGTCAAGCACACTCATAGAGTATGCCCCCCATAGAGCTTGTGCAGCATGTATTGAACAAGCATAAGTAATTTTTTTTATAGTACAATTGTTCTTATTTCGGAGAACGTAGTTGTGTACTCCGGTAACTTATAGCTTTCGACGAGCCAGAACTCCCGATTTTACTAAACTAATGGCAAATTGTTTCTGGCCTATTCAGTTCAGGGAGGAGGCGGAGATTCACATGCATGAACATGCATGTGAGGGCAGGCTATCCTTCTAAACCTAGAGGCTCAATATCAACGCAGAGAGATGGTGTATGACATCATGCAATGTTCCAGATGGAATTACTCATCTAGACCTTCACAATAAAAAAATATAATTCCTTAAACCTGGAAATGATGAATTATCACTTATTGCTCCTTTAAACTCAAAATGTTTATAAGCTCAAAGGCAATAGGAATCCATCCATGGTGACACAGACTGAACTGAATGTACATGCATCCAAACAGGAGGATGAAATGCCTGCTGCAAAACTATCTTCATTCAAATTAATAAGCATAAGGTTAAGCATCAAGCATCAAGGTTATTATTTCAAGTTTCCTCTCAGTCTTTCCATTATTTAAAGAAGCAAAAGAATAACCTTCATGTTATTGTTGGTGCCACTTAATTTTACTGTATCTTTTATTTAATTTCACGCATAATTTAATAAGCGACAAAACAAAATGTGGATTTAATCAACTCTCCTATACAGAATATTGACATATACTGTAGTATATAATTACCCGCATTCTTTAAACAAATTAAGTTGTGTTAATTTGCACATTTAATTGCTTTGTAAGTGACCGAGATCCTAAATTATCACCCACACAAGCTGAATAAATGCATGATTTTTTCAAATCTCTTTCTAGAGATGCCCATGTTTGCCAGCTGTGACAACAGTCACGTAGTGTGGTAATCACTTGCTGCTGTTAATCTTTAACTAACGAGCGGATGTGCTGGGTTTTTTATTAGCTTGAAGAGCGCCTGACCCTCAGTCTGTGTAAGTCATGTAACACCAGGTGAAAGCGAGGAGGAGAAGGGTAGGGTGAGATCAGTATGAGGAGAGATTCAGATAGAAATAAACAAAATGGAAGCCGTTGCAGAGATCATTTTTTGAGACAGGACTAAAAATCCAAGTTAATAAAGTAGAATGAATGTCATTTCTGCATTTTCTACTCCAACTTCTATTTGATTTTAGATTCGTGATAAAACCTCTTTTTGTTGCTGGTGGCTGTATGTAATCAAATAATGCAGTACAGAGGTTGTATTGCAGTTGTTTGGAAATATATATTCAACGTCACAAACTTAATGAATCCCACAGTGGCTTTGGGTAATGCCACTGGGGACAAACAGATAAAAGGACAGTGTATGTGTTTGTTCTTAAAGAACAGGGTCAAAGTCAAATATTCACACGTGGCTGTCCATGTGCACAAACAGACATGAGCTGCACCCACATCTGCAGTTAGTGTCTGAAAGCAGAAATTAAACTAAATTACATATTGATGCCAGTTTTTATTTAGTCTTAAAGTGTTCAACGTAACTAAAATAGGCTGTTAGGAATTTTGTGTTTCATTGCAGCGATGTTTGAGGTGATGGGATGACAGTAATCTTTGTTGCCCAGACTTTGTTCAGGTGTGTGCTTACTCAGCTACAGGAAGTTCAGCAGCTGACATCGGTGATGTGACGGAAGGTGTGCATTCTCTAGCTATTCTTGCCAAACAAGTTGTACCATTGACCTGAAAGCATGTTACCAGCTTCTTGTGGCTCACACATTTCTGCAGTTTATTTCAGACTGAGCCAGATTTCAAAACTGAAACATGTTGCTTTAAAGTAAAAAATGTGGAAAACGAAATAGTAATGATGCATTGCCAAAAGCTTTAGTTTTGTCTTTTTTCCCCCTCTTAAACAGTACATGATTGACCAAAGGGTGAGGAATATGTGAGCAGAAACAAATATGACAAGTTTTGTTAAAAAAAAAAAAAAAAAAAAAGGGGGGGGGGGGGGGGGGGGGGGGTATGTCAGTATGTGTAAAAAAATGAACAAGGGAGAATCCATTTGTTATTAATAAGAAGGGGGCAAGAATGAAAAAAGGAAGGGCCAACAGAAATAAGTAGGTACATGATATCTACACGCATCTGGCAGCATCTTACCCAGCCATCCAGTCACAAGCAAAAACGATGCTGGAGATCACAGTTCTGTGTCATCTAAAGATTTTTAACCAAAAGATGGTACTCTCTTCCTTTCCCATTTTGACATAGTGTGAGAAACATGGAGGACAAATGTAGATTATTCCTTACCCCAGATAAAGTACAGGTCTGGTCCTGAGTCAAGGCAAGATCTCGAGGACAAAGTGAGTCATTCCATCCATGCTGCTCCAATCTATTTTTTTGTCTATTCAAAAAGGCCCCTAGCATGATTTTTCTTGTTTTGGGGCTTACTTTCAGAGTTAAAACAAAGTTATCCCATTTTAAATGCTACCCAAGGCCAAACAGAAAAAGAAAGAAAGTCATGTTATAGTTATTTTATCCAGAAGGAACACGATTTATCTAAGAGTCTTCTTAAAGCCCAGCATACACTGTGCGACTTTTGGCCTTTTTTGAGCCGATTTTTCAGTCGTGTGACAATTTTGGCTACCGGGCCGACTCTTGGCCAAATCATGTGTCATGCAGTATACTAGAGGGTCACGAGAGGCGATTGGCACCTCACGACGAGCTCCTGACCAGAAATCGTGAGTCGCAAGAAAATCAAACCTGTTTGATATTTTGGTCGTGGCCCGTGAGTGAATCGCATATTGAAGCGGCACCAAGACTGAGAACTCTTTCCTCAGAGATTTTCACATTTTGCATGCGTGAAACAAAAACGGAAGTAAACCAGAGGCAGCATGGCGACCCGGCTCGTCATTTGGACAGAGTTCTCGTTGTAAAACTGACAGACCGTACAGCCCATATCTGCACAGCGAATTCTTCACAAAGAAGGAACGCAAATCGCCAAGGCAGTGCACTTTTTTTGGGGTGATAGCATACTGTTGCTGCTGCTGTTGTTATTGTCTTCTTCTTCTCCGTTTTCTTCTTCTACTACTACTAGCTGTATTTATTTCGTTGCATGTCGGGGTTGTTCAAGACCCCAACTTGTCTTTGAGGACGTACAGTGTGAGTAGTCAGATTGCATTCAAGCATCGGTTCATACAGTGTGAGGACAGACATCGCAAGCTGTGAACTTTTGAACTCTGCGACTGATTCGCACAATTTGAGTTGGAGCTGCGAGCAACGATTGAAAAAATCGCACAGTGTATCCCAGGCTTAATGTGGCCACTATCACATAATCATTTATGGATTTCATGTTATTCATCATGACCGTTTTAAAACGTATGATGTTACAAGCAACATGTGATCCACCACTACTGAGACCACAACACTTTTTTTTTGGAGTTGTCTCTGCTGTAAGTAAATGATTTTTCTGAAAAGGCTTGTTGACCTTTTTACCTAAAAATAACACACACACACACACACACACACACACAAAAGCCTTTAGAAACTTACCCCGAATAATTGAGATTGCTTGGTTTGAAACAGTTGGATTGGAACCCCTTGGTCCAGGACCCAGGCTCGTTTCCTGATTTCAGCTCTGCTGATTTGGTGGAATAAACTATATTTGTTGTAGAAAATTATTAAATTCACATCTAATATTTAATCAATTCTTAATGCAGTGTCACATGACACTCAAAACAACACTTGACACATTTGCACTAATGGCTCATGTCTTTTTTCTGTAATGTTCACCCATGTTTTAGTGTTGTTTGTTACTTTTGTCTTCTAAATAAAGTTAAAAGTAGAAGAAATAGAAAAAAAGAGGACCAAACAGTGCCAGTGTGAATGCGCTCAAAGTGAACAACCTTTCTAGCTCCATGGAACCATGCTACCTGTACATGCTAGAGTGAAAAACCTTCACCCTAGAAAGTGTTTTTAAAAATCGTCAGCTGTATTTAGCTGTGGAGGATAGGCACATGGAAAAATCTGTAAATGTTAAAACACCCATGTTCATGTGTCCAAAGCCTGAGTGAGCCTTAACACTGATATTCAGGGTTGCTTTTTAAAATCCTTTCACCAGGCTTTAATGGTGCTGAGACAGGAGAAAAATGGAACGGTAACTTAAAAACAATTTCAATGAAATGATAAACAAAACTAAGAATGTTAACGAGATGTTAAAACATGAAGATGGGGATCAAATCATCAGTAAAAGGCACAAGTAGCACTGCAGCTGCCTCCGCTCTGTTGATAATTTCCATTTTACAGTTTTTCCCCCCTTCATCTCTCCACTCATCATTCCACTCCCTCCCAGATCCCCTCTCATTGTGCTCTTGAAGTGATGCGTTGCTGGAGAGAGCGCTGCACTGGTTCTTTATATAACTGTGAAAGACAGCTCAGAGTGTACAGTGCATCAGTGCAGTACCACTCACAGTGGGAGGACTATGCTCGCCTAAGCACAGCAGCAACAGCCACAGCAGCTATTTACTGTAATTATTTGAACCCATTAAAGGAGCCAACAACAAAGCAGGTTTTTAAAGTACCAAGACCTGAGCACTTTGGTTTGTCTCTGTCATGACTGTGGCAGAGGTAATTTATTTCTAAGTGTTTCAACTCTGTCAGACTGAGGGCAAGGAAAGTTTAATTAAAAGAAGAAGCAGGGCCTGAGTGAAAAAGTCTGCAGGGTTAAATCAAACTATCTCATATGGAGGAAGCCAATACAGATTAACTGACATCACTTCAGTTAATTTGTCATATTTTACATAGTTCCCTTCTGTGCCACAAAAAAGGCTGTAAGCTGCTATATTCACACATGCACAGATCAGCCACAGCAGGAAAACTACTGAATCCGTGCTGCTAGAACAGCTCTGACTTGTTGAGACATGAACTCTGCACCAGCACGTTAGCAGCAGATCAATTACAGTACATCCTGCCAGTTTCAAGGTGGGTTCTTCTTAGTGTAGGGCCTAATTAGTCCACAATCACTACTCAGACTAGGACTTCTTAGTCTTTATGGAGGCATAATTACATCTAAAAATGACCCCATGCAAACCCTTGGCTGCACCTGAAGCCTTTTGCACTCAGCTGTCTTGCACCACACTACTTTCTTGGCTACACAAGCTTGTGAGGAACAGCGTGTACTTTCTAGGCAGGAAGAAGTACGTTGATCAGATTTGTAAAAAAAAACCCAGAGAAATTCTTTAGAAAAAAGGATACATCAGGAAGTGGCAGTGGGCTGTTGACTAATTTCCTTTGACAACGCTGGCTGATGACTTTAGATGAGAACTGAGAGTATTTCCTATTATATGAACTGATGATGATGGTAATGATGGTGGTGATGGCCATATGGGAAACCTGGACCTTGCGTTGCCAGGAAACACAATCAGCCACCTTCTAGTGCCTTTATGGTGCTCAAACAGGGTGGTGCTTTAATTTCCTTTATTTCACCTCTGCTGTCACTGTAATATCCTGTCTGAACTGCTGTAAAGTCAATGGCTGACTTGATTGTGCAACAGTAGAGGAAACACTGCCAACGTGAAGGCGAGCCGTCGTAGGGAGAGGCGAAAGGACATTGCTGGATGAGAGGAGGAAAGAAGAGCAAAGATATTTATAGTCAGCTCAGCTCACAGCAATGCCTTTAACAAACTCTTGTTTTCCTCCTCTACCTTCTCGCTTCTTCAGGGTCTTTTCTCTATCCATCACCGCCATCTTTCATACGCGCGTGTGCCATTCTTATATACCATCTGAGATGCCAGAAAAGACAAGTTATGAAGCATGTTAGTATGCAGATGCTTAAGTTTGGAGAAGGACGTTTGTTTTCTGCTTCTCTGCCACACAGCATTTTTTTTTTTTACTGGCAATTCACAGTTGTAGACATTTCATGCTAATATGTAACACTTTAAAAATGACTAGGCCCATTCCTTGAATGGACTGGGGAAAAAATTTTGGAAGATAAGCTTATTTCTTTTTTGACATCATTTGTATAATGCAACTGGAACCAACAACAGCTTAGCTTAGCGTAGCATAGCTTAAATACTCCAAAACAATTAGCCTAGCTTTGCCTCAGCTTAATTGCTAACCCAATCAGCAAGTCCAAAGTGTTTGATATGAACATGCACAGGCTTACAGTAGGTTGTGATCAAAGTGTAATCTGTTTATTTATTTTTCAAGTCAAACAAGATAGCCAAGCCCCATTTTATTGCATAATACCCACTTAGTGGTGACGGTTAGGGGAAGTTGAAGAGTGAGTCAGTTTAGGCAATCAGACATGTAATCAGGAATTTTCAGGAAAAAGAAGAAACAGAGAAAATCTGTATGTGTGCGCGCATTCTTGGAAGAAGGCGAAAGGAAGTTTAATGCAAGAATTTCCACAAATATAGAAGGAAAACATGAAAGAAAGAAAAAAACAGCTGTCTTGGTCTCATAATGCAGCTTGGAAAGATCTGGAAGAGGCAGTACTAACTAAATACAGCTGATAAGAAATGCCAGTAGTAAATAGTATTTGGTGTAACTCAGGGTTGCCAAAGTCTGATCCTTGAGAGCTACTATCCTGCAATTTTTAAACATACCCTCCCCAACACACCTGGCTCAAATGGCTAATTCACTCATGTGCACGTCATTCAGCTCTGCAGAGGCTGGTAACAAGCCATTCATTTGATTCAGGTGTGTTGGAGAAGGAACACAACCAAGATGTGCAGGATGTGTCCTCTGGAGCAGGGATCCCCAATCCTGGTCCTCAAGGACCGGTATCCTGCAGGTATTCCATGTCTCACTGCTGCAACACACCTGATTGAAATCATTGACTAATTAGCAGAGTTGTCCAGAGCTTGTCTGAGTCTGACTGTGGTGTGCTTCAGCAGGAAGACCTGGAAAACCAGCAGGATACCGGTCCTTGAGGACCGGGATTGGTGATCACTGCTCTGGAGGACTGGACTAGGGCACCCATGGTGTAAGATACAGAGAGTGACGATATGGTGAAACACACTGAATAACGACCCATTTTACTATTGGATGAGATGTTTGGAAAAAAAAAAAAACTTTTCAACTTCTATGCAATTTCTTGAAAGTTGTATCATACTGGATGGAAAAACATGGTGGGATTTCAAATAACTTGATGTTTCATAGCATACCCTGAGATTTAATTTGTCCACCAGTGCCACTGCTGCAATTCCAACAAAAGTGATCCTGTTCCCTTTGACTGTGTTGTTTCAGGGTGCATGGCATGCCAGAGGTGGACATTCCTGGTCCAGAAAGTAAAAATCCCGTCCTACAATAGTTCCAGCCAGTCACTAAAGCAGGTGCATTTAATTAGCACAGCTCCTCTGCTCTGATGAGCTCGTTAGTGAAAACACCTGTTGTAAATGTACAGGCCGAACCAAAAACACGCAGTATTTTTACTCTCTGGCACCTGAAATGTCCACCTCTGTGGCCTGCTCGGTGCTAAAAGGCTGAACGCTGACAGAGATCCTGGGTGTAAGTTATGTGTTTATTTTCCCTTTTATATTAGGCCTACAACCTGAAATACAGGCTCAGTGTGAACATTTAATCAACATATTTTCAACCAGCGCTGAACATTGTTTTGCTGGTTAACTGCCATTTACAGATTTTTCTTTAATTCAAAATGCTTTGGAAAGAGTTATTTTTGGTAAATTGGTTTGGCTAGCGCTTATATTCTGTCACCGCTACTCTGAATTAGGCACTAGTACTTACTGTTTTTCTTCAATGTATTAACAAAATTATTTAGATTGTTCAAATATCAAATTACATGATCATATGTTTAAAACATTCTATACACAACAGAAAATCAAAGTCAGCCCTAAATGATCATTTTCCCTAATTGTTTTTTTTTTTTTTTCAAATGTTAGGCAGTTTACTGAAGAAAAAATGGATATTTGTGAAACTTGTTTGATATTCACATTTTAAAGCAGTACTTTATAATTGTTAAAAATATAACTGAATCTTGTGTGAGATCATACATTGAAGGGCTGTAAACTTAACTTGGTCTTTGTGTTAAGCTACATCAGCTGGCCTTCCCCTCATAGTCAATAAACATCAACTTTTGTTCAATGATACCGTCCAATGATTCGGGAATAAAGAAATATTTCAAGGTAAGAAATGAGAAGGAAACCTGTTACAGAAAAAAATATTTCAATATTTATTTGCAGTATAAACATGTCTCGTGTTGTTTCCATACACTGTACAATACAGAGGGTCAATCATATTTCTTTCAGTCGACAGAAACGTGAAACTCCCTCATTAACATGCCCCTTGTTTGTATACACAGACAGATTGCATCTTTTTTTAAAAAACTGTTTACAGCACAATACAAAACAGCTATTCAACGTGACTTTGAAGCTGTAACACGATGCAAGATGCATTGTCAAAAAAAAAAAAAGAAAAAAATCCCTGAAAAATTCCTCACTGAGGTAACATTTTAAAATCATTCACTTTTTCTTTCACTTTGTTTTTCATGGCACCACCTCTTGCATCTCCCCTGCTCCTCTTTTACACGCATCGTTCCCTCGCGAGCACATTCTCGCTAAGATGTACTGTCGCTACAAGTTTAAGGACACAGAAACGTCCGTTCCCGTGATCTGGCAAATTTACAAACAGAGAAAAAGACTTGGTTTCTCTTTCATTGTTATAAAGACACAAAAACACAAGAAAGCAGCTTGAAAACAACCAGGTTATTTTTAAATAGAAAAGCTCCGTCCTGAAATATATTTCAGTCCTAGGGTGCAAGGGATCAACTCCGCAGTGTTTACTTATTCATTTTCATTTTTAGAGCTAAGTGGGGTATGAATCCAGACAAGGAAAGTCCGTTCAAGCATGGTGGTATTATTTTCATCTCTGATGCTGTAATAGGAGAGGAACTTTGCATATAAATTCATAACAGACATATATACTGAGATATACAGTATATTCATATTGAAAGGCCACAGGAATAGCATAGAGCACATCATATCAAAACATGACAGAAAAATACCTTGTAATTATGTAAGCCGCATGGTATAATTGTCTGTTGTGACAAAAACTGGCATGCTGAACCTCAGCTGTGGCTGTGAGAATGTGTGTGTGTTGGCAAGGGCCTCACTCAGGAAGGATTCACATGGATGTGATGCTTTAACCATGACAGGTGGGTGGGCCTGATGCTTTGAATTGTTGCAACAATCAGACTTGTTATTTGTCAGGCGATTTGGTTGGTTGGCGCCACAAGTGAAAAATGTTCTCAACTTTCCACCACAAGCTACGCTAGCAAAGCAACAGACCCAGAATTCATTTCAGCATCACATAACGTCACTCCATTCAAAGTGAATGAGAAGCTAGATTTGCTGATGCCTGAAAAGCGTGTGTGTGAATCCGGCCTGAGGTTGGACACACTGCCACCACGTTTTGGACACCCCAGGTGAAATGTTACTTCAGTCCACAAGCCATAAGTAAGCTGGATCTTGTATTATCATATTGAGTAGATATCGTACAAAAGATGAATTCAAAAACGTTTGAGGTCTCAGATGTACAAAATACTGCAAAAAAGGTGTTATGATGTATTGCAGAGTAACAAAGAGGACCTCGTGTGACCCGTCACGGTAAGAAGACAGCTCGCTGTCTATTATCACTGTGTTGTTATTCAAATAACAGAGAAACATTTTTTCACATGTTTTTCTCAAGTGAGATACAAAGAGTATTGAACAGTCAGCGTTAGAAACAAGTTAGAAAGATTATATAAGGCCAGCTAAAACCAACTGACAGATTCGACTGCTGTGCCCTCTGAAACCCAGTTCTGTTTCTGTTAAGACCCGTCCACATCTGCACTTTGAAAACCAGCTTCTGCTGGTTATTAGGAATTTTGGGCCTCATGCAAAACCCTCTACCATGAACTTTTGTTACTAATATTAAAGGTGATAACTACAAGTTTAATTCATTCTCACCAGTCGGTGGCGCACTAACACTCACTTTCTCAATTAGTTTTAGCAACATTACAGAACCTGCTTACCGTTAATTAGCATAAACAAAAGTTTGACTTGCATTTCAAGGAGGAAAGTAGCACCCTCCAAGGGGCTTTTGAGCCGCTTTGCTACCTTCACCCTTTTTTGTTCGCTTGAATTTGAGAAATGTAAGGCAAGGAAGATGATATTTCTACACATAGCAATCAAGCTAGCAACCGGAGCTAATGCTAACAGCGAAGAATCCCGACATTGGCATGGTATTTAGATGTAAATATTTATTTTTTGGACCCATCAAAATTGATAAAACAATTATTTATATGCTACAAAAAATGGGTAGTTTTCATTCTGCATCTCTCTAGACGTTCTGTAGATGTATAGATTTTTTTTTTTTATTGTTTTGATGAAAAAGTTGTAGCTATCACCTTTAACAAAAATTAATGTTGAATTATTCTGTTTCCTGCATGGCAATAATTGGCATCATAGCCTACAATTTACTGACATTTTTCTAATCAGCTGCCTTCGCCTCCTAATACTGATCTTTGTTAAACTAAACATCCCCTTCCACCTGGAACTGACCTCTCACCTCTGTCTCTGTCCTGCCTGTGAAACTCACAGGCTGCTTTGCATTTGCAATATTTTTGGCATCAAGCTTTGCGTCAGTTACAGTCACAGCATGGGAAACTGGAATAAAAGGCCATTTTCACTTTTTCAGGTCTCATAATAAAAAACAGTTACTGATAAATTTGTAACAATTTGTATTGTAAATTTGTTCCACCAGCAGTGGAACTTCAAGCTCTCCAATGACTTTAAGTGCTTTAAATCTGGAGTGGAAAAGGCAGCTTTATTTGGCAATTTTGGGGCATTAACTTAAGGATTAGACCTTGCCCTTAATACCTTCAACTGTGTGACTTAGAGTGAATTCCTGCATGAAGAAGGGCATCTTTTGAGACCTGGAGTACTTACTACATCCAGTTAAGAGTAGTTTCCTGCTTGGAGTTGTAAACATATTTCGGACAAAAATCCCTGTGCAATGCAAAATGTAAAAATATTTTATAGCCTTTCTCAGAAAGAAAAGCTTATTTCATCGTTTCTTTGGGTACTGCAGATGTGGACATCGTCTCAGAAAACACTTCCACCACATACTGAGTGCTGCTGTGATCAGCAGCAACAGCAGTTAAAAAAACAGGCCTCATTGTCTTCATGGTCTTCTCACCTGGTAAAGCAACATCCAACCCATGGTTACATCTACTGTTAGAGAGCATACGGCACCACAGCATGCTCACGTATAGAAAATATCAATTTGCTTAGTATTAGCTCTATGTTATATAAATTATATATTTGTTTTTGTTTAATATAGCTTTCATATAATATAGCCGAGGCTTAAGGCTGAATCAACCCAGACAAAACTTTCTTTGATAAAAAATGGGAGATCCCTACTAAGAAAAACTTTTGCTTTCACTGTCTTCTAATGCAGCTAACTGGACGTGAAGCTGTTTAAGTGCAGTCTGTAGAGGTGGCCAGTCCCAGTCCACATCACTAAATTCCTGCTGACACCAAGTTAACATCACACTCCCTTGTCCTGGTGTCATTTTTTTTGGCAAATGTGTGTTATATAAGAAGGCTGAGGTGTTTCTTTGCTCGAGACTTTATTTATGATAAAGTGTCCCAAAAGCACCAACCTGAATCATCCACCTCAACCTCTACTGAACAAAACACCAAATGTCAAGCATGTCAGAAACCAGTTTTGGCAAAACATACTTGTAAGACAGCTGTTGTGATGAAATAACTGAGGAAGTTCAGAGTTAGCTATTGAACTGAAGCAAAACCCCCACCCCCAAACACATTTCATCTTCTTCCTACATCCATGCCCAACTCCTCCCAGCCTGTTTTAACTCAGGCCTTACCCCGAAGCCCTGCTCAGGGCCCAGTTCCTGCTCCCTCCCCACTGCACTATGCAGCTGTCAGGACTTGTCGCAGCCTGGGACTGGCCTCTCTTCTGTCCACTCCTCGTCACTGAATGTCTCTTTATCTGCCTGCTTCCAGCACCGGCCTCAAGTGCCAGCAAGTCAATGGCTACGCCACTGTGCAAACTGCATTAGGTCATAAAAAAAAAAAAGAAAAGAAAACCTTAACACTCATTCCCTTTCTTTAGTTTTACAATCTCTTAAGCCGTTATTGGATTGAATCACTTTGTTTTTGGACAAAGATAAGATTTCTATGCGTATATGATCATATAAGGTGTAGATCTGTGCGTAAATTTACATAAAAATATACAAAAATGCATATAGACATACTGAATTTGTTAAGGACTGCTCATACATTTTCTGCTATGTACGTTAACATACATACAAGTACGTACAGTACAAACATACATACTTTGTGTGTGCGAGTGTGTGTGTGTTAATTCCTTGGTTTTTAAAAACTCTACATTCAGTAGAGCAAGATTTCCTACGAGTAAATCCCAGATTCTCCACTTGGCACCAGTCAGCTCAGCTTGTGAGCCGAGACAGAAAGATAGAGAGAACGCTGTTACCTCTTAAATGTAGGTTTTCCTTGTTCCTATCTTTGTATGAAGCTGTCGGTCCTGTTGTTGCTGTTTTCATTTCTTACTCAGTTCAGTAAGTCACTCTTGTTCTTTGTTACAAGTTTATCAGGGGTTTTCACTCCTCGATTTCAATCAATACTGAGGACGACTTCATTGTAAACCCACGTTTCCCTTCTCTGGGTTAAAGAAACTGTCCTCACACCCCCTTAAACGTGGCATCCATGACCCGTCTTGTCACCACCATGCCCTTCAGCGGACAGGCTTTCACACAACAAGCCTCCGGAGGCTAAAACATTCATTAAAACTGGCTGCTCTCCTCTAGTGCAGCCTCTCTTTACCATGGTAACCACACCACCTTGCCCATTTCCCTTCTTTAAAGGGGGGGGCAGTCTTTAGTCTTATTTTCATGTGGACTCAAGTGTGTCCAGTTGAAACACATTGTGATTGGTCGGTGTGGTGAAGAAGAGCTGGTCATGCGGTGGGGAGGTCGAGTGGTTGTCGCAGGGGCTGTTGAGGCCCAGCGTCCGCTCGAAGTCCAGCAGCTGGCCCATGAAGTTGAAATTGGGGGAAATGTTTGACTTCTTCCGCTTGACAAAGTCGTAGGCGTCGTTGAGCGAGAGGTTGAGCTTCTGCATCAGGTAGGCCACGGTGACAGTGACGGAGCGGCTGATCCCGGCCAGGCAGTGGACCAGGATGCCGCACTTTTTGGAGCGGGCCTCATCTAAGGAGGAGATGGAGGAGAAGGTAAGAAAGGAAAGCATGAAAGATATGATTCGATTTCTTTTAAAGCCCCGGTTTGCTTATTTTAAGCATTGAACAATAATGCATTAAGATTTTAATAAAAGGATCAGGATGACACAAAATAACTTTAAAATTCATTCTCAATATTTTCTGAATATCAATACAAATCCCCATAAGACAAATGTAAATCTAACCCCAGTGTTTTAACCAGTATTCTATGGTTTTTCATTTAAAATAATTCCACACAAACTTCAAATTAAATAAGAAATGATAATCCAATTTTATATTCATAATGAATCAGCATTAATTATAATCAGTTATTCACTGATAGGGTCATTTAATCTTCCTGACACTGGAGCAGAGGCTCATAACAACATGATGGGCTTTATAGTTAAAGATATGGAAGATGCTCAAAAAAGTATTAAGTCTGGGCATCCAACGATGCATCATAAATTTATGAGTTTAGTAAACGACCAGAAAAATTCATGCTCCCATGAAATCAAACTGCATTCATGTGGTTTAGAAGCATGTTGCATTCCAGATCACCGATCAAGTTTTTATTGCTTCCAATGACACACTGGCTCAGATTTCAGTGGGCGGAGACAGAGTGGTGGGCGGGGCTTAGTCCAGCCAGCTCAATTAAAGGAACTCAATCGAGTTGCAGTGATGGGTTGCCTTTTCTTTTTTTTTTTTTTTTTCTTCCAGGAGAAAACAGTATGGAGGACAGAGAGTGTCACCATGGTTACTCTGCTACAAACTTTAATTACAAAGTCCAGATTAGTTAACAACATTGAAGCAATTCTTTCAAACGGGGATAAAATTTGTAGCTGAGATGATGGAGTCATAGATGGTAGCAGTGGGTACTACAAACCTCGGCTAAGTCTGTGGTCATGTTAGAAAACCATTTTTTTTAAAAAGAGCATTTTTACTCAGATGTCACGTATTCCATCACTGCTGATCTAAATCAGAGCAATAAAATCCACACAGAGAACTCTGGGAATGAATACTCACTGCATCTTTCTAAGGGAGGCATTCTCCAATCAACTCCTCTATTTGCATTTTAGTTCCTAGCACCAGAGAGGTGAGTAGAAGAGGACTTGCACAAGGAGAGAGGATGTGAGGTAAGAAGCATTTAACAAATTAAGATGTCTGTTTTTCAAAGCATCATTTAAACTGAACATTGAAGCATTGCTCTGAGGCAGTTTACAGCTTTATTTCAATACTGTCAGGCGAGAATTAAATCTCATTATATTTACTTTTAATTGAATTTTTAGTCTTGGATTAATGTCCCAAAAAACCTTCCAGAGAGGATCTACCAGTGTATCCTCACTTATAATTCCTCCAGTGAACCTTCCCTCTTCTCACTCTGAAGCATCCTTCAAATTATCTGGCTGAGCACGACAGAGGAGACAGGAGTTGAGGATGTTAGACAAATGAGATGAGCCTCAAGGCCTCGGTATTTTGTTTGGTGTGAAAGGGCTTTTTTACAGTTTCATCTTGACCTGGAATTGGTTTTAGTGACAGCTACAGTGAAATGACAAAAAAACATGCTGGAATTTGTAAAAAATAACCAATATTTATCAAGTCAACTGCATCTGCGCTTACTTTGATGACTGCTTTGAGTCTCGGAGAAGAACAGAGAATGAATAGAATGCCACCTTCTTCAGGTCTATGTCCCCTGAAAGTAAATATTTTTTCTTCTCTCTTTATTAATTGTCATACATAATATCAGATAATTATTTAGGTTTCAGAGAACAGAACAAATTGTTAAAATAACCAGCCAAATATAAGATAATAAAAATATTTAGTTCTTTTAGACAATAAATGAATCGATTGGTCTACTTTGAGTTAAATAAAATACCATTTCAAGTATACATTGCTTTAAATTATTTAAGTAATTACATGTTTCTTTCCAAAATGGAAATATTAAATAAGTTTTAAACATTCAAACTATATTATACTTGAAATCGAGAAAGTCTTCTTTTAATAAAAACAAACATGATTTCATTCTGCTTTCCAGCTTTCTATCAGTAAACCTGGATAAAAACCAGCCTCTTACATTATTAACCGGCTGCACACTTCCACCTATCAGTTTCGAGCTCTTACACCTGCATCTTTACAGGCCATTAGAGCCAGAGTAAAGTGCTTCTTTCCTTCCTTTCGTCTCTCTGTCTTTCTTCCTCTCCTCACTCTCTGCCTACATCTCTTGTTGTAGGATTGAGGTCAGTTGGCTCACGAGCTCAGGCTGCCAAGCTGATGACCAAATTAAATTTATATGTGATGTGCGCTCACGTTTCCCAGGGTAAAGGAAGGCCAAAAATCCTTGTCAGGAGAGTCTAACCGAACTCTGCAAGACTCGGAAGTTGAATAAGTAATTAGCAGTCAATCTGCTTGAACCGATTTGTCGACTGAGTAGCATTACATCATGATACTTGTGAGAGTATCAAGCTTTCATAATGCAAAAAATAAAAACTTGCAACATTTTTGCATACATAAAATGATACATGGAAACAATGCTGTCAGATATTTAAGGAATTTTCATTGTTCAACACACAGTGTTGTCACATCAATGTCTCCTTCATCCATAATTACCCAGATGTAACCACAGGGGTCTGATGTAATCCATGTATACTACAACCAGCCAGACAGCTTAATTTGACATCAGCTCGACCCAAATCTGCCATGAGCTTCGGCTCTGGCATATCTCACACTTCTTCCCACCTAAGCAGAATCATTACCCAAAAAACACAAGGTGATCTGGACAATCTAAGGACATGAGCTTTGGCTGTGACTCCACAGAGAGGGAGCTGTCTTATTCTGTGGGAATCTTGTCAGAAGGAATGACAGGAATGATGGGAAACACTGAGAACAGGATAAGATGAGAACTAAAACATGCAATCTGAACCCTTATTTTAAATTGAAGGATACATCTCCATGTTTTATCCTTAACCATGCTAATTCTAAATTTGGACTTTCCAGGTGAGGCAAACCATTTTTTTTAAAAAATTTAAAATCTCAATTCCAACTAATTTTGTCAACACCTATTTACACGAACAGGATTTTTGTTTGTTCTTTCCTAAAGGATCTAAACATCTGTGTTTTAGATTTGGAAAAGTCATTTAGAGCTGACAACTTCAGCTTGACCATTGATTCATTTTGAAATTTAAAATAAAAAGCTAAATAATTGCTACCCTGCTGTGATCCCTGCCCCTGAGCTAAGTCTGATCATCTGATGTAAAATACTGGCGATATTTGGACACTGTTGTTGATTTAAAATGAAAGGGCAGCTTTGTGTGGGCTTTGAACTGGTACTATAAGTGTGACATAACTGTAGAAACCTTTCACTCACCAATAAATGAAATGGCCTCGGGGAAAAACTGTGAAAGGTTCTGGCTCCAGTGATCGGAGATGGGAATCTGTTTGTACTTGAAATCCCCCTCATGCTCAAACATGTTGGGCAGGTTGGGAGTCACGTTGAGGATGTACTTGATATTGTACTTGCTGAGCACATCCAGGTTAGTGGAGTCTTTGGCACAGCCCAGGTAAAGGTAGGGCAGGATCTGGACGGGGAACGCTGGCTGGTTGTTGGGGAGCGGGCTGCCTTCCGACTCAGTGGCACTGCCCGGCTCACGGTCAGACTCTCCATCAGAGCAGTCGGAGCTGATGCGAAGTCCTCCTAGACCGAGGACGGAGGTCGGTGGGGAGCTGCTGGGACACGAGCAGTCCAGATTGGTCTCGCAGTGTTCAGGGTACTCCGACTGGAACTTGTTAAAGCCTCCTGGGAAACACCAAAATGATAGTATATAACACTCATTGAGCAGATGTTTTTATTTAATCACAATAAAAAAAAAAAAAAAACGCATTAAGGAGGGGGGCAGGGTTCAGTTTCTTGCCTATAGACACTTCAACATGTTGGGGAATTCAAGGATCAAACCAGCAACGTCCCAGTTGACTTTCCTGCACTACATGAAGAAATGAACTGACTTTAGTTGGTATCAAAATGTGCTCTTCACCTGATTAGGCTATTTATAGTTGGTGAATTTTGCATCCTGCATGCTCAGTAAAATCCTCAACCAACATGACAAGAAACCTTTTGGACAGTTATGTAATAAGACCATAATTCTTTGTAATAAAGAAAATAATGTAGCACTAATGTATTTTGAATAGAAAAATCCCATTTTACACCCCACACAAAACTCTTTTCATTCACACCAGCTTTCTCTTGTAAATAAGGTCCATCATAACTAGTATTCTCCAGATGAATAAGAAACAGGGAGAAAAAAAATAATTTTCTTGAAAATACTGTTGTGATAGCTGCTTAAACCGTCTTTTAACGCTGTCCTCTCTCATAATATGACAACTAAAAGGATAAAGACGTGACATTTACGTCAGTATAAACATGAGAACAGACTGGACAGACGAGCTCCATTGAGAAAAGCTGAGCCCTGCGGAGAATCAGGACAGTCAGCTCTGCTCCAACACTACACAGCTCAGAGGATTTTTTGTGAATGGCAGCTCGGCTCGCGCGACTCCAGTCAAACATTTTTCTTACGCGTGTGACTGATACATTCATATCTGCTTTTATTATCGTGTTTTATACACATTCAGACCGTTTTCTTCAAGTTAAAGGGCTTTTTATCTTCATCTTGGAGGAGTATTGAAAGTGCGTCGTCGTGTCCTCGTTTCTCTGTTCATTCATGAAAAAAACGGCAGTCTTTTCCTGAAGGAGCACAACATGGCGGGGCCATTTTAGCAGCATTTAATTGAAAACATACTGTATTGGACGCTGCTGAACAGATATAAACAATGTTTTATTCTGGCTTAATGTATATCCTAATTTGAGATAAATTTGATTAATAGGCTAAATACATGAATAACCAAAGCAAAAACAAGTAGAAGCCCACAGTTCATCTCGGCAGTGTGAAACATCTGTCGAACATCAAAGTTGAAGCACTTCACTGACAGCAGCTCAGCAATGTTATAGCCTACTGCATCTGACAATAAATAGTAACAGCTGCATAGGCACAATTGCAGTGGCCTCGTTTATCAATTACTAGATCTTAATGGGTAGAAGATGAATTGCAACTGGATTCATGTGCGTTGCCTCGTTACAACTCACTGAAATCCTCCATAAACACCAATCAGACGGATATTATTAAGACTATATCTATAATAAGAGTGATAATATGGTGGCTTTTTTTCTTCGTTAAATCAAAGATAAACTGAATAACTAAACTGAATGAGGATAAAATTGAAGGCTATAACACGAGTGAAATTAAACACTCGTTTTGGTGGAATTGTAAGTTGTTTTTTTTTTATGAATTGCAGACAGTAAGCTATAATACATCTCCAATCCTGCGCGTGAGCGAGCTTACCCTCCAGATAAAAAGCTTTGCACCCGTCGTCCCGCAGCTTCTGCAAGAGCAGCCCCATCACGGAGCTCCCCAGCCCGGACTCCTGCCGCTCCGACGTCGCCTCGTCGTACAGAACCACCACGTCCGTCTTGCACCGCTTGACAAATTTTTCCTTGTCCTCGTTGTTGGGGATAATGGAGCGGATGGGCAAGTTGCCCTTCTTCAGCCTCCGGAGCATGAGGCCCGGGATGGCCAGGTTGATGGCCGACTCAATGTGCGAGGACTCGTAAAGCTCATGGGGTCTGCAGTCCAGCAGCAGCAGAGCGCTGGCCCCGGACTCCAGCTCATCCTGCAACCACTCCACGCTCTTACTCGGCATCATCATCATAGTCACGATCACAGAGTCTCTGCACAGATGATTAATTTTCATCAGGGAAACGTTAATCCGCCTGCTCCCTGCGGTGACGTGAAAACAACACAACAGAATAGAGGAAACAGAAAAATCACGGCGCTAAACTTCGCTTCCCGCGGCCACCACCACCACCGCCGCCGCCGCCGCTGCTCCTGCTGCTGTTCCTGCGGGCGCAACGCACCCAACACACACCTCCGCGCGCGCGCACATCCAACACGCTCACACCGATGTCCCCCTAGTTGGAGCAGGAAACTTGAACATGCAGAGATTTCTTTCGCTCCCTTGCTCTGCCCGATAGAAGTGGAGGTTTCAGTCCAGTCCATCGACGTCCATGTAGGCGAGCTCAGTCCAACTTTGAGGCGTCCGCAGTTCCACGAAATGGCCCACGGATGCCTCGTTAGCGCCTTCGGATGTGAGTTTGGGATGAGCGGCTGAGGCTAAAGCCCATGATTACTGTGATTATTTGCCATGCTTGCCCGTGGAGCGCCTCTGGTTTGTCATTTCCACTGGATGTATTAAAGAGGCTCTGCGGGTTTGTCATTGAGGAGAGGGAGGAGCGGAGAGATTTAAAGCTGCAGAGCTGCCGAGGATTCACACGAGCTCACACTACTTTCATGACATAGTACCCATTCATTAAGATTGCTGTAGTCCAACGTTCTGCGATTACTTTAAAAAACAACTCTTTCCTTTATAGATGCAGCTTTTTTTTCCCTTTTAGTGTCAATGAGTGACATTTTTACTGCGAATGTTGATGACATTTAAATGTAAAATCATCCCAATTGTTTTTTTTTTCTTTTGTATTAAAAATTAAATCATGTCCTCTAAAATGAGCTGTGGTCAGATTATTGTCGTGTATAGCCTAACGGCGAATAACTAACTTTCAGGCCCATCATTTAATCAAACATAATATATTTGGAATTATTGCTGAAAGCTTTGCAATTTGCACCTGAACTGCCCCCATAAAGTCCATTTTATGATGTTTGACACTGATTAGTGGCGTTGATTGTATGTTTTAGCACTGTGTTTTGCTAAGCAACATGATGGCGTTAAATATTTCCTCTTATTTTCTGTGTAACAGAATAAGCATAGGCTATAAAGCAGAAATAACACGCAGCAACAAAGAACTTTTAGAGCTTTGCAAAGATCCACATTGTGGCAAATGTGTTGTCTTGAATTGCATTAAACTGTTCAGGTGTTGAGATAAGGTGACTGCTGATTGTCATCAACTGGAGACAAAGCTGCGTAATGGAGGAACATTTCCTGTGAGTGATGTCTCCAACGGCATTGCTTCTGCTTTTAACATGACCTCTGCAAGAGTTTGTCCAACATTTGTAGTTTTTGAGGGTAAAATGTTGTCACATTTATATGTTGTACACCATTTTCTCAGTAGAAGACTGGTCTGCAGACAGGTCTCTTTAACTCCAACTACAAAACCAAGATGTCATGTATGTGCAGAGTATTGCAGAAACGAGTAAAGCTTTCCTTGAAAAAAGAAGACATGAATATATACACATGTTGGCTTCGTCCATTTTTTTTTTTAAGCTTTAGCTCAATTTTTTGGGTTTCCATAAAGGTGGTTATGTTTCTGGACGTTATTAACAAACCCTTTTTTATGTATTACCTGGAGAATTTTAAGTTGCTATGGGGATGTAGTGACAAACTATGTTCACTTACAGTGGTTTTCTTGACCCCACGCAGTGATAAATATCTAATTTATAATAACTGTGCTTTTACTTTAGTCATAATTGTGAAATTGGTCTGTGCATTTACCTACAGTATCTCTAGCAGATTCACTAGTGCATAGAAAGCAGTGGGCTGCTGCCATATTTCAGTGCTGGTGAGCAGTGGGGTAGCAAGGGCCTTGCTCAGGGGCCGGATTCTGGATTGAAACTAAATAATTTCCTTTTCTCAAGACAGACTGAACACAGGCTGTCTTTCGTAGAGTGGTGACTCCCCTCTTCCAAGATGTTTTTTTTTACACCAAATCCTGTCACTGCCCTGTTGACATTTAACTTTATATGATGAGGGATGTTCCATCAGGTGCTTCACAACTTTTCCATTGTTTTGTTACCCCTGTCCTGACTTTTTTTCTTCATGTTTCTGACTTCAAACTCACGATAATTTAAGGTTTTAAAAAAAGTGCTTAAAAATTAGCTTCTTGCATATCTTAGCATTCTGTTTTTGACTTACATTTCACAAACCATTAGAAACAGAGGTGTCTGCGTCCCTCTTTGTGTCCCAATTATTCAACATGTTAAATTCGGGTGTCCTAATCTTGTTCCCATTTGGTGCATGGTGTGTTTTATTTCAATATACAGAGCGAGTATTGCGAGTCTCATCAGCATGCACTGACTCTGGCCCCATCAGCAGCTTTTTCTTTAGTCTTCTCAACACCCTCACTCTGTCCACCCACTCCATACACCTCCACACGTTACACTCACAAATAAATTACTGGAAACATTTCTCACTGAAAGCTGGCTTTTGGCCACTAATCAGAACAAATCATGTAACCAAATTATATTTTGTCAACAGTACATATTTTCAAAGTTCAGAGATGGGGGAAAAATGACACTTGATCATATCGTCTATGGCAAAAGAGAAGCATTTCATTTGCATCCCAGCAGTTTCTGTAGTGTATTTAAAGAGGTTCTACAGTTTAATTGATTGTAAAAAATAAAAAAAGGCTGGTTAGTGTTAAAAGACTAAAAGAAATAATTTTTAGAAAGCTGACTATAAATGGGAGAGACCTTGCTTGAAACATGATGGTATTTCTTAAAGCTCCAGATGCTCAAATTCTGAATCTACAGCTGTGAGACATCAGGTCTTCTCTGTATGTTTTGTTTATTTTTCAGAAATATGTAGATGTGGAACAGGTTTGTTTAAATTCTAAGTAAAAAAAACAACAAAAAAGATTTTCCTAATCGGACAGGTTCCAAGTCCGAGTTGTCAATCCCATAGATTACTGTGAATCAAAATGAATGCAAGGCGTCATGATGGTGCTATGTGTAAGAGCCTGATGGTGTACCTACTATACCAAACAAACCATCACCACCCGATGACCTAATAAGGCATCAGCAGGTTGTGACAGAGGCAGAGAGGAGGAAAAGAGGAGCGTTTGATTTCCTCACAGCTGCAGAGAGGAGTAGTGGGGGATGCACCAGCTGCAAACAATGGCTCTTTATCCCGTCCAGTGACTTACACACAAACACACACTCACTTACGGACAAACATAAACACACAAATACACACTTATACTTTAGGGCTCTTGTGTTTCCACTCCCTTCAACAACAACAACAGGCTCTCAGAGAGTGTGTTTTTGTTTGTGTAAAACTCCTGTCCATCACTAAACAAAATATAATCAGATATTTAATGAAGGAAAAAAAAAAATCTGAAACGTTATTCATGAAGCTTTGTTACAGTTTGCAAGAACAGTATAAGGGTTCTCTTAAAATAATTAGCTTTCTTTTTCAGACTACTTTTCATCTGGACATTGAGAAACTCTTCTTGGATACCTGTTGGTTTTTTTTCTTCTTCTTTCTTCTATAAGGACTCCGCCAGCAGTGCCTTAGTCCATGCTTCCTCCTTTTATGGTTTCTGCCCTCCGCAGCTCTGGTAATCCAAATAATACTGGTTAAGAGAGAAAACATCACCTCAGGTGAATCAATGCAAAAATCTCCAAAGATATTATATTTTGAACAGGAAAATGAAAAAATGCATAGAAATGTACCTGGTTGCTTAGCAAGAGCTTCAGTGCGCAGAAGCAGACCAAGTGTAGACTTAAAAGAATCAAACAACAGCTTTAATAATCCACAATAAATCCATCCCCACATCTCAACCTTTGTAGAACACTATTAAAAATAGTTGTTGCATTTAACACAAAACTGGCTGTGGGGTTTCCTTCATGTATCAATCATCTGCGGCTTTAGACTGCTTTTTCCAGAAAGAATAAAACAAGGGAAGTGATTTAAAAAGCAGATGTGTAGGCCAGCATGTTCTTCCTGAGTCATTGTGGGTTCTCTCCAGGTACTCCCACAGGCCAAAAACATGCATGTTAGGTTAACTGGCGATTCTAGATTGATCCCAATGAATGAATGAATGAATGAGTAAAAAAAAAAAAAAAAAGATATGAAAACAGTTGAATATGATTAATCTTCAAAAAAAAAATATCTGATCCACTGCCCTGGGACATTGTCAGCGATTTGTCAACATAATGTAAAACAACCCACCAACTGTTGTTCGAGACTTCAATTTAAATACAGTAAAATCCTGATTGGTGCTCAGACATATATGACGTATTTTTCCAATTAAGGGCCTCCCATTTCAAACAAGTGACTCACTTCTCACAATAAGAGGTTGATTGCAAAAGATTTGACCTGCATTTTGCATCTTTTGTATTCAGCTGTACCAAACATGAGCTACACAATAGGACATCAGCTCATGGAAAGATTTGGATGTCTCTCTGAATGACAATAAGCACAGACACACTGAAAGCTTTAACTGCCATTGTGAAGCTGCCTGCTCATACATGCATCAACAGCTATGTTTGAAGACACCAAAGCTTTCAAATTGCCTATGTGCTCATGTTTCTTGTTTTGTAGTTCCTGTAACCTGTGTCCGTAGGATCAGGTTTTAGTAAAATGAACTTTGCTTAAACAAGGCCCCCAAGGGAGCTTTGATAAACTCTTTAAATCCTCCTTTTAGCAAATATATGCTTTAATTCCTTCTTAAATCTATACAGAGAATAGTAAAGTAAATTTCTGGAGTACAATGTTGGGTAAAAATATTGATTAATCGATGCATCACAATATGTCCCTGCGCAACTCAATATGGATTAGACAAATCCTCTGAATTGATTTACCCCCTGACCTGTGGGGGGCACTATGCATGATATTTCCATTGTATAGACTTAGGCCGCATCAAACAACAAAATGGTAGCCAGTTTTCATTTTCAAATGTTTTACAGCACAACAGTCTGAGGTGACATACCACACGTCTTCATATGGGCATGAAAGTAAATATTCAAAAATGAACAGAAACTAATCATTTTTGTATTTCTACTTCTTACTGAATCAACATCAACTAGTTTAAATCACTATCAAATTGAATCAATACTGAATCGCTACCTAAAGAATTGAAATCAAATTGAAAGTTCTTAACAATACCCAATACTAGTAAGTGCTCATTGTTCTTGTGGCAGTTGACAGTCCTGTCACTATGCCTCTGAGTGATCATGCGCCCTGGCTACTTGGCCTCAGGGATATTCCTTTAGCTGAATGGTTAGCGTGTATGACTCTTAGGGATGGGTACCGTTCACATTTGAATCGACACACTACTAGCTTCTGGTACCTGCGAGTCGGTACCGGTACAGAATGGTAGCAGTTTTCGGTACGTTTGTGTGTTTATATGGCAATTCCAGATTTATTTCTGATTCACAACATATAATTTTTAACTAACATATTAAAGCAAAATCCAGCTGTTTTTATTCTGTATGGTGCTGGAGCATCTGGTACACAGAGGGAAACTTGATGATGGAATAATTTAATGAGAATAAAGATGGAATGTTCTCCAACACTCAACTGATTCTGTCGTGGCATTTTGCGCAGGTAGGATGGATGCTGTGAGCCTGCTGCTGCAACGATCAAGCCCACTTTACTAACAGTACAGACAGTTGTTGCCGTGCTTTTTCAGAGAGACACAGACTAGATGTCAGATGTAAGTATTGTGGCTGGTGCACTTGCGTGTAGAAATTCCACTGTGATGAAGTTTAAGAAGATGTGGGATGTGAAGGAGGGAGGGAGAGACGTGACCTGCACGTTGGCCCCCAAACTGGTTTACTGTGTTAGCTGATGGCAAACTCACGAAGTATTTACATCATACTGAGTTCTTGAACGGCAGTTTGTGAACCCCGCGGGTTATTATCTGCCCCCCGATTAGATCTGTTTAGCCGCTGTGGGGCTGACTGACGTCTCCCTCTTTCTGCTGGCCGCAGACGAAGCGTCAGGAACAGAGCTTTTGGAACAATATTGTGTTTAACCAGCTGCTTCCTCAGATTAGACATATTCCCGTCGCTTGTCTTACATTTTGCATCTCAAATGTTGCAGCGAGCTTGATGTTTAGAGAATTGAAGCCAGAAAAGCTTCAATCAGCTGCTTGTTCTGACTGAACACGCGGGCTGATGTCATGCATGCTATGCGACGTTCACGTGCGTCATAAAAATCACCAACTCTTCCACTCCCTTACAGTAAAAAGGATGCATTTAGGTACCAAAACATGGTACCGTTTGATTTTACGTGAATCGGTACTTGGCAGTACCAACAGAGTTTGGTAGGTACCAATAAAAGTACCAAATTCAGTACACATCTCTCATCCAGGAGTCTGGGGATCAGACTTGTGTACCTTGCCACATGCTGGTAAACAGTCCATGGATTTGAAATTGGTGGCACCCTGTGCAGAGCACGAGGACGTGCTTCTGAAAAAAAGAGGCAAAGAGATGTGGCAGTTGACAGTCCTGTCACTATGCCTCTGAGTGATCATGCTACTTGGCAGGGGGGTATATCTTTGGCTAAATGGTTAGCATGCGTGACTCTCACCCGGGAGTGTGGGGGTCAAATCCTGCCCGGGCCCTGCGTTGCTTATCTTGCAACATTCTGATCCAAACTTTAACTAAACTTTCAGAATTGGGTCAAAGTAGTTCCAGTGGGTGCGGAAAGTATACAGACCCCTTTAAACTTTTCACACTTTGTTTCATTGCAGCCATTTGCTAAAATCTTTCCCACAGACCAGCCCTCGACTTCCATCTCATAACATTACAATACAAACTACACAGAATGCATTCATCTTTCCTTCAATTGCAACCAGTCGTCCTGGCTGTGCAGCTGAAAAACATCCCCATAGCATGATGCTGCCACCACCATGTTTCACTGTTGGGATCGTACTGGGCAGGTGATGAGCAGTGCCTGGTTTTCTCCACACAAACCGCTTAGAATTAACTCCAAAAAGTTCATTCTTGGTCTCATCAGACCAGAGAATCTTATTTCTCACAGTCTGGGAGTCCATGTGTTTTTTGCAAACTGTATGCAGGCTTTCATATGTCTTGCACTGAGGAGAGGCTTCTCTCAAGCCACTCTGCCATAAAGCCCCGACTGGTGGAGGGCTGAAGGATAGTTGACTTTGTGGAACTTTCTCCCATCTCCCTGAAGCATCTCTGGAGCTCAGCCACAGTGATCTTTGGGTTTTTCTTTGCCTCTCTCGTCAAGGCTCTTCTCTCACGACTGCTCAGTTTGGGTGGACGGCCGGATCTAGGAAGAGTTCTGGTCGTCCCAAACTTCTTCCATTTAAGGATCATGGAGGCCACCGTGCTCTTAGGAACCTTTAGTGATGCAGGATTCTTTTTTAACCTTGGCCAGATCTGTGCCTTGTCACAATTCTGTCTCTGAGCTCCTTGAACAGTTCCTTTAACCTCATGATTTTCATTTGCGCTGACATGCACCTTGAGCTGTAAGGTCTTATATAGACAGGCGTGTGTCTTCCCAAATCAAGTCCAATCAGTTAAACACAGCTGGACTTCAATGAAGGAGTAGAACCATCTCCAGGAGGATTGAAAGAAATGGACAGCATGTGAGTTAAATATGAGTGTCACTGCAAAGGGTCTGAATACTTTTAACCTCGTAATATTTCAGTTTTTCTTTTTTTTAATAAATTTGCAAAAAATTCTACATTTCAGAGTTCAGGCTCGTAGGCTAAGCATGCCACCTTCCACTTTCAGAGTGGAATAAACAAGTTTATGCACTCTCCTAAATATTTAATGTGCTGAACTGACAGGGGAAAATATCAACTTTAGTGCCCTGTGTAGGATATTGTTTTATTTTATTCTGTCATTTCTTTTCAAATGCCACACTACTGCTGTCATGGTAAACTTCCATCCAGAAGCTGAAGCTTAGGTTGTTTCTACAAATACATCCACAAACACCTGTAAAGAGAATCATTTTCTCAGCTTATTTTAATAAATGTCAATGGGGAAAAAAGTGCTCTTAATTTACTAATGTGCTAGTTAGATTTGTGTGGCTCATATGTTTCTGTCTTTCCCCGATGCATGGTATTAAACTGATGATTTCTAAACTTGGAAAATCTGCTCCTATCTTTGGAAAGTTACTCTAGTCTGTAACCAGTCTTCAAAAAAGAAATCTGTGGAACGATGCCATAGATTGAAAGTTTATGTCATCAGTGCTGAATTGCTCTTGTTTACTAAGACTGCAACTGCATAATATGTACTTCATGCTTATGATAAAGGGTTAGCAGTGCTAACTAAAACTATATCACTTAAAAAGTCTTTGTGTTTTTTTGCCATGGGCTACATGAACACTTTTCAAGAACAACGACGAGAGCAGCAAACCACCTCTGCATGACAGATTCAGGTTTTCTTTTCTGTCTGAGGTCTCTTAAAGGCAGCAGATTCTGGTATAAACCCACTCACCTCAGTGATGAAGTGAGGAGGCCAGCCCTCTCCCACGCTTACGCTGGCATTTCCTCTGCTGTTTCCTTTGCCCCCAAACACGTAGGTTGTCAACACCTATAAACAGGCCTGGAAAATGGATCAGGGAATCTGTGTCTGATTTTTTTTCCTTCCGTCTATTCATTTATCAGACATATGCAAGTACTAATGTTAGTGCAGTTAATGATTAATAGTAGAATTATAACCTTTATTTTTTCAAATAGACACGTTAACATTCTGAATGTAGCATACAATAGGTTTCGGTGTGATTGTCCTCAATATTTACCATACAATTTAAACTTTATAAGGGAAAAACTAAACTTTGTGAATCTTTACTGAAGTAAATTGTAATTAATTAATGTGCTTTCTTCCTAAACTGAGGTGTTAAACTTTAACTGTATTGTGGAGGACTCCACTTTAGGAAGTGGATGGACTGGTGTCATAAGTCATCTGCTTTCCAGACTTTTGAGTAGGGATGGGAATCGAGAACCGGTTCTTGTAAAGAACCGGTTCTCTGTTGTTCGATTCCATGGAATCGTTCATCTGCCTGCCTATCGTTTCCTTTTATTGGTTCCGTAAATGTCGGACGCATTTGCGTGCTGATATCATGTTCGTGTCTCCAACATGGCGTTGCGGCGAACGTGCTCCAAACTTTGGTTGAATTTTATGAAAAAACACGATATACGCGTAAGTTACACGTTGATCACATCAGAGGGAGGACACACCTTCAACTTTTGGCCACACAGCAGTTAGTCTGTCGGAATATAAAGCCTTTCGTACGTTGCTAAGCAACCGAGGTGGCGCTCATGGGGGGGAGCCTCAGCTCAGCACGCCTTCTGTCTGCAACGTCGCAGGTAACGTAAAACTCCCGTTCACTGTAATAATGTTAGAGATTATTCATAAAATATTGCGCTATGTCTTAACCTTGAGTCTTTAGTTTATCTTGAATATGTTTAAAGGAAAGCAGCAGCATCTTCTGTGTCAGGTGTGTACTGCGGTGTACTACTATGTACTACTGTGTACTGCTCAGTGTACTGCTCTGTAAATTATAACAAAATATCTGACAAATGAAACGAAACACACACACAAACATATTCATACATACACACACATAATAATAATAATTTAATTCAACATGTTCAAAAGGAGTAAAAAGAAGTCTAACTTATTTAATCCGTTCCCTTTAAGTCCTAAAAGATCTCGTATTCTTCATCAAAAGGTAAACATGCTATTTTTTCTGCACAGAAACTGTTTCTGTACAGAAGTTGATCACTGCAGTTGTATTTTATGAGTTGTTTTTAACTGAACTCAACTTTAAGGTGAAGTTGAAGGCAAAATGGTGATGCATATTTTAAACGGAAAGAGTTACTGCAACCAAAGCCGTTCATACTGTATTTAATCATTCAATGAGAATCGATAAGGAACCGAATCGAAACGTGGTATCGATAATGGAATCGGAATCGCTAAATTCTTAACGATTCCCATCCCTACTTTTGAGTGTTCAGAGTGGCAGAGTCCACCACTGTAACTATATTTTTGGTCTAAGGGTCAACAGAATGAAGTACACTGAGGGAGGATGGCTGGTACTGGTTTCTGGAAGATGGCAGTGAAAGGGGTGACTGACCTGTGTGTTGGTATCTAGATGGTGGTTATCCAGAAAGGCCTGGTAGTGTTGTTTGGCCTTTCCGGTGGCGAGCCCAGGCAGTATCTTCAGTTCAGGTTTGATTTTAACTTAAAAAGAAGAGGTCGTGCCAAAACAAAAATAATTGTTATGGGGGATAACATAACTTGGCAGAGGTTGTTGGACCTTTTTGGATCGGGCACCGGTGAACTCCATTATATTAAAGTTGGGGGAAAACAAAAACCTGTCTGATCTCCGGCTGCATTTGAAATATTAAAAAAATTGCTCCAGAGTCTTGCTCAGCGGGGTGAGGGTGAGTAGAAAATGAAGGATCATCATTCTGTGGTTGTACTATTCCTTTAAAGGAGTGATGACATAGCAGTTAAAAACTAGTTTATGTTGTTGGCATTACTTTATATGTAAATACTCCAAAGAAAAAACCGGCATTTTTTACAGCGGAGTATTGTTTTGAAACGCCAGACCTCACTTCCTCAGTAATACAGTTGGGTCAGGTGATGATATGGAGCTTTACCCGGAGACCACGTTGACTTCATTTTGATTGGTTACACCTTATTTGGCTATGACCTTATTTGGAGAATCTAGGTCAAGCTGCGGTCGGAGTTTGCTAAAGGCTAACTGCTAGCAACATGGGCACTTTAGACAGTGTGAGCTACGTTTATCAGACAAGACAGCATTTAGAAAATAAATAAACTTACAGGTAATGACAAGGTTGTGGTCGCCTCCCTCAGTGTTGCTGCAGAAGTTTGCTTTTAAATCCATTTGTTTGAAAACCCAGACCTGACTGCACAGAAGTTACTACTAGCTCCATACACGAAGCTGAATCAGACAGGGAGGGGAGGGGGGGAGCGGACGGTGCATAAACCGTTAGGAGAGAGAGAGAGGGGGGGGGGGGGGGGTGGCGCTGTTTACTTGATAGTGTGCTCTTATTGGAGCAATTAAATTACGTAGAATGATAGAACTACGTAGAATGATAGCCTGCTGTCTGATTCAACTGTTTCTGAGCAGAGAGACAAAGCTGACAGACCATAAACAGGAACTTTGATTCTCACTCTGGACATTCACATGGCCTCATCAGTGCACAATAGATCATATTATACACCGAAAACCCCAGAAAAGTGAAATTTGATGTCATGGCACCTTTAAGAGAAGAGATCCACCTTTAAAGCAAGTCACCTAACCAGTCCTAAAAATTCCTTTTTCATGTCTTACAGTGGGGATTATGTACAGAAACATTAGTCCAGTTTATCTGTGTGAAACTTGCAAAATCACTGAAGCAACATGTCAAATGCAACGGATGAATGACTACATGAACACTGAAATCTTTTAAGCATCTCCAACTCTGTTAGTGTATCCATTTGACATGCAGAATAAATATACTATATCTACACAAGCAAGACTGTAAAAGCAATGAGGTAAGTCATTAACTCAGTCATCACCTCACCATCCCTTTCTCTCTCCAAAGACACACACACACACACACCTCCAGCCTCACCCCATTATATCACTGTGACAGCTCAGGGACAGGCCCATAAAGACAGATGGTCAAAGGTGTCTAAATAACACTAACGATCCGTTCTACCTCCCTGAGGAGTTTCACTTTCCTCCTCTTTGTCTCAGCTCGTTCCAGACAAAATGTCGTCTGACAAATCCTCAACAAATTTGTTTGAATTTTTCTTAAAATATGGACAGTAAATTACTTAATAAAGCATTCACAGAACTTACGTGGATGTGTTAGATCACATTTAGAAATCTCTGCTGACAACAAATGGACATTAATGAGTGAAAGTTCTGTGAGATTTATGAGTGAAAAGAGCCTGGATCTCCACTGTTGAAAACCCCAGTTCATTTTGTGTGCATAAAACTCACATTATGGTGAGAACATTTATGACTTGTGCCAATAAGTGGCAGTAGATTAAACAAATCCGTCATTGTCAGTACAGTAGTGTCACAGCTATATGTCAGGACAACTTTACATTAGCAGTGCGGCTGTAAATAAGCAGTAATATGTGATATGGATGTGAGATAAAGTACCTGACTCTTTTTTTCTCCAATTGATCATACTAAGCCTGCTATAAATGTTCAAATGTCTGCAAATGGATGTCTCATTAATTAGTCATGGGCACATTAAAAATCTTGAACTTTTGAAGACATAAGCCGTGTCTCAAACTGCGCACTTGCCCAAGTGCACTGGAATTCAGTGCATAGTGCGCACTGTATACTTCAGTGTCACCACCATTATTCAGCTCTGAAAACAGTTCAAAAGTCCCGCCTCTTCCGCTATGTCAGCAAGATGGCGTCCGTTTAGTGTGAGTATTGTGCTTCGTTCTGCACTGGATTTTTGACCGGTTTTAGGGCAGCATCCGGGTATTTACAGAGCACTGAATTTTAGTTGAAACTGCACTTGCACTGAAATAGTGTAACACATACGTAGTGCAAGTGCGTGGATTGAGACAGACCCATAGTGTGACAAATAAGAGATGCTGACATACTGTAGTATGTGTAACATCACATTTGTTTGTGAACTACTGTTTTGAAACCTCATGTTTGTCATATAGCCATCACAGTGTTGGTTTTTGGGGAGCGGATGCAATATGTAACTAATGTATTGTACAGTACACACATTTAAAGCAGCCACATCCTTTATAATGCATAAATATAGGTGCTTTCCAACTGCAGGGACGTTTTGTAGTTCTTGTAATCATTGAAGGAAGTTCCCCATAATTTCTGTGCAAAAAGAAGGGGAACTATGCAACTTACAGTGCCTTTTTTAGTTCCTACTTCACTGTGAGAGCTTTTATAGTATACGTAGAAACGTCTGTGAATCAGCTGTATTTTTCGTAATATAACTGGAAGTTCTCAACTTTAGTCTTTAAAAACCAAAGCAAAACAGAGAAAATGACTGACAAATTTGTAATGAAAGAACTACAAGGGTGATCCGTCACCCACTAGCTGACGATTACTGTATGTCACTTCTACTGCAGATCTGCAGTGTGAATACAACCAGACGAAAAGCCCCTGAAGATACAATATGTTGTCATTCAAAGACCTGTACAGTCATCGCAGAGTCCTTAGAAATGTTTCTCAGTACAATTCGAATAGGGAGTCATTTCTACTCCCAATCCACTGTGCCAAAGGGAGAAATTAACTTAGAAGAAAGAAACTTTATTTCATTGTTTGCTATTTCTTAAATTTCTAAAGGAGGTTTCAGACTTACTCTTTTTGTAAAGTTTCATTAACTTAGGGTAACAACTCCGGAGTGGCCACGCAGGGAGCTGCACTTTGTGCTACTCATATATTGGTATCATTTTTCACGCTCTGAGGTTGCCGCCTGGATGAGGTTCATGATTTTTATGCCTCTTCATATGATTAATACAGTATGAAATATCTGTGTAGTTTACATCTCAAATATGTTTAATGTGCTGATATATAACAGTCTGATTACAATTGGCAAACATTGATTTGATATAGAAATGTAAAAATAAACTCATTAAAAGAGGCTCAAACTTAGATTTTCGACTGCACAAATAATTACGACTCAAAGCATATGACTGCCTACATGTCTACAGATATAAGACCTGCCATGTTATTTCATGTTAGACTGTGTTGCCTTTGCTAATGTTCAGTTGCTATGACAAAGATTTGTAGTGTCACCTCTGTATTGAGAGTGACCTAAATTACCTTATGACACACCTGGAAACATGACTCAAAGATACAAAGTGAAATTGTTATGACAATAAATACTAAAACCATCAGATATGACACAAATAAAATAAATTAACCTGCCACTTTTTTTTTTAAACAGTGAATTTACACAAAATTGACATAAAATGTCAGATTTTCATTACTTCATTTTATGACACTTTGATATGAATTCATTATAGCATTTCAATGATGTGACAAACAACAGTTCAATTTTGAAAACATTGTGAAAAAAATGTATTAATTATCTATAATTAAACCAAACTGTTAGTAAATGGTAATATGAATAACCAGAATGGCATAAAATAATGAATAATTACTGTAAAAAAAAACAGAAGTTTTTATTTTGTAGGTTAATCTATAAATGTCTGAAAGTTAAGTTGCCACAGTCATAATGTTTGATTTATGTTGATGGCTGACAGCAGCATCATTACATGCACCCTATGAATTTTTTACAAGGGAAATCAACAACCTCTGCAGACTGAGTTTATCATTGCCAGGCTGCTTTAAAAGATAGGCGTGTGTCGGGTCTTCAGACATTCAGGTGAGATTAGGGTGAGGCGACACTTTGAGAAGGAGGTGGGTGTTCTCTGACTTATCAGCAGGTTTGTTTTATGGGCCGGTACACTGTAAAGTGGGTCATTATTTTAAACTCCCAGCACACATTTACACACCTTGAAGCATGTCCAAGCTGGTTTTATCTGATTCACTTGTGCACCAGTACAGGTCGTACTAACCTTGAAACATTTAGGTTATACAACATACATCAAAGTTTCACGTTGTGCTGGAGGAAGTTTTTTCTCTTCAAACTGAAGCAGAAAGAACGATATATTTAGTTGAAATGATAATAGATATGAATGAAGTCTTCTGTTTGCTGAAATGAATGACCTGGTGATAAAACAGCATAAAAACAGTTTTCTTAACAGATGCTTGTAACATGTTAGTTGGTTAACAAAATTAAAAACTTTTTGTAGTCGAACAGTGAACAGTCTATTCACTCCCTTTGGGACTGAATGGAAAAGATGGTTTTAAAGCAGAAGCCAAGGCGTGGGCTAAAGGAGCTGCGAACCAAATCCCAGCTACTGCCTTCAAGCAAGGCTCGTCTCAAAAGGGGGAGATGTAGGAGGCAGTGAGAGGAGTGAAAGCGGGGGCGATGAGGGGCAAAGCAGGAAATGAGGCAAAGGGAAGTTTTGCCAAAATCCAGCAGTGGTCAGAGAAGAAATGACGGGATTGAAGCTCACTGTTGTAGAGTTTCGATGAACATGTACACCTGTCAGAATCAACATTTTTACACATACACAACAAAGATAAAATGTTTCATGTCACATTTTTTGGATCTTTCATGGAAGACAGCTATACCTCGAAGTTTGGTTCTGCGTGAACTTAGATTGTCAGCTTCAGATGGATACAAAAAGCAATGGACATTTTCACCTCAAACTGACACTGGAAAGATGTTGAAGGGGAGAAAGGGTTTTCAGCTTTCTAACAATCAGACCAACACTTCGACGGGGCTTCTTCAAGGATTACATGTGAGCAGAGATGCGTAAAAAAAAATGTTTCGTAAACACAGGAAGTCCTCTACTGTTTTGAACATATTGGTCAAATACATCAATAAATGATGGACCCTGGGCAAGAAAACCAGAGTTTTGACATCATGTCTTTGTTTTTCTAACAATGTAGTTTAGACAGATACAACCAAGCCAGTGGGCTCATAAAGCTGTTAAAAAATTAAATTCTGGTCATAAGATTCAACTGAAAAGTTGTATTCTAGGACAATTTGAGGAACATTATTTAGCAGCATTTGTATTTTTAAATAAAGGCGGTATAGAAAAGGTTTGTGGTAATTCAGAAAAAAAGAGACTTAGTTTTTGAATAAAGCGCATGTACAAGACCAGCCTGCTAGATTCACAGCTCCCTCCCCGGCCACGTGCCCAAGCCAAGTCCCAACATCAGCATCTTGCAGATAGCAGGTGCAGATTCCCCATCATGTCACAAACACAAGTAACACAGATGTCATTGTCTGAACGTTGCTAACTGCTAGCAGAATGAGAGAGTGCCTCTTCCGGCACAAGGTCATAAAGCTCCCCTTGGCAAAGCAAATCTGTTCAACACAATAAAGCAACCAGATCACCATTCTGCTTGCTACGATGCTGGACAGGACAAGGAAAAAACAAAACAAAACAAAACCACAATAAAAAAAAAAATTCAAATTCCCTTAATCTTTTACGCCATTTTGAACTATAGATGTTGAAAGATCAAAGAATTTTGCAATGTTTTTTTCAACTGGTTGATGATTATCTGACTAAGTTTGACACAAGGTGGTGAGCCACATGCCATCTTTGCTTGAAAGGACTAATGGTACGTTCAGACCAACCGCGGCAGGCGCGGCAAGGGCGTCAGGTTTACATGCAAAGTCTATGTAAACGCGCGTTAAGGAGCGTCAAACCTTCTTGTGGCGCGTTTAGGGCATCAGGCGCGGCGCGTTTGGCGTTCGCTGCGCAGCAGGCACGGCAACACCAGAGTTGGAAAATCTTAACTTTTGCCACGCCTGCCGCGGGTCGTCAACCAATCAGAGACTCAGCATGTGTCAGTCGTGACGCAGACACACATTTTCTGACAGGACGGGAAATACAGAGGAGACAGAACTATGAACTGAGTCCAGTCCCAGGTTCCCAAACAGCGGGTTGATGACCTGCCATCCTGATCGGATTAATAAGCTTAAATGCCGTCCCGAGGCGGGACTGTAGGTCATTAAGCTGGGGTGGATAGGATGAAAGCTAAACGCGCCCATCGTCGGCGTGCAGTTCCTGGAGTAAACAATAAAACTAACTAAACTCAGAACACATCTAAACAGTCTGCTGAATCCCCACACAGCGCAAAAACGCCCGACAACATTTTTCTCTGGCTTTGTGGAGTAAATAAAGCCAAGCAGCTGCTCAGTTTCATTCCACACAGACAAGGAAAACAGCTGGATCCACCACCACTCTAGACACTCTTGCCGCTCTTCAGCAGCTTTTTGGTCTCTGAATGTCAGCGTCTGATTTTATGTGAACCAGCATCAAACTTTCGGCGTCAAGCGCGTTTTTGCAGCCGACAACACGTTCGGTCTGAACGCACCATAAGTCTTTGGTGAATGCTTCTTTTATACCCAATCCTGACACCCTCACCTGCCATCCACTACCCTGCTGATTGTAGGATCTTTCAGAACACTGTTGCACCTATACTTCACAAAATTGTCTTTCTTCATGTCAACTTGTTGTAAATGTGCTGCTGTTATCAACTTTTAGATTTGTTTAAATTTTCTGAACATAAAAAAACTGCTCAGTGTAGACAAGTAAAACAGGTTCCTTCTATCTGTTAAATAAATGTCCGAGTGAATGAACAAAATTTAGATTTATATATATCCTAGAAAACTTCTAGACTTTTTGGGAGTGAGGTTTATATATGAGGCGTTGGTTAATTTATCTTCTCCCCACATGCTGATCTGCCAGTGTTTATGAACATTTCTGTAGACTTGTCAAAATCCATTTCATTTGCTGGAACCAACTGGAAACTTTTGTTCATATCAACATATAGATTCCAGGATTTTTGTTTCTTTCATTTCACCAGGGTTTCCCAGAAGTAAATTTGTTGTATATTTTGTAGGTTATCAGGATCCCTCTCATTTTTTTTCTCTTAGAACTACAGAACCGCAAGTTCTCTGTCAACGATTAAGCAGTGACCACTATGCTGTTGAAGTGGCTATTTCAGTGTTTGGCGCAAAAAAGCCAGTTCACAACACAAAGTACACAACTGGTACAATCTGTAATTTTAAAAATACACACTGATTATAGATATTTTGGATAAACTGCTAGGCAGTACTCCATCTGCTTCAACAGTCCACATTAGCTTGAGTCAGAATGATCAACTCTATTTGTTATGTAAAACTGTCAGTATATAGCATAATGGCTGAGGAAATACAGTACAAAGAAGAATAAGAGTACAAAGACTTGACACACTGAACTAGAAAAGCACTAAAACCCACATCGACACACGCACAGGCAAACGGCAGCTCCAACCACAGCACACCAGGAAAAACATATCCAGATGTTCTCCTCATCGGATCACCAACCCCCTCCTACACACACACTTGTGGCCACACATGGGCTACATATTACAGCGGCCTCCTCCTCGACTTTTTTCTTTCATTTCTTTCTGAAACACATACACACACACAAAATATCTAACATCTAAATCTGTACTTGTAAGGACCTTCTTTGACAAAGTGACTCCCCGTAGACCTGAATACCAGCCAGAAAAACTACATCCGCTAGTTTATGCAGACTCGTCAGGCACCCAGTTTATGTTCCTCTGATATATATATTTTTTTATTTTGGGAAGTTTTCACCTGACAGACTATTTATCTTAATGTTCAAAAGGAAACTAGAGAAATTCAACATTCATATAATAAAGTTATCTACGACAAATCTTACATATTTTACTGGCTTCTACAAAAGGACTTGTTTTTATACTGCATATTGGCAACAGTGTTTGCCCACTGTATCAATGCAGTAGCATCAGTTAAAAGTATGACAGAATTTATCTCTAATTTATTTCTGTTATCAGTTCATTATATGAACTAAAGAGTTTGAGGAAACATTTTCAAAAGTTTGCGAAGAATATCTGAAACAAAGTAGTTTTGTTTTTTACATGAGAAATCACTTAGACTAACAGTTGCAGAAGAGTTAAACTTTCAGCCAATAGTAACTGTAACCTCTATGAGAGTAAAGATTATTAAACTTCACTTTAGGAATTGAGTTAAGTCTCTACTCTGTAGAGGAGTTTGGTTTAAAGTTAGTGAAAATGTTTCTTACTTTACTATAATGCTGTCACTGGCATTTTCCAAAACTAAACTTGGACCTCAAAAAACAGGCATTCAAGTCTGCAAACACACACACACACGCACACACACAGACTAGTTATTGAGCCCACTCTTTTAGCCCCTCCTCTCTTCCACTAGAGCTCCTGGCAGCCCGTCTGGTTGAGGCCCATAGTAAAGGGAGCTGTTTTCTCTGGCTGGAGTGTCTGTGTGTGAGTGTATGTGTGTCTGTGTGTGTCCGCAGGCCCCAGACAGGAAGGAAGAGAGTGGGCCCGGCAGCACCGCTCCAGAATTCCGGTTTTGTTTTTCTTCTTTTTCCATCAGTGCAGAGGCAGACTTGGGTCTTAAA
The DNA here is from genome assembly GCA_023101725.1 of Atherinomorus stipes. Taxonomy (NCBI): domain Eukaryota; kingdom Metazoa; phylum Chordata; class Actinopteri; order Atheriniformes; family Atherinidae; genus Atherinomorus; species Atherinomorus stipes. The sequence continues at coordinate 97,988 of JALJCO010006772.1, forward strand.
GAAACAGTCATTAATATTTTCCCCTTTAATGGCTGTGCACAATTCTCTCTGAGCAACTGAGACCCCCACCCCAGCACTCAGTATGACTCATCTCTGTAGTATATAATCTTATTACCAGTCCTTGAAAATAAATAAATTATTACATGAATAAGATGAATACTCATGGCTTAGCTGAATCTGTTCCATGAGAAATCACAGCAAGAGTCTTAGCTCAGGATCTGGCTCATTTTCATTGGGGCCTCTAAAAATAAAAATACTGATCCAGCATCAGTGGTCAGGTTACGTAAATTACTCGGGGGGTGAAACATAAGGATTTTGGACACAAGCAGGGTAGGGGTTTTCACCTCCTCCCCCACATATTTGTCATAAATCATCCCACAAATCTGGCAAAGAAAGGGTTGAAAATTACTCGCCTTGAGCAACGGATGACACAGCTCACAGCTCATGATCTTAACATCTCTGCTGAGGACAATAAAGACAGGAAAGTCATTATTTCTCCGGTAACTGCTGGAGCTCAGCAGACCTAGAGCATAAAAGTAACCTGTGACATCATCGATTTGGCAACGGTAATGAAAACAAACCCTCTTTCACTCCATGCACAAACGGTGCTCTTTGTTATGAATCCAGAACATATTTAATCAACTAACTTCAAGTCAAGGTTGAGAGCATAAAACATTTATTAAGAGGATGCACAATAAATTTCTTCAGTGCATAGAAGTTTTAGAAAACAGGATGCATAAGAATGCATTAAAAACGCAGAAGTAGAAAAGTAAAAATAAATACAATTTCAACCCAAAACCACAGCAAAATACACCATCATCCTGACTTATCATGAGAGCTAAGGATGATGTTTAAAGTTCATCTCTTTCTGACTTTTTTAACCCTGTCTCCACACTCAGCACTAAACTCAATGTATGCAAGAAAGTTAGTGAACATGTTTTAAGACACACCAGCTCACAGTGTAAACAGAATTTACAATGACAACCAGTGATGTGTTTTTCATAGTTTCTGGACAACAATGTAGGCTAATGAAATTTGCTGGTAGGACCAGTACTTTATGAGTTTAATCTTTTCATGGGGTTTAACAACAGAAATACATAGTATACACGTATAAAATCAAGGCACTGCATTGGCTTAAAAATGGGAGCAGAGTCTGATGCTGATTGATGTGAAATTGTGAGGAATGAATTTCTAAAAATGAACTGATAATTAGGCTGATGGAAAAAAACAAGCTTGTTTTTACAGTATCAAAATAATAACTACAACGGTGATTCTGCCTGTGAATTGTTTTGTTTGGGTTTCTATGTGCAGACTTTGCCCTGCGTGTCCACGACAAATTGAAATGAAAATATGAACACACATAGTGCATGGCTAGCACTAAAGCCCTTTGTATGTGTTGACACTTGTGCAGGCAGTCGTGCACTCATACACACAAACAAAGTGATTACTCCTTTGTCAGCAGAAGAGACTGCACACTCAGCTCTCCTGTGGAGGAACTTCTCAAGTATTCAACTCCTTCACCTCTCATATCTCCGTGTAAAATAACCAGACAAAGTGCAACAGCACTAAAGCTTCACCATAGATTCAGAGGCTGCTTGCCTCTTTTCTTGGTATTGTTCAGTTGTATAAGACCTCACTTTTTCAAAGCATTTACCCCCCCCCCCCCCCCCCCCAATAAAAGCATGTCAGTCTTCATTGTTCACTTTCTCCACTCACACCATCACTCAGCTTCTCTCCCATCTTTACGCTTCTTCTCTGGAGATGAAGTCCAATTTCCATTTGGTTTTCCAAACACGCCTTGAGCTTGTCCTCCGTCAGTGTCAGCCGCTGCTCCAAGATTGAGACAGTCTGGATGGAGGGAGTGGGTACAGCAGGAGTAAGACATGGGAAGAAGACAGCAAGAAAGGAGATGAATAAGAGAGAAAGAGTTATTTAGAGAGGGCTGCCGAGAATCAGTGTGACAGCAATGACTTTATGATGGCTCTGCATGTATGTGTTTGAGACAGATGTTGTGCGTGTGAGACAATCCAGCTGACTATCATCAAGAAATCTGCTGTTTGAACAGAGGACATAAGAGTCTCTGTGTCTGGCACGCACTCTCTCCGTTTTCACTCTCACACAGTTGCATAAACACATTTACGCACACAGAATACAAGAAAGTCACTTTGCGAAAACAAGACCGGCGTGTGTGGGTAGTGAGATCACAGTGCGACATACTTTTCCTCTGAGCTTCCTCCAACAGTGCAACAGTGACAGTGTTTGTGTTGCAAATTTGAGCACTCTTGTCATCTGAGCCAGTTTGTCAGAGGTGTGTCCAGGTGTCATTTCCAGGGATGTCACCATCTGACTGAACAGATCCTGTTATTTATTTCAACTGCGCCGAAGGCCACAGGAATAGTACAAGTAACTAAGGCTTTAGTGATTTAGATACATAAAAAAACACTGGAGGAACATACCAGGGTTGAAAAATGTAAAATAGACCCTTTACAACATGGTCCCAATTCGCTGTATGCACAACTCTACTACTTCCTGAATTTAAGCCAGTCCCTTTGTCTCCTGTGTTTTATTACTGGACAAACTGATTCATCCAGGTATGTCGACCCATTGTCCTCGTGGTTACTGAGGTCAGGCACACCTGGTTAATCAAATTGTCCAAAAATGAAAGACAGGAGACAAAAGAGCTGGCTTAAGTTAAGAAGTAGTGCAGTTGCGCATAAACCCATTCCCAAAGATAAAAAGGTTTACATAAAATACCATCAGTATTCTCAGATTCTTTGCACTCACATAATTAAGAATACTGAAACATTTGGTGAATACAATTTTTACTCACAAAAACTTCCAATAACATTTTAAGCTAAAAAAAAAGAAAATTGCAGCTAAGCTAATGAGCTAATCAGGTATTTTTAAATTGTATACAAACAAGAGGACTTAATTGGACCACTTTTTACTTAAAGCCGTAGAGCTGACTGAAGAGGAGAATACAGTATATGGAGCAGAGTGTAGATGGGCGTCCTAAGATCACAACTAGGGTGGTCAGTTGATTAAAATTTTTAATCACAGTTAACCTCATGAGTGTCTTGAGTCAACTCAGATTAATCACACATTAATCACAAATTTTTACTCTGTTCTCCATGTACCGCTAACAAGACATTATACTTCCGAGGGCTTGAGATCAGGATCTTGGTGAGCTTGTTTACTTGTATCTTGCTTGTTGGACTCACAGGCTTATGTCCACTTAGCCTCCCATGCTCTTTATGCAGACAAAACTTTAAAGCTAAAGTTTCCATTTAAAAGTTTGCTCTTGGTACCCATTTCTGCTATTTAAATGTTATTTTTGCACTTCTTGTTGAAAGTAAGGGGACAGGTAAGGCACAGATCACGCATGCTTTAATCGTGCATTTAAAAAAAAATGAGTGCAGTTTATAGGAATTTGCATTAATGGGTTATTAAAGTGTTAACTTTGACAGCCCTAGTTACAACACAATTTCCCAGAACAATGCAGTTCTCCTTCCAAATATTAATAAAAGGTGTTGAAATAACTGTCTCTGCAACTACGACCTGATCCATTAATAATAATAATAAAAATAATTTTATGATTACTAATAACAGATTTTAGCTTTACTCTAAACCCTGGCTTTCCTTTGTTTTTCATTTTACACACATTTGTGTTTTGTCTTGACAATACAACTACATTTAACAGCACTGAGATTCAGAGGAGTACGGCACAACTAAACTTTAACTTCTTAGGATGTAACCATGACACACAGGGGCATGGATTTCAATGCAATACTGAGATGTCCTTTGCTTTTTTTATATTATCCAGGAGGTGAATTTAATTCACTGTAACAGCAAAGTAAAAGAGTGCATTGGTGGCTACATTGAGCTAATGTTGCCTTATGACAAACATACAGGCATAACGCATGGTAGTGCTAGAGTACAACATGCAGCTTAAAGAAATTAGAGGCAGGAATTGTGAAAGAATAAACATGCATGTCCAGTTTTTCATACTAATGGGTGATGAGGTGTTAAAAACAAAAAGAACGAGCCCGCCCACGTCTCTCTCTGTTGCCTTGAACAGGCTGTGTGCTGCATAATGCGCTGCGTTTCGGTGGCCGAATTTCCCGCGCTGTCCAACTGCTGTGACGTTAATTGACGCTGCATGCGCAGTTTTGATACAGGAAGAAGACGGTCGGGGTGGATTCAAATAGTTATACATTCTTCTGCTGTTAGCAAACAACCTAGATCTACTGAAAGACCACTACAAAGTGGAACTACGAAGAAAAGACTTTATCAGCGTATTAAACAGCATTACAGCATTACAGGTGCTGGTCAACGAATTAGAATAATTTGAAATAGTGCAATCATTAAATTCTTCGAATTCATTTTTTGTGCGGAAAGCAAATCAGGTGTTCACCGCACCTGTCCTACTCGTTAGACTAATCACAGAACTCGTTACCTGTAAAAAATTTGCTCAGCTGAGCTTTCCAAAAGGCCCATTTAGGCCATTTAACTGTGACACTGTTGTTTTATTGAATTAGAATAATGGAGAAACCGTTTCATTGAATCAGAATAATTTTTATTATAATTAGAATCATCACTTTCTCAGTATTTTGTGGCTGCCCCCTTGGCTCGTATGACTGCCTGAAGTCTCCGCGGCATCGATTTGACCAGCTTGTCGCAAGTTTCCGCACTCACAGCTTCCCAGGCAGTGGCAATGTTCTGCTTCAGTTGGTCCAGCGTACCTGTAGTAGGCTTTCTGTCGCGAATTTTCCGCTTGACGATGGCCCAAAGGTTTTCTATGACATTGAGGTCAGGCGAGTTGGCCGGCCATGCCAAAACTTCAAGCTGTTTTGTAGTGAACCAATCTTTGGTCGACTTTGGCGCATGAGCCGGTGCAAGATCCTGTTGAAATATGAAGTCTTCTTCGCCGAACTGTTCCTCAACAGTCGGAATCAGGAACGTTTCCAGAACATCTTGATATGGCAGCATTGACAGTCTTCTTGAGGAAGCAGAGTTTCCCTACACCTCGAGCGGACATGCATCCCCAGACCATAACGCTCTGGGGAAACTTGACGGATCTTTTCACGCACTCGTGGTTGTAGGTTTCGCCACCACGACGCCAGACACGAGGACCTTGGTCACCGAAGGAGATGCAGAAGCGTGATTCGTCACTGAAGACCACTTTCTGCCAGTCTTCAGCAGTCCACTCGCCGTGTTCTTTGGCCCACTTCAGCCGTTTCTCCATTTGTTTCTTGTTCAGCATATATAAGCTGTGAGTGCGGAAACTTGCGACAAGCTGGTCAAATCGATGCCGCGGAGACTTCAGGCAGTCATACGAGCCAAGGGGGCAGCCACAAAATACTGAGAAAGTGATGATTCTAATTATAATAAAAATTATTCTGATTCAATTAAACGGTTTCTCCATTATTCTAATTCAATAAAACAACAGTGTCACAGTTAAATGGCCTAAATGGGCCTTTTGGAAAGCTCAGCTGAGCAAATTTTTTACAGGTAACGAGTTCTGTGATTAGTCTAACGAGTAGGACAGGTGCGGTGAACACCTGATTTGCTTTCAGCACAAAAAATGCATTCGAAGAATTTAATGATTGCAATATTTCAAATTATTCCAATTCGTTGACCAGCACCTGTAGTTTGTGCGGGCTCCCGTGACGGCTTGGCTGGTGGCTGCAGTTACCCAGAGCGTCACTCGCAGCACTCGCAAGTCTCATTTCTACCTCCTTTAAATGCAAAAATAAACAATCAGACCCCAAAGCGATGAAGCTCTCCAAGTTTTAGAAAAGTTAAGGAATTTAAACTTGTCAACATGCTGTGGCCTGTTATTGCACAATATGCAACTCCTTGTGCCAGCAAGTGTAATTTTGATAATGCTAGAAACCATCACAAAGATGAGTCATTCTGAGTATTTATCAAATGCCTGATTTACCACCACCAACAAAAAGGTGTTGTTTCTTGACAATAATATTACAATGCATGACTCACAATACCGTGTTTGGATGCCAGGCTGTCTGTATATGTGTTCTTCAAGGCTTTGAATTACTTTGTACTCATCCCACAGATCATATAGTGCTTCTCTTTCAAGGATGTTCCTCTATTTTTCATCTGTAATTGTGTAATGGTTGACAATGTTCAGTGCAGGCTCTGCACATCTCTGTATAGTTAAAGGAGATGGTATCATTTTTTTTTTTTTTCCATACTGGTGACTCAAAACAACAGACTAAAATACAGATGTAGTCACAGGGACACCAAATACTGGTTCACAGACTACTCATGTAAAGCATTTTGGCTTCTGGTTTTTAAGAAATGCAACATAAAATCCTGGTATTTGTGTGCTGAGTGTCAAAATGAGAATCACAGAAACTGAAGGATTATCACAAAATAGCAGCCCGGTACACCAGCCTGACTAACGCCATGTATGAGATACACGGCAAGTCAGTCTGGGTTCCCTCCGTTGGAGAGTGATTTCCAATGTGAGACGAGAGGCGGGACTAACAGGAGGAAAGTGAACATGAGAGAACCAATCAGAGAAACATGGAAGTGACACAAATGTCTTTCTGTAGGAGGAAAGCCTTCAGAGCAGCAAGTTGTTGCAGTTGTAAGGGCATGTGCAGCTCATTTAAGATACCAGAAAGGGCATCGTTAGACCATCGCTCCTCTGTGACCGCCATTCTGACTATTTATGGTTAGAGAACTTAGTCACAGAAAAAGACGTGTTGTAAAGTCCCGCCTCCCGCACTGTGATTGGTCTGTTAAATTTTTTACCGGAGTGGAAATTACTTTCCAATGAAGTGAGCCCAGACTGACTGTGTATCTCATACATGGCGTTAGTCAGGCTGGTGGCTAACAAAATAGACCCATTTAAAAGCATATTCAGCTTTTTTCTCAATAATTCACTCAGAATGGGAATATAGTTTCTGAAATTAATGTCCTGTTAAAGATGTAAAACAGTCATTTTCTAACAAGGACCTAGAAGCTACATCCAGATCTGTATTAATCTATCATTTCTTTTATTTGTCCTTCATAAAATTAAATTTTAATTTGTGGATATATTTTTTAAAAATTGCCATCTACTAACCAGTGGATTGCAAAAATTCAACTCTGACTTGGGTTGCCAATTTCTTTTAACAGACTCCAAAAACTTTGGTGTTACTTGTGCTCTCGCATCTAGCAAATCCCATTGGTTCAGGCTTGTAGCAAAATGCCTGCAAACAATTTAAACATAATGAAATTTCTATTTCAATCCTGTGTTGATTCAACAGTGCAACACAAAGAAAAACAGAGTCAGGGATGATTTAACTTAAATGTAATGATAAAAGGACTGACAGAGTTTATTAAACTCAGTCTGGTAGTTTAGCATACACGTGACTTAGCAGTGGGTTCAACAGTGTGTGGGCGAGTGGCGCTTTCTCTTTGGTCGTCAAACAAGATAACATCTCCTGCTATTTCACGCATAATGTGAGCGCTCTTATTTCCGTGCTCTCTCTCCGCCTGTCTCTGTTTTCCAGATCAATACAACCCTGTTTCATCTCACCAACCTAATACAGCAAACCATTCGTAGGCAAAGCCAACAATTAGTGTCTGTCAGTGCGTAGTTCTGCACGTGTCCCCCAGGCAGTGGCAACATTATACAGGCCTATGGTTTTCATCTGGAGTGGAAACCAAATCTTTATGCTCCTAAAAATAGAGTGAGCTGTTTTCTTTTCTCTCCAGAATGCATTATACTCTCCAATGCCCTCAGCATTACTGCCCTCTATTACAAAGTCACAGAACTCAGCTTTGACTCAAACTACAATAGCTTAGAAGCAAACCGATGATGGTGGTGCACACACAGGAAGATAAAAAAACTTTCCTCTGCCTGTAGCTTGCTGAGTTATCAAACATGATGAATATAAAAAGGAGGGGTTGAAGTTTGGTGTTGATGGAAAAAAAAAACTTTTTGAGATTATGCTTAAAGAAAAATAGAACAAGTAATACATACATATATATATATATATATATATATATATATATATATATATATATATATATATAAACATATATACAGGTACTACCCAAAAAATTAGAATATCCTGAAAAAGTTCATGTATTTCCATAATTCAACTTAAAAGGTGCAATTTACATATTATATAGACAAATAATATGTGAATCAATATATTTCAAGCTTTTATTTGTTTGGATGTTGCTGATAAGAAGTTGCAGCTTAAGAAAACCTCAAATTTAAAAACTCAAAAAATTTGAATATTGCATAAAATCAATCAGAGAATGGTTTTAAATACAAAAATATCAGGCCTCCTAAAGTAAAATCTTGCATCTGTACTTAGTACTTGGTGGGGGCCCCTTTAATGGCTGCCTTAACCCGGCGTGGCATGGATGCTACCAGCTTGTGGCATACAGTATCTCAGGTGTTGTGGAAGACCAGCATGCTTCCATCACAGCCCTGAGCTCTTCTCTATTGTTTGGTCTCTTCCTGTTTAGCTTTTTCTTGACAATACCCCACAGATTTTCAAAGGGGTTCAGGTCAGGTGAGTTTGCGGGCCAATCAAGCAAGGTAATCCCATGATTGTTGAACCAGGATTTTGCAGTTTTGGCAGTGTGGGCAGGTGCCAAGTCTTGCTGGAAGATGAAGTCTGCATCCCCATACAGCTGGTCTGCTGAAACAAGCATGAAGTGCTCCAAAATGTCCTGGTAGATGGCTGCATTTATGCTGGACTTGATGAAGCACAGAGAACCAACACCAGCAGCTGACATGGACCCCAGGTCATCACAGACTGGGGAAACTTAACACTGGACTTCATGGATCTTCTATCTAGCGTCTCTCCAGTTTTCTTCCAAACTCTGGGACCTTTGTTTCCAATTGAGATGCAAAACTTGCTCTCATCAGAAAAGGGAACTTTTGACCACTGGGCAACAGACCAGTCCTTCTTTTCTCTAGCCCAGCAAGCCCGCTTCTGGCGTTGCTTGCTGTTGAGGAGTGGCTTTAAAACAGGAATTCCACATTTGAAGCCCATGTCCAGCATTCGCCTGTGTGTTCTCTTGAAGCAGTAACTCCAGCCTCAGTCCATTCCTTATGAAGTCCTCCACACTTTTGAAAGGCCCTTTCCTGACCATCTTCTCCAGGCTGCGATCAGCCCTCTGACTTGTACACCGTTTTCTTCCACACTTCTTCCTTCCACTTATCTGTCCATTAATGTGCTTTGAGACAGCACTCTGAGAACATCCAGCTTCTTTTGCTATCACTTTTTGTGTCTTTCCCACCTTGTGCAGGGAGTCAATGATGGTTTTCTGCACAACAGACAGATCAACAGTCTTCCCCATGGTTGTAAAGTCTTCTAAACCAAGACAGAGACTTTTTACTGTAAAGGCTCAGGGCACTTTTGCAGATGTTTTGGATTACTTATCTGATTAGAATGTGACACTCTGAGCCTACAATACTGGAGCTTTTCACAGTATTAAAATTTTTTGAGTTTTTGATTTAGAGGTTTTCTTAAGCTGCAACTTCCAATCAGCAACATCCAAACAAATAAAAGCTTTAAACATATTGATTCACATATTGTCTATACAAAATGTAAATTGCACCTTTTAAGTTGAATTACGGAAATATGTGAATTTTTTCAGGATATTCTAATTTTTTGGGTAGTACCTGTTATATATATATACACATACATACAGAAATATGTATATATATATATATATATATATATACATATTTGTGTATGTATGTATGATATATATATATATATATATATATATATATATATATATATATATATATATATATATATATATATATATATATATATATATATATATATATATATATATATCCTGACTGCTGGTGAGATAAGGCATCTTAACTGTATTAGGTAACCGTAGTAAGACAAGTACCATTCTCCTGGCAACCACTAAACCGAGACTTGTCCATCAGAATGCCAGATGGAGAAGTGCAATTCGTCCCTCCAGAGAACACCTCCACTTTTCTAGAGTCCAGTGGCGACGTGCTTTACACCACTGCATCCCACGCTTTGCCTTGCACTTGGTGATGTATGCAACTGCTACACCATGGAAATCCATTCCATGAAACTCTCTCCACACTGTTTTTGAGCTGATCTGAAGGCCATATGAAGTTTGGAGGACTGTAGTGATTGACTCTGCAGAAAGTTGGCGACCTCTTCGCATGATGCGCTTCAGCATCTGTTGACCCTGCTCCGTCTGTTTACATGGCCTGCCACTTCGTGGCTGAGTTGCTGTCGTTCCCAAACACTTATATTTTCTTATAATACAGCTGACAGTTGACTGTGGAATATTGAGGAGCGAGGAAATTTCATGACCAGATTTGTTTCACAGGTGGCATCCTATCACAGTTCCACGCTGGAATTCACTGAGCTCCTGAGAGCGACCCATTCTTTCACAAATGTTTGTAAAAACAGTCTGTGTGCCTAAGCGCTTCATTTTAAACACCTGTGGCCATGGAAGTGATTGGAACACATGATTCCCATAATTTGTATGGGTGAGCAAATACTTTTGGCAATTTAGTGTATGTCCCATCAGTGTTTCCATGAACTTTTTGGCGTTCAGTCACAGTCTAATCTCAGTTTTTTTAAGCCGGGAGATGCTTCCAGTCTTCCGATGTAACAGCTAAAAAAAAGAAAAAAAGGAAAAAGCCAAGAAAGTAGGCTGGCTTCCAGTAAATCAGCTTAAAACAGACTCTGCTTTTCAGTAGCACACAAATTAAATCTACAAGTGACTATGGATCCTGTTAGAATAAATACACTCTTTTGGTCTGGAAACAATCACTCTTATCACCTTTCATGGAGAGGTTGGACTATCAATTGCAGCTGGAGAGAATTTGTAAAATTTGTAACCGATTCAAAACAAAAGGCTGGTCTGAAGCCTGAACCTGATTGGTTTGTCTCTTTTTGGAGTTTGATGGAGCATCAATTATCCTCACACTTCAGCATGAAAAAATATCCAAATCTTGAGATGAACTGTATTACCTCTAGAGATGCGCATCGTTAACCGGTTCCGTTTGTGAACTGGTTCTGAGTCACACGATTCTTTAGAATCGTTAACAAAAACCCTTTACGATTTCTCTATCGATTCTTCTCGGGCTGTGTCGCAACTGTAAACAAACATACCCCACTCACAAATTAGTGATGACGTCTCACACAAGCTGCTCCAGAGCAGAGGTGGGCTGAGCTTTTACATGCGATGCGCTGTGCAGAAATGTCTCGGCAAAAACTATCCAAAGTCTGGCTGCATTTTACAAAAAAAGACGACATCTCGGGGATCTTCACCTGTATAACTGTAGGGATTGTGCTCCATTGGTGGCACTTCCATCAGCTACTGCCCGTCAGGGTCGACCTGCAGTCTTGATGCGCTTCATAAAACACTTCATGACTTCTCTGTATTGTCGGTTTTACTTATTTATTTCAGACACTCGCACAGTGTACATAACACTTGGGCCAACAGGGCTTATAATAACTAAAAAATAAACAACAAAAAGGAAAGCGGTCTAAACAGTATGGCTCTCCCCTAGTTAATCAGCGTCTCTCCACACCTGTCTCTCACGCCTCTTCTCTCATTTCCTGGGCGGAGGAGAAGGCGCATATGGCCTTCAAGAACATGAACACAAAATATAAAACAAATAAGTGAAATAGCTCTAAACGCCAAAGATGGTATCACAACTAATACATCCACAACACGGTGTTATACTCGAGCAATGCTGTGTGTTTGACGCACCAGCACAGCAGGTAAAATTAAACAACTGGCTAACGTCGAGTGATGATGATAAAAATGATATATAGCACCTCTATTCGGAATTTGTGTCACCAGCTTTTACTTGTGAATTTTGCATTACCATCCACATAACACTGCTAGTCCCATCAAATTTCAGGTTTCCTGCAAGCCCCCCTCCCCTCTGGGGGCAATTTTCATACCTGCCCCTGCAACTTCATACCTTTTTGCAGTAATATATTGATGAGTCATATCTAAATCTTTTATTTAGGCAAACTTGTTGAACAACCAGATTTCATACGGGTCCTAGTTTCAGAGCTGAAAAAAGGTCATAACTATGCTTTTCCCAAAAGGCAAGGCAGAACCTATTTATATTGTCCATTCACCAGTGGACTAATTTCTCAATAAGAGAGTACATTGCAAAGCTCACAATGTGAAAAAAACAACAACTAAGAAACAAATTGTGTCTTGTCTTATCTTGTCATGTCATTCACCATTTCAGCTCAGAAAATGACAAACAGTATGACTTCATTATAAGTAACATTTATTTCACACAATAAAAAGCACTACATATGAAGCCCAAAGATGTCACATAATATACACCCATTGTCTACATTATTTGTGCCGATACAAATATAGGCTACAGTATGTACAGTACAGCATACTATGTTAGCCTACAGTTGTCCCATTTAGCAGTTTCCACAAACGCAAGGTGAGTCCTTCCTACATTTGCGACAGGTATACTTTTTGCAATGCACACAACACTCAGTGCTATGGTTTCTGTTGCAGAGCTTGCGCCCCTGGCACTGCATTGTTTCACCATGAGAAAGTCTTGTCATCTCACGATGCTGCCTCATGTTTTCTTCCTGCTGTGCCTTTTCTTCCATAAACCTGTTACGAAGTTCATTTGCAAGTCACAGTATGAACTTTTGTCGACTTTCTTTGGACCCTGTGGATGCCTTGTACAATACATGCATGCTTGTTGCAGCCATGTCAGAACTACTTATTTTGTTTAGTTGTATTGTTCTTTTGCTAAATTACTTGAAGTTAAGGTTGTGTCACCAGCACTTTAAATTCACATTCTTTTACACTCTCATTTCTGTAAACTGTGCAGGTGTTTTGAGCCACAATTTTAGTTGCATAGGTTATATTTGGTACAGGTATCAGAACTGGCACAGACAGTAAAATGAAGCCCCCCAAAAACAAATATGATAGTTTTGTTTGTCAATGTTTACATTACATTTAAACTACATTTTGTCATTTGACAGATGCTTTTATTCAAAGCAACTTACATTTATACCATCTTTAAATTTTAAATATTATTGAAGGCATAGCCTCAATCTCAGTGATGCTGAGTGTACAGTTAAAGGCGCTTTAGAAGATGTTTCGGCATTTCAGAAAGCAGAGACTGTTAGCGAGTTTTTGAATAAAGCGCATGCACAAGACCAACCTGTTAGATTCACAGCTCCCTCCTCTGGCCACAGAATAACGTGCACGAACCACTCCAGTGTTTAGCAGACAGCAGGTACAGATTCTCCCATCGTGTCACAAATGCAAGTAAACGGAATGTCGTTGTCTGAACATCGCTAACTGCTAGCAGAGTGATGTTAGCAACCTGCTGTAAACGTCAGAGGAGTGCGCGCAGCTTCCGGGACACAGTATTACTCTTGCCAATCAAGCACTCTCATTGACCAGTCTCTCCTGTTACCCGTTGAACTGACCGTCAATCACTCTTACTGCGATAGTAAAAGTGATTGATGAGCCAGTCGACAAATGAAAAGTTAAGGAATGCAGAGAGGATTGGCAGATGTTTTCGTCAGCCCCATTACTTCCACAGCTGATGTATAATAATATTTACATATTTAAAGCTTTTAATTAGTCATAGCGTATGAGGTAGTGAACCCAATTTTACCTAATCTTGCAAAAACTGTTGAAAGAAACCTTGTCTATAACGCCTTTAACATATTAAATAAAGCGTAAAAACAGAAAACAGATTTTGAAACACAAAAGACATCAACAATTCCAACCCAGGTAAAAGAGGTTACACTTCATAGACTAGTAGTTTGCAATGCTGTTTTTTAACTGACTCAAAGTTACAAGAATTTTAACGGTTACTGTGCGCTGCTGAGTGTTTTCTTATCTTCAAGGTTTACAATCCCTTCTGTATAGATTGTGGTGATGAGTAATGTTAACCACTGTCTGTAAATCTTATGGGCCTTTTCCACTGCCCGTTTTTGTAACCCTTCCACATAGCACGGCACACTTTATTTGCGCTTCCTCTGGAAAAACCCATTACGAGCCATTACGATTTTTCACACCCGTTTTAGAGCTAGCTCTAACCGTGCTGAACCTACACAAAACGTGACGAACCTGACGGTTCTCCACTGATTGGCCAAAAGAAATTGTCGTCATACGTGTTTTGCCTCGCCTCTTCTAAAAATATCTGGCTCTGTTTTCGGTGACTACAAGCTACAGAGAAAACAGTCTGTGGCAGTAACACCTCGACATCGTCCAATGTCTCCATTGCTGTTTTTACTTTACTGACCACTGTGTGGCACGGCAGTGACATCACGGCAGTCTCGACCGCGTCTACTTCGCCCACTTCCAGGTGGTAGACTACTATTTCTCCTGTGTGGAAACAAAAGCTGTCCTGGTCGTCTTAAGCGTGTGGTGCTGTACTGTGCTGTACCGTGCCGTGTGCAGCTGCAATGGAAAAGGCCCATTAGTGAAGATTTATAGATTTATTTTACTGAACACATACCTGCGTATAAGTAAATATCCAGCTTAAATTAGTCAAAACTATGTTAATGTGAAATTTAAATGCAAGTATTTAGTCCAACATGCAACTTAGACATACACGCCTTTCTCAATATGCCATCCAATTAAATTTGGGAATAGAAATCTTAAAAAGCCTCATTTCCACCATCATTCTACATCAGGTCTGGCTCGCCACAGGATGGGACGGTTGGCATTTTGTTGCGTTTCCACAGGTAAAAACTGGGAAGGGTGCCAGAATATCACATTCCACCCATTGAGGGGAGGGGCCATACCATTCTCATCAAATTGTTTTTGTGTCATATTGTTCTTTGTTATAATTCAAGGAGGCTGCATCTTTTTTGTAGCCGTGGTATCTATCGGTATCTGGCTTATGCCCTGCCAACCAGGGAAAGTACAGCTGGCAGTGGAAATCATCAGGGTTTACCAAACCAGACCGCACCAAGCCGGATATCTCGGTGCAAACGGGGCGAGTCTTGCCTGCATTTAAAACTCATTTAAAATTGTAGAGCTTTTTTCCCCCCAATTTACTGAAGGTTTGATGAAGAAATTTACTGGCAGAATAAGCAGCATAAGTATAGTCTTGTCTGCATACAGCTGGGTATGACAGTTTATTACTGATGATACACTACCAGTCTAAAGTTTGCACTGGGCAAGTGTACAGTACAGTATATGGAGCTGTATGTTAATGCAGTTTGAGAACCAAACAGAACCTGATGTGGAGCCCTATGGAAGCCCCTGTTTACCCAGATGCTGCACAGAGTATGCCCAAATAGCATGTCAACAAAGAAGGCAACACAATATTTTCCTTGTCAAAAAAAAAAAAAAAAAAAAAAAAAATATATATATATATATATATAAACGAGATACTGTAACAGAAGTGGATGCATTATCTAGAGGTCCATCGACACTGAAGAGGGATTGATACTGGGTTTTCTAAAAGGAATTATTTGAGCCGATCATTAACCAATAAGTAAAAGTTTAGTAAAAGGGGACATTTTGGCAGTAAGGAATGCATTTGGCAGGCCAGAGGTCTGGATAGAGGTTTACACTCTTCAAATGCACAGTGTTGTTTGGGTTTTTCTGTTCTGTTCTGAAAAATATTCTAAAAAGACAGAAAAATATGACATTTTTTTTAATGTGACTTAATTTCTACATAGATAGACATTTAGAAATAAAAGGCAGAGAGTGTGAAAAAGGATATGGAATCTGAGAACTGGTGGAGAGCAGACAAGTGAAAAGCAGCTAACACAGCAAACAGAGGCTTTCAAAGTTTCAGTTTAATGCTGAATAATTCATTATCCTTTCTCTCAGACTCCAAAACTATTACATTTACGAAAAGATAATAGTGCAAAACAATACTGCGGGATAGACATCTAAAGAAGAGGAAATATTGGGGATGTACTGTAATAGTAAATGTTGCTTTGTCAGTTCTTAACTAAAATAACAGTGCTACTGTTACTTTCCTTCCACTGTTTTACAGCAGTGTGGCTCAATTGTATGTATATGTATCAAATGTATGTTAATGTCTAGAGCTTGGGTTGTAAGCGGCTCAGTACCAGTCATAGGTCCAGTTTTGCTGTTGTGTTCATAGTTGTGTCAGGATCGTAGCTCAGCAACCCAGCTAACATTTGCGATAAGCACTGTAAAATGTAGCCTTGCAGGCTGCCTGGTGGGCCTGCAGGCTGCATGCCAGGCTAAAGCATAATTTGCTTTCATGGAGAAAAGTAGGAACATTAGCGTTAGCTCCTGGTGTAAGCACGAGCTGGAATCTGGCGATGGCTCCAGTTGGCTGGAATCAGCTACTGGAGCAACTTATAGCTATGGGGCTCAACTTGTTCCACATAATGAAGAACTTTATGATAATAATGGTGATGTTTTGCTCAGTGTGTTTGCAATTGGCAGATATTGGTTAGCAGACTAGGGGAGTGGGGTGTGGAGCAGAGGCAGAGGGAGGTGCGGCTCATTACATGCTTTGTTTTGGTGCTCAACAGCATACCTTGTGGTGAAACAATTTAGCTTTTTGCTCCTTTAAAGAGAAGAAAGGGTCCTTAAGAGCTACCATGACATCAAATCTTGCTGAGGTGATTATTCCAATGTCAAGGGTCCTTCAACATACTTAGGCCTTTGTTCTGCATTATGTCAAGGAAGCTTTCATGTATCCTTGGTGTTCTGAAAGTATATAATCCATTACTCATGCCCAAGATGTCACAGATATAAGACGGATTGATGTCAAGGCAGTATGTATTTCATTATAACTATAGCCCCTTTTAGACTTGCTCTGGAAAGCGGTAATAGCGGGACTTTGTCTTTTATACTGTTTGCATTCAGAGAAATGTTCCGCTTTTTTATCTCAGAGCTGTAGCAGACATGTACATACCGGCTAGCCCCCATGTCATAAGAGCGGAAATGTTGCGGCACATTGTTGTGGCTGAACGCGCAAGAAAAATGTTTCAAACAGGGATAAAAGGCTGCATGTTACTGTAGGTGCAACAACTGACCTATCCACCACATTTCTCAATATCTGAACGTGGCCAGGACGCAGTAAGTCCGCGGTGAAGTGGCATGAATGAATGAATCGCTTTATCTGTCATTGAACCAGCATCCTGGTACAACTAAACTAATTTCAGTAAAATGGCATGTATGAAAAGACAACTCCAGTTAAAGAGTGAATGGCGGACTACACTGCAAATATTTCGCAATGCAAGTCTGAAAGCGGCTTATGTTTGTTTTCAACATATTTGTTGTCACAAAAATGTTGTTTCCATTGTGTGTTCAAAGGACAACAAATTATAAACTAACAATACAAATGGCTGTTAGGCAGCAGTTAACAGCTATTTTGAGTAGGGATGCACGATATTGGAATTTTGGCTGATATCCAATATCTTTTTTTTTTTTTTTAAGGATTTTTGGGCACTAGTGGCCTTTATATGACAGTGTATAGTGACAGGAAAGGGGCAGAGAGAGTGGGGATGTGCAGCAAAGGGACTTGGACGGGGAATGGGACGGGGGCGGACCAGGCTGAGGAACTGAGCCTCTGTTGTGGGTCCAATGGTTAATCACCGCCCCATGCTGATATTTCAAAACCGATATTGATACTGATACTAAAGCTGAAAAATAAATAATGTAATATTCATTCCTTCTGCAAAACTTAATGATCATTGTTTAAACAAAACTAAGGATATGTGCGTTATATCCTAGAATGACCTGGATTTTCTAATCTCGGAGAAGAAAACCCCCCCCCCACAACAAAAAAAAAAAAACACACAAACCCCAAAACCGGGGATACTTGGTTATTTACACAAATGACCGTGTCTAAACTCTGTTCACACAGAACATCCTAAAAGAAAATGTCTTTAGAAGTTTTGAAGTCTGTAAAAAAGACATTTTTGAAGAAGTTTTTTTTTTTTTTTTTTTAAGACTTTAACAGCGGCCTGATTGGTTAAAGGTAGTTAAATATCGGTGGGGTGGCTGATGTTCGATACTCAGTTTTAAGGTGATATAGGCCGATACTGATAGGGGGGGCGATTATATCGTGCATCCCTAGTTTTGAGTATCACATTCAAATAATGGTGGGACTATTTCCATTTATAGGAGCTGTTCCACAAAGCCAGTCAGAAACACCAGGTGTTGTCATCAAGATGTGTTGGTAAACTGTAGATTTACTGAACTCTATTAGAGTTAAACAGCTGCACTCATCTGATTTTATTAAAAAAGTCAATCTGTAAAAAGCATATGTGCCATACATTGCTCTTAAATGTTCTATTGAAGCTATTCCACTGGCTCCTCAGTGTCCATCCAGAAAAAAATGATGGATTCAACAAAAATTCTGGATGTAAAAAGAACATAAATTGATGAAAAGCAAAGCTTTTAGAGTTTTAAGTGATTGTTGTCTCTTTCTGTTTTTGTTCAAAGATCTATTTTTAGTCGATGGGGATCTGGTTTGGTCTGGCTTCAAACTGTGCCTGGCCTTCAGACACTCACACTGAGAGTAGAGGTGAACTAAACACACCAGCATGGCATGTGTGTGTTAAATGAAAAAGAAAAAAAAAAAAAAAAAAAAAAACTTAATGATGAAATTGCTGTTAAAGCCTTCTCAACCTGCTCTATTGTAAATATTAGTATCTACAATAGAGCATGTCTTACCATATATCTGTGCAATTTAGCATCACAGTGATTCAGACTGTGAATATGGATAGATGTGGATGATGAACATCTCTTAAATATCTTTGTATTTATTTATATTAATTTGATTTTTACCCCTTTAGATCTACCTAAAAATGATCATTTGATGGACTCCTGCATTGCATTTTGAGAAAGAAAAAAGGGGGCATTTTGAAATATAGCTTAGCTAATCAGCATGTCACTCAGAAGGATAATATTGTTAAAATTTAATTAGAAATGTGGTGCATAAAACATGCCACAGACATCTGTGAATTATCATCGCACCAGTGGAGTGCTGCTGAAACTATTTCAGACCTGCAGGTTGTAAAGTGAAGGCAGCATTTGTT
The DNA here is from genome assembly GCA_023101725.1 of Atherinomorus stipes. Lineage (NCBI taxonomy): Eukaryota > Metazoa > Chordata > Actinopteri > Atheriniformes > Atherinidae > Atherinomorus > Atherinomorus stipes. Next base: position 117,025 of record JALJCO010006772.1, read on the forward strand.
GTGAAGAGTGTAGGTGGGGAGGACAGCAACAGCACTGTACATGCTGTTTGTCATGAGAGATTAGCACATCTTCTGCTTACCTGAGTGAGAATATCCAGTTGACCTATGATGTGCTCCAGTGTATTTGCCAGACCAGAGGGAACCCTTCCCTCTGAAGCATGGGATTGTGCTTGATCCTGGTGTGAAGGCTGCTGTAAACTCTGGGTCTTAGTCCGCTGGGTGGAGGAGGAACTGATGCTGGGGCCTCTGTGGGCGTGGGAATGAGCTGCTCTACTTTGGCTGCCATTATGACTGTAGTTTTGAGTGTGGGCTGGAGGATGGGATTCATGTCTGTTAAGGTGCTCTGTCGGTTCAACGATCTACAAACAGAGAGAGCACAGGGTGAGGAGTTGCTGGAAACTTGGATGTCTGTGACATGCTATAAGAACCTTGCAACTACAGATGGCTTTTCCATAAATATATGCAACAAACATAACAGAGACACTAAGATGCAAAAACAATGTGGTGCGGAATGTAAAGACTTAAAAATGGAAACCAGACATACAAAGTCCAACAGAGGGAAATACTGACTCGCATTTCCGTACATGCACACACACAAGCCAAGTCAGTCTGTCTGTGTTGTGATTAATTCAATGAGGCATAAACACATGAAGGTCAATGACCACATCTCTCCGCGTCTATGTGGCTAAAACTGTGCACACATATATAGGTTCCTTCATATTTCTGTCTGCCTTTGCAGGCCTGTCTGCTTCTTATAATTGGTGTGTATGTGTACCATACCTCCTCCATCTCAGCATGGGAGACAATAACTGTTTTACTCATCACCACGCAACAGGAAACCTATGCACATTCAGCTTAGTGCAGCATCAAAGTATGCTGCCCCTAAATGAAGCCAGACGAGCAGCGTTGCCAGCAATCATCTGGCTCTTCATATTTGCCACAGAATGAAGTACTACTCAGTGGCACAATAAGGAGGGGATAAATATACAAAGGTGATAAGACATATTGCTTGAAATGACAACTTATTTGGATTTGTGTCAACCTTTAAAAAGCTAAATTGACATCCTCTAAAGAATAGAAGATGTCATGAAGATGTTTTGTTTAAAAAAAAAAAATGTCATTGACAAAGTGCATCAGCATGACTAATCAACATCTGAAGGTGGAAACTGCATGGTGCACAAACGAGGCAAACAATGGAAAAGTGACAGCTCAACAAAACATGGCAACGTGAAAGTAATTTTTCAGAGCTAGAAAGACAGTTACAAAGCAAAGAACTTCCAGAGTGGCTCAAGAGTAGGTTTAAATAGTTTTGATAAACTCTTGGTAACCTGATACTCTCCAGTGGAACCTTTCTGTTACCATCAAATGACAACGTGGTCAATTCAAATCCTTTTTGTCAATATAATCACATCCTTTTGTCATGTTTTTAATCATAGGAGGAGTTAACAAGAAATAAAAGTAAAGAAAACAATTGTCATCTTTCATAACAACAGTGGGGTCATTTCTAATACAGAGGAAATGTCCAGAGGTTCAACAACTTTGTTTGCTCATAACAAGATGCACCTGTACACTGTTTAACAAGCTATTGTGGGTAATGCGACATGTACATTCAATGTGGAGGCTGAAACAATTCATTGTTCTGTACGCTCTCTATGTACTTTACTATTGTAGTCAAGTGTGGAGCTGGGGAAAACCCTGTTAAACAGAAGTGTATACACATGCACAGACAAACGAGCAGGCAAACACAGTAACCACCCTTCTAATGAATCACCTGGAGTGGAAAAACCAACAGTGGAAAATTTCCTGAGGCCTAAATTAAACTCTGACACAGTCAGCCATCAATACACCCTACAAGCTGCATACAAAACCATTCATCACAGACACATTCATACACAGGGAAGAATCTCCAACTGTAAAGGACAATTCAAGCGTAAAACTCAAGCCTCTTCTTTTGGCAATAGCAGCTGTTCCTACAACAATTTCAGCCTCGTTAGGCCTACATTCAGTTCAAACAGCCAAATGAAATGGCAGAGCAGGATCAGGGACAATCCACACTGAAAATTAAAGGCTGGCTTTTAATACTCGAAATTATAAGAATGATCTTGGTTAGATTTGTGTAATTTACAGTATGTTACTAAATTGAATACATTGTTTTTATCCTGGAGATGTTTGGCTAATTATTATTATTGAGTCTTGCTTAAAATTAGTGTTAATACGATCAAACAAAGGTTTTACCTTATTTAGTTAATTTTCAACTTCATTTAGAAACTGTTCTAGGTTACCACCACAGCACATTAAGTTGGTGTCATCAGAAAATAATATTGTATTCACTGTGTTAGAAGTTGCACATACAGTATGTCACTAATATGCAGCACGGAGGTACAAGGTCCAAAGCCAAGATCCCTAGGGAACCCCCCCATATAAGAATTTTTTAAGTACAAGCTAGTGTTATTCATTTGAACTAACTACCAGTAGTTTAGATTTCTCAGGAAACTTTTCATTCAAGATAATGCAGCCCCTCTAATTTAATATTTCTGTCATTTATACAACAGTAAATCATAAATCTAATTCTTTGTCTAAATCTAAGAACACTCTTATGGCATTTTCTTTATTTTCAATTCAGCTTTTACTCTTTTAACAAATTCAAGTAGTGCAAGTGTTGTAGTTTGTTTAGGTCTAAACCCATACTGACGTTTATTTAGCACATAATTCTATGTGATAAACTAAGAACTGTGGAATATCTTCAAGTAATTTAGAAAACTGCGGGAGTACTGCGATTGGCCGACTATCTGTAAGAATGTTTATCCCCTGCCTTATAAATCAGTACAACCTGCCATAGATTCTGTTACACTTTTAACTAAATTCATGTCAATACCTTTATGGTCCACCAATTTCTTACCTTAAAATGATCATTTCATTTTCATCTGTTCCCCCCTTTAAAAACTGAATTAAAACATTTTTGAATACTTTCTGAGAGAATTTTCCACCTTCTTTTGCAATTTCCCTGACCAGACCAGTCATGACATGCAGAAAAACTTAAGAGCAATAGGGTTAACACTACTTTTGACGTGTTTTACTGCCTGTCATATTTCAATAGATGAGAAAAAGGTTTTGAGTAATGAAAACACTTTTCTTTGGATTAATGGTATTCAGGTTAAAAACCTGAGCACACCTTTTTTCCAAGACAAGACCGGCACTTATTCATTTCCTCTAATGTGCTTATGTGCTTCCATTTGGACACACCACACTTCTTTGGATTCCACTATAAATCAGTTCAAAATGCAGCAAGTATACTTCTACCAAAGTCCTACAATAGCTGTTTGTTTCTTTACCCTCCCAGCACATGAAATTCAAAATTCTGTACAAGATTATAGAAAAAGAGTCAATGTAAGTCATGTTAACTTTTGGAGTTCACTTTGTGAAATTTGCTTGGCAAATTGTTATAAAAAATAAACATATTTGGTAGCAGAAAGCCTCTACAGAGCCTCAACCTTCTTGAAAGCATGCTGATAACCCTCCTAGCTCAAAGCATTTTCTTGTAAATCTGACCCTGTATAACACAAACATTCAGCTGGGTCATATGTGTGAACAGAAATGAGTGCAGCGAGAGAAATGTCCACTTGTGAAAAAGAGCAAGTCATCCCATTCATGTAACATAATCTATCTTGGCTGAGACACTCTAAAGAGATTTTGAATCTAAATAGTTCTTTATTTTCTGGTTAAATAAAAACAACAATGTAATCAGCTATAGATAATGAACTCAGACGTTCTCATTACTGATTCTTAGACTTGTCAAACACAGGTGTGACTTCCACTGTCAATGACGGCTCATTGTACTCTCACCAATAACTAAATTCTCATGCTGATAGCTAAATACAATCAAGGTGTCATTAATGTTATTAGTGACACCTGCGTCTTGACAAGAGCCCAAACTTCTTCAGTTACAAGAGTTGACTAAAAAGCAAAGCACCAAATGCTAAATTGATTTTCCAGGATTTATACATATTTATCATTTTAACAGTAAAACAAAATACTGCTAATGGGAAGAGGAAGTAACACTGAAACATATGTGGGCAACATACAGTAATAAACCCACACAATGCCTTCAGTGTCATTACAGGACTGTGTGATGAAACTGTGGCATGTGACAGAGTGAAAAGTTTACAGGTTTAGGTAGTATTGCACCTAAATAACGATGGTTAATGTATCACATACTGTCATTTAAAATAAAACATCAGTCAAGGACTGTTAAAAGCTAATTTATGTTTTGACCCATGATGTCTCTTACTAGGTTTTAACATATCGTACAAACAACTGAGTGTCACATCATCATCACAGCTCAAAACAACACTGTATTTAAAAAAAAGGACATAACCACTGCCTGGCAAGGCCTGTGACGTGGAGCCAATGTAAAAGGGACGTCTTTTGAAGAAGTGGCTTCAAAAGAATCACTTCCAAAAAGCTTTTCTCATTAAATACTGAGTCAATAAAATTTCCCCACAAGCCATTACAGTTAACTTTGAACAATGTGGCTACTTTGAAAATAATCCCATAACCAAATAAATATTTGTCTGCTCAGGTTTTAAGAATGACTCGCCAGCTCTACCTTCTTATACAAATAGAGTCCTTTCTTGCTCTAAAAAGAAAAGAAAGCATCAGTGAAATGCAGTACTTAGTTCTTCAAAACAATAGATCAGCAAACAGTGGGCTGGAGCTACTTCTTATCCAGAGTTTATGAATAAGACTGAGATCTAACTTGGAGTCCATCAATAGCAGGTAGGGCTCCTCACCTGCAGCAAATGACTGGTTTAATCCCGCTGCCTGTGTAAGGCTTTTTTGACAGAGCATGAAGTTTATATGATGGAAGATAATCTTTAATTATGTAATCTTTAAATGAATGGTCAGAAGCTCCCTCTGTTTAATCATAATTTCCATCCATTCTCTTTCCCATTTATCCTGGTCACCATGTTTTAAATTTTTTATCATGAAGCAAGCAGTAACAGGTGTCTCTTGACAGTTCTGAATTTTTTTTTCTTTTTATTGTCGTTATTTGGTCTAGAGTGTGCTTGTGTCCTCTATCCTGCTCACGTGCTCATCCTGTTTTCCCACTTTCCCCACACATTGATGCTCATTCGCTCCACTAAACCATTAGGTTCTCTTCAACTCCATTAATATCCCGTCTTTGATGCCCCCTTGTCACAGCTCCTGCCTTCTCTTTAGCTCATATTGTCAAATGCATTTAACTAACAGAACATAATCACCTGCAATACAAACATAAACAATGCACACACAGCCACAAAATATTGGCATAAGGTTCTATGGAAAGGCACTGATAGCACTGTTCTTAAGCATGCACTAGAGTTGACTGAAATCAACAACAGTGTGCAATGTACTGAACAGTGAAGAAGATGGAAGTTCAAACAGCCTATAAAACCCCATTGCCCATTCTCTCTGCTCCACATCCTAAAGCCGAGCGGAGCAGTGCAGTGGTTTGTGTGTGTTGAGCTGTAAAGGGAAGCCTGCTATGAGAGCACAGCTCGTCTGTCTGCACACGTGAGTGGGAGAAAGACCCAGATGTGAAGCTGGAGACAGAGAGAGAGTAGGGGATTAGAGCGGATGTGATCAGAGAGAGCTGATGTGCCTGTCAGCAAAGGCTGGCACTCACACACACACTCGCACACATTTGTGCATCTAGGCTCACACAACAAAGCAGCATCAAATTAAGATTTCCTCAGCTGTGTGAACAGACGACCTGACTACACCAAATGCTCATTCTTCAGCTGGAGAGACCCCACTTACTTTAAAGCCATCTTATAGTGTTAAACACAGGCCTATGCGTTCTTGCTATAGATCCCGATCTTTACAAATGATCATAAACACTAACTTAAAATGTAGGCATCCCCAGGGATTTTATTTTAAGAGAGTATTTTTTTGGACATGTTTGGCCTTTAAAGCGTAAAACACACCTGCTTTTTAATCTAGTGCACATGTAGGCAACTGCCTCTGATGTTGGCATAATTTTTCACCCTACTGCCTTTGTACTACGCCAGTGGATTCCACAGGGAGGGAAGTAGTGAACTCATAAGACACTTTCACCCATGTACAAGAGCTTTGAAATGTTGTAGATATGTTCTGAAACGGTTGCATGTAAAAATGCAAATGTCTGCTATATTTGTTGCAGGAATTTTTCATGCAAGCTTCTGATCAAATCTCCAGAAAGCAGCAAGTAAGACATTGTTGAATGTGTCAGCAAATGGTCTGGAGCATTTGTGGCCATAGCGCAAGTGAGGACTTCTGTATATCAGTTAAGTGTGATCTTTCTACTGACATGTTTGCTGCTTTCCCTTCACGCCGCAGCACTAACGACAAATACAGATGAATATAGTGCCGACAACACAATAAAAGGCATATTTACTAATCAATGTGTTTTTTTTAAAAAAATGCTTTGATTTCCACATCTTAGTTGCTGTGTAACAGGCTTCTGTCGTACACTCTAGACAGCAGATCCCTCCACATCCACAACTGGTTTTCCACGCTGTTGTGAGGGGCTCACAACAGAAAGCCTCTTGCTGTGATGCATTTGTTTGGACAGTAACTGCAGAAAATGTTTGGACCAAATGGTCTAAAAAAGATCTATTGCATTCAGTTGGTGGTTAAACTGCAGAATTTCCAGGGAGCAAGCAAGGATCATGGCCCAAAAAAAAGCAGTATTTGGTTTAGATCAACCTGACAACAGACAACAGTTAGTTTTATTTGTAACATTATTCTATTTGCACAGCATTTACACAGATGGTCTATGGTTATAAATGATTTGCCTTGGGTGTTGTGTGGAGTGGTTAAAATTGTTTTTATTGACAGACTAGCAGATTCCTATTGACTTACACTAGCATTAGCATCAGCGACCTCCTGGAACTACAATAACGGAATGAAATATGTTGAAACTGTCTCCAGTGATAAGTAGTATCCCGGCTCACTCGAAAATGAGGCCCTATGTCAAAAATCCTGAACTTACCCTTTAAGCTCATACGTGAGTCAAGGCAGGTTAGGTTCTGGCAATAGTCTGTACATTTTATATATATATATATATATATATATATATATATATACACACACACACACACACACACACAGTCACCCTCAATACCCTCCAATTAAAAAAATAAGCTGTCAGTAAAATAAACTAAAATTGACAAAAGTAAAAATAAATAAAAACCTATGAAAATCATTACACTCATTTTTATTTGTGGTTCAACAAAAATATTAAAAACAAACACACCAAAAATAAAACAAGTATAGAAGCACGATGAAAATCTGAAGTCCAACATTTTGTTGCGCATCCCTTTGAGGCCGTGACTGCAATCAGTTGTTTTCTGTAATGTTCAATAAGAATTCTGCACCTGTTGACAGGTATTTTGGTCCACTGCTAATGGGAAAAGTGCTCTAATGTGACTGGGACAGTTTTGTTTGGTTGTTTTTTTTTAAATTATTGTACTGAACCACAATTCAAAAGCAATAATTAATTTAATTAATTTTTTTTTCTTATTTGTTTCTTTAGTTTCTTATTATTTGCATTACTTCTGTGAATTTAGCATTTTCTTTAAATGGAGGGTATGAATACTGTAATTTTGAGGACGACTATATATATATGACATCAACAGACAGTCATCAATGAGAGACGGTGGCCATTCTCATTGGACTGTAAATAAAAGACGGCAAACTCTGTCCATCTGTGAGCATCTCCAACACAGAATCTAGCTGTGAAGTGTTGGTGTGAAAACGAAAGTCTGGAGGGAAGTGACTGTACAGTCCACAGAAAATCTTTTTTATGACTTGTGTACATGGTTTTAAAAATACCACATGGATACTAAAGATGAAAACATTACCAGTGCAACATATTGTTGTCAAAAGTTTTTTTTTTGGGGGGATATAGAAGGCCTTCAACCACAAAAAAACCCCTGTGTATTCATGGTTTTAAAAAAAAAAAAAAAAAAAAAAAGCCCAGAAAGAAGTGGAAGACCATGTAAATATTGTGGGTATAAATATAGCCATTATACTGTAGCTACATGAATAAGGTTTCTTTGTTGTGCTGATTTTAACAATCACACCTCCTCTAAGCCCTGGTATCACAATAATGTATATAATGGCAACACAAAGTCATTAATTATCATTAAAACACAGTTTCTGCACTGCAGGATAATGAAAATATTCTTTATTGCACAATGAATCTAACAATTGCAGCCTACACTAAGGTAAAGAGCAGAAATGTGATTGAGACAAAATAATTAGTTGATTTCACTTTTTACTTCATATTATATTGAAACCCCATGTGCAACTTTAAGTACTACACTGACAACAAAAACACCAATACTGCACGCCGACATCCGTAGTGGTAGGCACAGCATCAAAGCAATAAAAATATGTCGTTTTCAAGAATGCACAATTACAATTGTTATTTCTAATCACAAGACCATTTTTTTTTTGTTTAAATCTGAATTGTAAACAGACACATAACAGTCACATCTATTGCATCTATTCAATCAGGGTGCAGCTGACTGTTTTGATGTATGGTTGGCTGTAAATGTCCAGAAATTTTGTCACGGGTGCTTTCAGCTAGAGAAAACCTGTTTACAATATTATGCCTCTCTGAAAATAAATCAATTTATAGAAGCACATCAGATCCAGCTTTCCTATATTACAGGAACTCTGTTTCTTCTCCCTCCTTGCACTCAGAAAGGCTTTGAATATTCTTTCCAGGAGAGAGGCAAGCGATCACATTTAGTTGAGCGGTTGACATTTTTTACTCTTCTCTGCTTCCTCTCAGGCGACACGTGAGCGAGACTTGCTGCAGTATGCAAGATAAAAGGGTTGGCATTATTAATAAATTATGAATGGCTAAATTATAAATGAAAGGAAAATCTTGGAAGCTTGTGCTTCCAGGTATGGCTTCCACTATTACTTTAACTGAAACCACTGGTAAATGGCAATCCATAAACGGGGATTAAAGAAATGTCAATGCCAGGCAGTAACTCAGGTTAATGAGACTGGTGTGAGTGTGGGTGTATGTGTGTGTGTGTGGGTACATGAGTGTATGTCAAAGTATGACTGGATGTGTCAGTGAACATTCCAGGCAACATATTTGTTTGGATAGGAAGATATTAAAAGTCTGAAGTCAAATAAAAAGCAGATCCTTTGAGTTTTGTTATTAATGACATGGTGTTTTAATCAAAATTTGTAAAAAGCCAGTAAATCAAAAGTTTAACAACAGTAACAAAGACTTCTAAGGTGTATCAGTAGTAACAAACTGAAAGGTTGAACTCATTTATATCACTTCTGACATCTTCCTTTTCAGTCAAATATAACCTAAACCCGGCCAAGTCATAACAACCAGAACCATGTAGCTCTTGTCCAACAACATATGTATTGTCTTAAATGCTGCCTTCATGTGGAATCATATTTATGGTAAATACCAAAGTCTGATGTTAAAATTGCACTTGAACACCCACTGATGTCGTAATTTCCACTGCCAAGATGAGGTAAACTTTGACTTTTTAACATGGCGGAGAACAACAAGAATACCCCAAATGGGATGCATGGCATTATGTTTTAAGTTTTTTGCTGCTGCCATATGGTTAGTTTGTAGTCTACATAATTCTGTGACATACAGAACTTTAATACCACTGCCATTTAAACTTAGTTTTGTTTTTAAAAATACAGTTATTGTTTGATTTACCTCAGAGCAGATGCTAGCTAGCTAGTCAGTTGAAGATTGCCTCCTGCATTTCACTTCATTACAACAACAAATCACTTGAACACAATACACTGGTAATTTCCACTTAACAAATGGAAAGGATCATCTTTCCCATACCACATGAAGGCAGCATGCTACCGTGAAACAATGTTGTGCACAATTTCAGAGGTAATAACGCTGTATGCAGTGACATTAAAAAAATTGCTCAAAATTTCTGCTGCTTTGAAGATGATCAGAGAAGCATACCAGACTTTGGAGTGGTTGCACTGGTCACCTGTGCAGTCACACACTTAGGGCATTCTTTCATCGCCAGATACAGCATGGTTTGGTATGCTAATGATTGCTTTTGTTAGTTTTCAACTGCATTTAGGATCTGATATGTCCTTATACTTCTTTGGTACTACTTCAGCTGAGGTTCCAAGCAAGCTGAGCAGATACTGTGTGCATGACTGATGAATACATCAGTGTGTGTTTTACCATAAGTTTGGATTTACAAAAACGATCTTTGTTTTCCTCTGACTTGCAGAACTATGATCATTCCCCAAAATATTCAAACTCGTCTGAACTAAAAGCCTGTTGCAAACTCACTCAGTGCAATATCTACTGTATATCCCTCTAAACACCTCGCTTGTAAGTCACAGTGGATCAATGCATCTACCATATCAGTGTAATTTAATAAACACACACAATGAAGTTGTGTGTCACACATGCGGCAATAATAAACAGCTAATGCTGCCCACAGAGAGAGGATGCTGTCTGTAATAGAAAACAGAGCACTAAAAAGAGATGCTGAGTTGACTTACACTGCACTGTGTCATGTAATGGAAAAGCACCATTATCTGAGTATGACTTTCCAGTAAGTGTCAAAGAAAAATGTTGTGTGTGTCTTTCACAAACAAACAAGCATCAAAAAGTTGCATATGATCATCAAAACAACTTTTTGGATTGGAAAAAAGTATATGTCACAGCTTATTGTTGAAGGAAAATATGGAAACTCCAAATCTACATTCATCTCTTAAGTGCCTACAATAAATTTCAACACTGTGTGATACTTCCATAAACACTAACCATACAAGGTACAGACTATCTTACTGAAGATTTAGAAAGTGCAGCTGCCAAAATTACTGAAACAGTTCTGCTTATAAAAGGTAAAAATCCAATTTGTATTGAAAAAAAAAAAAAATAGAGCAAACACAAAGATGAACTAATGTGAAGTATTAGTTTTTTTTTCCATCAGTGCAAAAGCATCAGATGGATATATATATATAAAAGCACACATTTCCCATGTAAAGGGTTCAGTGGGGTTATACAAGAACAGGACTTCTCAGAAGAGTACAATATGTTTCATACAAAGTACTAATCATCTTTTTCTACATGGTCCAGCTGCCCATTTTCTAATCAACCTTTCAGACTCATCTGTAATAATGGCTGTCAAGTAGAAGAGCTATTAAAATCCATTCACCACCCTGTTCCCTCCACACAGGGAGAGCAAGATGAGAGTCAGACAGACGGGAACAAAAAGAGCTTTGAGGATTCTCAATCTGGCATTTAAATAAGAGTTTTGAGGACATTAAAAGCGCTGGACTCATACTGTTTAAGTCTCTTTCAGGTCATTGTTAAAAGTTCTCGCCTTCATACAGATGACAAATTTTAAAGCAAATACTGGCCAAGTTTGACTGAGAAAGATATCAGAAAAATATGATGTCACCTTAAAGATGTGCACAGAAAAACACTACAATGTACAAGAAAAGACACATCTGATAAAAATGTGGTTTTGGCTCCTGAATAATATGACTAAGGAAATGTGCGACAGAAGAACCACAGTAAACATGAAAGGTATAAGCTGTTGTCCTGGATAGGATTATACTGAAGTTGCCATTGTGTTTCCTGGTATACAAAGACACCAAGCTAATGTATATTTGGAACTTTTTTCTGTATGACTTGCCTGGTGAAGTAAAGTTTAAATAAATAAATATCACTGACATAATCTTATTTCTTGGGTAAATTGGGAAGTTGTAAGACAAACAAAAACTTTGAAGATTAGTTTTTACTATAAAGGAGAGGCCAGATCACTGTTGGTAAATCTACCATCTCCCATAAAAATCAATAAGCGAAAGAGGAGATGTGTTTGTGTGTGTGTGTGTGTGTGTGTGTGTACTTGGTCAGCCATCAACGTGAGGACTGTTTTGCGTGTTTAACCAACAAAGTGAGGGCATCTTTGCAAAATGAGGACATTTTGGCCATTCCTTACAAAAAAAAAAAAAGCCTCATAAAAACCCAATTTTGAGGGTCAAGATTTGGTTTTAGAGTTTAGGTTACATTTTGGTTAGGGTTAGGACAAGGGTTAGGTTTAGGTTTAGGCAATCAGTTGAGGAGGTTAGGGGCTAGGGATCGCATTATGTCTGTGTGTGTGTGTGTGTAAGAGAGATAATGAAAGAGGGTGTAAGAGAGAGAAGACCTTGGTTTTGCCCTTGTTGATGTAAGTAACACTATAGAAGTCAAAGGGATTGAAATCTAAACCACATCCTGAAGTTCCACTGCCAGTCTGTGACACTCCATGTGTGGGCCTGTGCGTGTGTGTGTGTGTGTGTGTATGTGTGAATGTGACATTTAGGTCTTTAATATTTAACCATCAGTGATGGCAGCACAGTTCTAAGTATTGTTTTTGTTTCTTATTTATCTTCTTATCTGACTCTTTCTACTAGCTTGAGCCTTTCAGTCTTTTTAACTCAGCTCATTTCTAATTGTTGGAAAATGGTTAGGTGCTGTAGGTTGGAAAATTCCAATATGACCTGTCCTGTTCAACAACTTTAATATGCAATGGGTTTTATGCACAACTCCATTAATTCCTAACTTAAGCAAGCTCCTTTGTCTCCTGTCTTTCATTATTGGATGATTTGATCAATCCAGGTGTGCCTGACCTCAGTAACCACAAGGACTATGGCCTGACACAACTGCATTAATCAGTTTGTTCAGTCATGAAAGACAGGAGGCAAATGAGCTGGTTTACTGTAAGTTTAAGAAGTAGTAGAGTTGTGCATATAGGCCATTTGACATATCGTTGCTTTCGGGTGCAAACCTCCTATGTCCAAAACAGTTATTTTTCAGGAAGTGACAAAAATATGTGGTTTTGTAAAACCAGGACAAAACATCATCAAACTTTGGATTGAGATTTTTACATTAAAGTCATATATTTGATTCTATTAATTTATTTACTTATTTTTTAATGTTTTAACCAAATCAAGCTCACATGAAGTGGGGTTTTTTAATTGTGCAAAATGTAGATAGAAGATTTGCATCTGACAGTGACGATATGTAACTAATTTTGGATCCCTGCACTATAATGATTGCAGCCCACATTAAATTCTTCAACAAACTACTTAAAGTGCTGATGATAGGGTTTTGACATTTTTTGCCATGTTTTACAGACCAAAACGTTCTTCATGATGATCTATGTAACAGAAACAGGCACACCTGCATAAATGAGTTATTAGGAAACATCACCGCATTTCAGCACATCTGACCAGACAGTGGCGTTGTTAGCCGAAACCGGACATGACGTCTGCCAGAGAATGTTCACAGCTCTTGTAACATTGAAGTCAATGAATTGGCTTCATTGCGGTTCCTCTTCCAGTTTTACAGACAAACAGTAATGACTCAGTCTTTAAGTTGTATTGCCAGTTATTGTTTAAAAGCTCGCAAGTACAGCTTTAGTTTATTTTTAAGTTTATATTAAGTTTTAAGTTTCCTACAGATCCAGAATTTTATTTTGAAGATGCTAAAGAAGCAGGTTGGACTTACTGGATACCAGTGGAAGCCCTCTGCATGTCTCTTCTGTCTGCAGCCTCTGTTAACTGGAGCTTCAGCTACCAACGTGTTGAGACTTCTAACACATGGAACAGCAGTCATGTCCGCTGAAATGGTCTTTTTCAACCATCGTTGCTTAATCAGATCAGTCATACAGCTACTGTATGGACAGACAGCTGCTGCTTGGTTATAACAGGACTTCTCCGGTCATCAGATCTCCTCCAGCTGCTTCCAAAGATGCATCCTTCCCTCCATCCTCATCTTTATAAATGCGAACTATTTAAAACTCGACTGGAACCATGTAAGTTGTTATCTTCTAGGGCTGGGAAAAAAAAATCGATACACTGAAATATCACGATATTTTCATATGCTGATATCATATCAATATGTAAAAATGTGGTATCGATCTATTTTACTAATGAAATCTTGCGAGATTTCGTTGTTCAGTCTAGAAATATTGCTGGTTTTCGGGGAAATCTCGCGAGATTTCACCGTTATCTTAGATCAATATTGCATTTTTGAATCTCTATATGAAATCTGCATATGAAAATATCGCGATATTTCAGTGTACCGATTGTTTTTCCCAGCCCTATTATCTTCCCTTTTTTAAAGGCTAATTATTTGCCGTGACTTAGCTCGCAGCTAGCAGTTAGCTATGAGCTAACTCACTGTAAATAATTAGCTGGTTAGCCCCAAGCTAACACAGGGAACAAGTGCCTCTTCTTTGTCACGCCTGATTCTATAGCCTCTTTCAGACTTGCTCTGGAAAGCGGTAATATTGCGGACTCTGTCCTATATAACGCTTGCATTCAGACATGCGTTCCGCTCTTTTACCTCGGAAATGTAGCGGACATGTATCGGCTGGACCCCATGTCATAAGAGCGGAAATGTTGCGGCACGTCGTTTTGGCTGAACGCACAGCAAAATGTTCCGGACAAAGTTAAAAGGAGAGCAGGGCTGTGCTGGCTTTTCTGCAACATTTCCTGATGTCTGAAAGCACCCGGAATGCGATAAGTCCACAACGAAGCGGCATGTCTGAAAAGACGAAGTCCGTTTAAAGAGCGGATGGACTTTACCGCTCATGTTCCGCAATGCAAGTCTGAAAAAGGCTAATGTCAGACTGGTGCAGCTCCTTAACAGTTGGGGGGTGTGTTTGGGTCCGCTCCTTGCAATTTGTCTGCTCTGTGTGGGCATTTCAGGCTTTTAGCTGAACCAAGTGGACTTGAGGCTGGGAGACAGACTGTAGGCAGCTGACTACAATTCTTGTCCAGTTGTAACCTGTAAGGTCTGATGTCCCCATATTCCTCAGCATCATCACATTCTTCTGAACTGGTTGATGATCCGACCACATCAACCAGTTCCAATCTAGTTGTTCTGAAGCCATCTCTAATGTTTTCCACTGCTTTGATTATACATGTAAATCAATGAGCCGACCGCAACTCCCTATCTCGCTGACGTCACGTCATGGAGATGGGGTTTGCTAGTGAAGAGCTAGTTGCTCTTAGCTGCGCCTATTAACTCATTGACTGCCAGACCTTTTCCGAGCAGAGCGCTCCATATTGCCAGGATTTTTAAGCATTTTCACTGATTTTGGGAGATCCACAGAATATCGTGTACTATGCCAATACAAACACTGAATGTACCAAAGGAAAGCTTAGACTCTCTTCTTTTATCAGAAAAAAACCATTTGTTTTTAGCATTTTCCATTCTTTAGTAATCTGCAGTAGAACATGGCTTTGTTGCAGTAAAAATGCCTGTTTCTGACCAAAAAGCAGAGAAAACTAGCTTTGAATGCGGAGGTCCGCTTCAAGTGAAAAAAGTGTCTTTGATGCCAATATTTTTTTACTTTAGTGACACCCTCATCATCTGAACAGCTGTTTACTTCTATGAAACAACAAATATAACACTGAGAAAAGAGTTTTGGTGGCAAAATAATTATTTACCAGCTAAATAAGCCACAACAAGTTTGTTTCACAACATAATATTTGGCAGAAACATAAAGCAGAAACGTCTCTACTCCTTCCTCCCTCTCTCCCTCCTCCTGCTACTGCAGATTAGGTGCGCACACACCTAAAATTAACATGAGCCCTTGGTACTCTCTGACAAGCTCCGCCAGAGATTAAAATAGCTCCGCCGATTAAAACCCTTAATTAACGTGGAAACACGCGATTGGCAGTTAACGTTCGGATTTGAATTAACGTGGAAACACGTGAATGGCAGCCAGTGAGTTAAACATCTGGTATTCACGTAAATACCAGTCTGATTAACTTCTAACTGCACAGAACCATTTATTTTGTCTTGGTGTGTTGTTGCATGGCAAAGTTACTTGAATTTAAGGTTGTGTCATCAGCACTTTAAAGTTTTGCGCTGTGAAACAAAATTAATGGGATGAGAAGGTATGCAAGACCAAAGCATTTATTGTGATGTATGCTCCTCTCTTATAACACATCTTTATCACCATGGTAACTCATGGCAAACTGTTTGACTGCGGTTATCGGCAGGATTTCCATGACACTTATACTGATACTTATATCGATGACACTTATACTGTAATGTCATTAGCTGGTGGTGTCTACAAACTATTCTAAAAAAGACATGCAAATAAATGTACTGCCACTCATTTCTATGGGGTCAGAGAAATGATTAAAATGGGCATGAGTCTGTATGTTGTTCCTAGGGATGCACCGAAATGAAAGTTCTTGACCAAAACGAAAACAAAAAATTAGCAAATCAAGGCCGAAAACCAAAACACCGAAAGAAATTATGATATCAATTATTAGAACCATACTAAAATCAAGGCATTGCAATAAATCAAAATACAAAAGTATCAAAATATTTCTTTACCACTGACATTACAGAAATGCACAACATAAATTAAAATTTGAAATAAAGTATTCAGTTTGACCTCACTTGTACATTTCATAATGCCTTTAAAATTTTTCTCTGTAGGACTACTACAACAAATAATAATATACTATATAACATACTATACTAATTTAATATACCTCCCAATCAGACTCCTCATTCTCTATTCTTGATGCTTTTACACAGACCATAAAGTCTGGCCTTCTGCTCAGATAGTCCTACAGAATAATAGCCCAGTGGGATCATGCTCCCTCACCTCTGAAGAAAACTGGAGCATAAGAACACCTGACAGTAGCGCTTTTGGACTGTAGGAACCTTTTTGAGTTCCTATTACCTTTTCGGGAACTGGGCTGTTTTTTTGCATTCGGACATATAGGAACTAGGGACCTCGGACCACAGTTCCTATAACCTTTTTAGCTCCTACTCCGAGGCAGGGTCTTTTGGGGGTTCCATAGGGACTGAAATACGTAGGTGTTTGATGATTGGTAGAACTGGCAAGCTGCGCCCCTTGCGTGAGCTCCGCTTTTTCCAGCCCAGCCATATTTAAAAAGTCTGACAGCTTGTCCTGCGTGTGGGGCTCTGGGGGTCGCGGACAGAGCTGCGCTTTCCGCCGGGGTGCTTGGTTTTCGGCGGACCAGTGGTCGTGTTGTGTCGTATCGATGTTGGGGTGTCTGGCGTGGCTGTCGGGGTGTGGGGTTTTGTCCATATCGTTCAGCTCTAGTGTGTGGAGGTGGGGGGTTGCGGGGTGGCCGGGTCTTTTCCACGCCGGGTGCCTGTCCCGCCCGGCCGCTGTGTCGGTTGGGGCTGGCCTGCGCTGGTGGTCTCGTGCGGGTTGGTCTCGCGTGGTCTGGGGGCGGTGGACTTGTGGCGTGGGGGGGGCTGGTGGCCCCGTGGTCCCCGTCCTTGGTATGTGTGGGTGGGTGTGTGACTGGAAGGGGGGCGTGAATGCGGTTGTGTGTGTGTGTGGCTGCCTGTGGGGGTGTGTGGAGATGGGTGGGTGGGTGGGTGGGGGTGCATGGATGATGGATGTTTGGGTGTGGGGGTGGTGGTGCATTGGTGGGGTTTTGTGTGTGTCGGGTTGGGGGGGCTTGGGTGGGGAGCGGGGATGGTTCTGTGGGGGGGATCGGATGCGGGGCGCTGGGTGGGTGGGGGGGGTGTGTGTGGGTGGGTGGGTGGGTGGGTGGTGGCTCTGGCGGGGTTGGGGGATTGTGCGTGTCGCGGCCTGGGTGGGGGTGCAGGCTTGGGTTTGGAGGGGGGGGGGCATGGACACTGGGGGGGCGGATGTGCGGGGACTAACTGGCTATACAGGAGGGGTGGGAGGAGGATGGGATGAGGGAGTGTTGACGGGGGTAAAGTCGTTGGTTGTTTGAAGTAGGATTTAGGGGTGATACAATAGAGTGGGGGAGGAAAGGGGAAAAGAAAAAAAAAAAAAAAAAAAAAAAATAGCAGCTCTGCGTGCCTCTTGGGGGGTTTGCGAGGCCTGGGGATGTTGGGCCGGTGACTCTGGCCCCTCCGCCGACCCTTTCCGCTCCCGTCCCTTTTCCCCCCTCCCTGGCCTGGCATGGTCGAGCGCCCCCAGGGGCCGAGGCTGGCCCCTCTGTGGTGAACGCCAGACGCCGGGCCGTGGGGGCGGCCATGCCTGCCCCTTCTGCCCTGGGGGGATCCCGGGAGGCAGGGGTACCTAATGCCGGTAACGGCTCTTCTTCCAGGGGGGGAATTCATATACCCCCCTGGCCTCCTTTCCCAAGACCCCCCCCCCTGTTCTACCTCACACACACACACGTAGGGTTTTGGGGAGGGTGCGTGTCAAGCGGGCGTGGTGAGGGAGGGCACCAAAAGTGCCTTTGCTTGCCACGTCTAGAGACAGCCTGCTCCCCAGTTTTAACCACACTTAGACACCTAAACACATAAGATAACAACAGCTCACAACCACTTCTGAGGGGCGGGCCATATAGTGTGTGGAAGGAGGGAGGGGCCGGTTGGGGGGTCATGCCCCCCTACGCGACCCCACTCCCGGCATGACTTGGCACTGCCCCTTAGTTTTAACTGCAAACAACACACATCTTACACACACGGTCATGAGCGGGGGGTGGGGGGGGGGGCAGGGTCCTTTCATACCCCGGTCTCCCGGGCGCTACTGGGGGGAGGGGGGACAGTGGCTGCTTCACGCGCCAGTGGTTAAGGCTGGCTGCATTGCGGGGGATCTGCTGGCCTGGGGGATGCCTGGCCTGCTGCGTCCGGGGGGTGGGGGATGGGGGTGGTGGTGGGGGGGGGGAACGTGTTGGGGGCTTGGAGCTCACGGCTCCTTCCCCGGCCCGAGCTACCACTCAGGAGGCACGAGGGCATGGGCAAGAGAGAGGTGGGTATGTAAGAATAATGAATGAGAGTGTGAAAGAGGAAATGTGGGAGGGAGGAACTTGGGCTGGAAGAGGGAGGAGATGTGGGTAAGTGGTTGGAGGAAAGGGGGGATGGAGGAAGGAGTGGCACGCTCGTGAGTGTCTAGTAGGGATGGTCATGAGGGGCTGAAGGAAGGAAGGGCGGGAGTGTGATAGGTCAGAGGGATGGGCGGGGCTGGACATGTAAGGGGGGGACTGTATGGGGTATTGGGGGTATAGGGAGGTGGGGGCGTATGTGTGGGGGGGTAGGGAGGGGTTGGTGCAGCTATGTGGGGGGAGTGCATGTGTGTGTTAGAGGGTATGAGGAGGGTGGGGGTAGGTGTGGACGGTAGAGGGAGGAGAGTGTTGGGGGTGGAGGGAGGGAGTGAGTGTGGGTACGTAAGGTCGGAGAGCGGAGTGGGTGGGTGTATGTGTGTGTGTGGGGGGTACACGGAGGTGTTGGGTAGGGCTGGGCGGTGTGGGCGGAGGTTCGTATCTCGGTGTTCGTGCCGGGCATCTTGGTGTCGGTGTGGTGCGGTGTGGCTGCGGGTTGGTTGGGGGCCGGGCGCTTTGGTGGGGGGTGCGGTTTTGTTTGTGGCTTCCGGGGCTTTTTGTGCGGGGCGGGCGCAGGGGGGATCTGTATCTTGTATGTGGTTGCTCTTGCGGTATTGATGTCTTGGGTGCCCGTGTCTCGATGCGGGGGCGGTGACGGTATATCTTTCAGCCCTAGTGTTGGGGTAGGTGTGTGGGGAGTGTGTGTGTGAGCGTGGTGGCGGGGTAGGGGGTGGTAGAGGTGGTGGCGCCCTGGTGTCAGGTGTGTGGGGCAGGGACGTTGGGGTGGGGGCTGGCCTGCCCTGGGGGGGCGTCGTCTGGGGGGTCCGGTCCTCCTGGGTTTCGGTTGGGCCGCCCGGGTCCGGGGGGGGGGGGGGGTGGCTGCTCCTGGGCGCTTGGGCCCTGGGCCCGGCGCTGTCTCCGCTCCGGGGGACGCCCGGCGCCCGGTGGGGTCGGCAGCTGCTGGTCTTGGTCCGCTGGGGCCTGGGCCCCCAGACTGCAGGGGGCTCCGGCTGGGGCCGCCTTTTGCCGCCCCTTCGGGGGGATGCATGTCCGCTCTTTGGGGGGGGGTAGCTGGGATCTGGGCCACTGGGTGGCTGCTGGGGGCATGGGTCGTGAGCCTTGCGGGCTTTCTCCTCCTTGCAGAGACGAGGTTGCATCTGCATGACTGTATCACCACGGAGCACCCTTTATTATGCATGTTGACACTGTGACACTGCTTCCCATTGCGATGACTAGGTTGTACCTCTTCTCTACTTCCCATTGCGATGACTAGGTTGTACCTCTTCTCTACTTCCCATTGCGATGACTAGGTTGTACCTCTTCTCTGCGTAGTTCTGCGTGTGTTTGTATGATTTTGTTTTCCAACAGAGACCTTGGTTGTTTAGGGATCGCGGTACAGATGTACCAGTGAACTGTGTAAGTGGATTCATGTTTTCTCTCCTCTCTCTCTTCCTCTTCCTTACTCCTTTCTCTCTGTTTCACTTTCTATCATTACCTCTGTTAACTTTCATTTCTCCCTTGTCAGGCCCAGCAGTATGAAATGGAATGGTGTAATAGACAAATGTTTAAATAAAGAAATAAAATGAATAAACATGATATCAAGTGGAGCCTTATGTTCATAAAGCTCCGCTTGGTAAAGCAAAACTGTTCAACAGAATAAAGCAATCAGATTTCCATTCTGCTTGCTTCGATGCTGGACAGGACAAGTAAAGAAAAAAAAAAAAAAAAAAAAAAAAAAAAAAGTCTGACAGCTGTTTAACTGTTTACCAAGATCGTAATAACGACAAAAACTATTACAATAGGACTGTACGAATTCATTGTTAAATCGATCACAATGGTGCACGCCCCGAATCGATAACTATTTTGAAATTTGTCCAAAAGCAATTATTTTCATATTAATTTAATGACCAAATACAGCTGCAAAGTATGGCAGTAGAATCTGCGGCTGCTGCCTGGACACTTTAGTGGACGGACCGCCCACTAAGGTTCCGGGCGCACTTCAGCAAAAGGTAAACAAGGGAAAGGAAGTGAAATCTGGTAAGTTAGCTTTTATAATAGCATTGAATAAAAGAGATGGAAAAGCCAAATACAGTTGCAAATTGTGTCAGTACAATCTGCACCACTTCAGTGAACGAACCCCGGTCCATCCACTAAAGTGTCCGGGCGTACTTCAACGAAACGTAAACAAGATGTAAGGGCAGCTTTCCAACGGGGGGCTGTTCCGTTATGTGATACAAATGACCATGATGAGGGAAAGCTGGTAAGCTAGCTTTTATAATAGCTTTGAATAAAAGAGACGAGAAACCTCAGTTTTTTATTAGATCTGCTGGGGCATAAATTTGTCACTTTCGCAGACGATTGCGTCACACATGGTCCCTAACGAGGTCCTCCCTCATGTGCGAACGCAAACTGATGGGGAAGGGTAGCTCTTATAACTAAACGCGAGATGGGTAGTTGTAGGATCTGCATTCCTAGAACCTCTCTGTGCAAATGCGCCTCATGATACTCCTTAAAAGATATTTTTTTTTATCTTCAAAGGCTTTTATTGTGGTTAAATGAAGTCTTAATAATAATAAAAGTTTCATGAATATTAAAGTGGGTCTGCAGAAATCCAGCAGACAGTTATGAACTCACTGCAAGGTTCAACTGCCATTTTGTTTATCCGCACCTACACTATGTGACATACTAAGAATATGAAGCCTATACTGTATACGCATGAGTTACTTGCGAGTATTCAAAGTTGAGTAACTGTAGACAGTATTTAATGTAATTTGCTCAATGTCAATTCATTTTTATTTGGTAAGAATTTACCATAATCTCATCTCATCTCATCAATACCACTAAAAGAATGTAGATTATACACATCAATGCTGACAATCAGTTTAAAGGGATATTGTGTAAGTTCTCCTGTTAGTTATTCACAAAAATTGATTATTTAGTTCAAAAGTGTTTTTCCATTAATCAGTAATCACTCCCGTCAACAAACTGAAGTGCTCCTGTAAGCTCTGAATTTGCCGTTCGTATCATTCATATATACATTGAACCGGTCGGCTCGTGGTGGCTACCATGTCGTGTCGCCATATTTTTACGTTCAGTAGAAGCGTGACAGTAGGAAACCACAGAAACTCACTGGAGTTTTCAGCTCAGTTCAAGGTAATGCCTTTGAAAAGTCACCATGGTGCAGTGAGAAGAAACCAAGCGTTATACTGATGCTGCGTTTAGGTGCAGTCGGGCAGACGGCAGTCGGTAACAAACCAGAAGTAATTTTAATCACAGAAGCCGAGAGAAAGATGGTAAAACATGGGTCAGGGAAAACAATATGACATCGCCATGACAACATATCAGATGTGGACTAAAGTCACTGTAACTGACAGACCACGTCTTCTCATAGAGGCTTGTTTATGCCTTTACATGCAGCGGCTGTCATCCGTCTGCCCGGTTTCACGCGAACGCAGCATGAAAAATACTAGCGAGGTGTTTGCGATATACAATTGTTACACAATGTCCCTTTAAGCAAAGACATGAAAGAAACTAACCACTAATTAATCTTCTTCCACTTTTTCTTTTTTTTTAATGAAACCCAAAAAGCTTCCTATAGTCACTAATGGCTGTGTCCGTTAAGATAAAATACAATTCACGAAATGTTCAAGTGCAGATCAAAACTGAATGATGACTGAACTTGAAACAAAGCCTCAAAATGTAGCTGTTTGACAGTTTATCAACCTATTCCTAGACAGACTTACTGTACATATCAGTGAAACAGGGTGTGGTGGAATAAGAGCAAGCGAACATCTACTGGAAAACAAAAGATGATACTGTATTAAATTACACTAATGAAATTGCAGAAGACACTGTCATAAAATGGATTTAAGAGTCAGTGAGGTTTGATTTCCATCTGAATTTAATAAAGAATAACTGACTCTGGCAATGACTGACTCAGGATATTATCCAAAATCTCTTAGTTGTCAAATTCAATCAATACAATAAGAACCAGGACAATGCAGTGTCTTATGTAGTGTAATAACATTAGATATAACACAAATGTGTTAAGTTACAAATGTCTGTGTTCAAGATACTTTATAAGATATTTACATAAGACACTTTAGAAATGTAATATGTGAATGCATTTTTGCATAATGTGGCAGTTTTCATTGATCTTTTTACATTTGTCAGGGTTCAGAAAACAATCCCACTTCTTTACTTCTCATCTGTGTTTTAAAAATTGACCTGTAGTACTGATAAATTTATCAACCTTTTTTTGCAGCATTTCGAGTAGTCAGAAGGAATGAAAAAGAGAGAGAGGAAAAAAAAGACTTCCTCGACATCAAAGTGTAGATGTGTAAATATGCATGCATTTCTTGCCCTACATGCGAGATATGAATGTAGCTTTGGGCCACATTGCAGACTTCAAAGGAAGGGTATGCATAGAAAAAATAAGCTGAAGGGCTTCAGTGCATGTGCATAACTCTTTAATTTTCAGCTCATCTCTGCGCATGCATGTAAAAGACTGTAAATGCTTTTGCTAAATGTAAGAAGGCCTGTCGTAATAAGCAATGAGTCAAATAATCAATTAAATGAGCGCAATAGTTTTGCCAGCCGCGATCATTTTCATTTGTTTTGTCTTTTTTTTTTTTTTTCGGGCAAGTAGCCACAGCTATATTGTTGGCACCATGCCTTCAAATGCCCAGAATGAAGTTGTGTAAAGTGGACAAAATCTGAATTTCGAGTGCAACAGCCACAACACTTAAATCTGACCTCGAGTCTGTGTCTCTCTGAAGAAGCTTGTTTGGTTAATCCAGCACGGCAAAAACTGTGTACACCAAGTTAGAAAGCTGAGATTACCCCTGCAGCAGCAGGCTCACTGCTCCATCCTGCCTGCGCAAAATGCCACCACAGAATCAGTTTAGTGTCAGAGAGCATTCCATCTTTTATCTTATTGAATTATTACATCATTAAGTTTCCCTCTGTGTACCAGACGGCTCCGACACCACAGGGCTCCAGACTGCGACCAAATGGTCGCATTTTGCAACTAAAATGTGAGACAATTCGAGTAAATTTTTCATCTACTCGCACATGGGCGACCAATAAATTTGCCCTTTTTTGTTTTTATATGTTTAGTCTATTCAAAGGTAGAGTTTAGCGCTCCTCCCTCTCAGGCTAATGGCCGCCTCGTTTTTCAAACTATTCAGCTTCAAGCCTCTCCTTCAGAGCTCAGAAGCAGGTAAAAGCCAAACTAATATTAGCCCTGGTTTTCCAACTTGCATTATCTAAAGCTCTTACCTTTTCTTCGGTGCAACGGCCGTTTTTCTTTCTTTCTTTTTTCCTTCTAGAGTTCGAGTGACTGGTGTCTGCTCCAATCATGAGCTTATTCTCACACGCTGTCATGTCCTTAGTTCCGTCATTGGCTGGAGATATAAACAGAAATCTCCACCCAGAAAAAGAGCGAATTACAGGCAGGGGGAGAGGGAGTTGCATTCAAACGCACCACTGCACGCGAGTAAAGGCCCAAAGGCACGGTTTGAAACGGATTTCACTCCCATAAGTCTAACGTTTATTTTCACGGGGGGAACTTCGAACTATACCTTTAACATGAATCGCCATATAAATGGGGAGTTTTTTCTTTGGTTTTGGCAATGCAGGAAATAGATGTTGAGCGCCATTTCCAATATTTTCGGATGTCTGCCGTAACTTTTGACCACTTACTACACCTGGTAGCGCCACTCATTCAACATGCTGCATCCCACAGAGCGCCCATCAGTGATGCTGAGTGTCTGGCAGTCACTTTATGTTTTCTGGCAGCAGGGATCAGCCAGCAAGCCCTCGCGGCGAGCTATAAATTGGAGACAACAACAGTTTCCACTATAATTAAGCCGGTGTGTCGGGCTCTGGGGACTGGGCTGAAGGATGAGGTAAAGTACTGGCAAGGTGACCAATGGGAGATGATACGTGATGGTTTTCGGACACAGTGGGATTACCCAAACTGTATCGGAGCGATCGGCGGCAAGCACATCCATAACAAAGCGCCAGCCAACAGTGGAAGAAGTTTTTTCAACTACAAAGGATTTCTCAGTTTCATCTTGATGGCAGCCTTTGATGCCAATCACCATTTTACATTTGACAACAGCTTCAGCTCTGACTGTGACACCTTCTGTTGCAACAACTCTTATGATTACTCCACCATTCATCATATAAATATATATATATATATATATATATATATATATATATATATATATATATATATATATATATATATACACACACACACACACACACACACACACACACACACATACAGTGGGTACGGAAAGTATTCAGACCCCTTTAAACTTTTTAATCTATTTTATTGCAGCCATTTGCCAAAATAAAAAAATATATATTTTATTTCTCATTAATGTACACTCAGCACCCCATCTTGACAGAAAAAAACAGAAATGTAGAAATTTTTGCAAATGTATTAAAAAAGAAAAACTGAAATATTACATGGTCAAAAATATTCAGACCCTTTGCAGTGACACTCATATTTAACTCAAATGCTGTCCATTTCTTCCAATCCTCCTTGAGATGGTTCTAGTCCTTCATTGGAGTCCATAGTCCTTAAATGGAAGAAGTTTGGGATGACCAGAACTCTTCCTAAACCAAAAAACAACAAACCCTCCAGCCAAACTGAGCAATTATGGGAGAAGAGCCTTGGTGAGAGAGGTAAAGAAGAACCCAAAGATCACTGTGGCTGAGCTCCAGAGATGCAGTAGGGAGATGGGAGAAAGTTCCACAAAGTCAACTATCACTGCAGCCCTCCACCAGTCGGGGCTTTGTGGCAGATGGCCCGACGGAAGCCTCTCCTCAGTGCAAGACATATGAAAGTCCGCATACTGTTTGACAAAAAACACATGAAGGTTCTCTGGTCTGATGAGACTGAACCTTTTGGAGTTAATTCTAAGCTGTATGTGTGGGGGAAACCAGGCACTGCTCATCACCTGCCCAATACGATCCGAACAATGAAACATGGTGGTGGCAGCATCATGCTATGGGGATGTTTTTCAGCAACAGGGAGTAGGATGACTGGTTGCAGTTGAAGGAAAGATGAATGCGGTCAAGTACAGAGAGATCCTGGAAGAAAAGCTCTTCCAGAGTGCTCAGGACCTCAGACTGGGCCGAAGGTTCACCTTCCAACAAGACAATTACCCGAAGCACACAGCTAAAACAGCAAAGCAATGGCTTCGGAACAACTCTGGGCACATTCGTTTGGCTCGTTTGGCAATAGTGCAATGTGAACGCGATCTTGATCCGGAAGACCACCCCCGCCCCCAACAGAACCGAGCCCCCAAACAGACCGAGACTCGCGGACTATGCTTTCTGAATGCGCCCTCTGTGACCATTCTTGACTGGCCCAGCCAGAGCTCTGACTTAAACCCAATTGAGCATCTTTGGAGAGACCTGAAAATGGCTGTCCACCAACGTTCACCATCCAACCTGACAGAATTATTAGGAAGAATGGTGGAAGATCAACAAATCCAGGTGTGAAAACTTGTTTCATCATTCCAAAGAAGACTGACTCATGGCTCTACTGTCTCAAAAGGGTGCTTTTACTAAGTATTGAGCGAAGGGTCTGAATACTTATGATGATGTAATATTTCAGTTTTTCTTTTTTAATAAATTTGCAAAAATTTCCACATTTCTGTTTGTGTTTTGTTTTTTTCAAGATGGGGTGCTGAGTATGCAATAATGAGAAATAAAATTAACTTTTTTGATTTTGACAAATGGCTGCAATGAAACAAAGTGTGAAAAGTTTAAAGGGGTCTAAATACTTTCCGTACCCACTGTGTATATACATATAAACATAAACATATACATATAAACATACATATATATATATATATATATATACATATATATATATACACACATATACATACACATACACACAACCACACAAAATAATCGCTCTTCCAGTTTTGTGCTATTTTTAAATACCAGGGTTGTAACGATACCCGTATCGAAATTGAAATCGCGACAGTCAGTGCCGTGACCCTGTCACGCGTTGGGAGAAGGCAGGATCACGACACCCTCCAAGCCCAGCTCAGACGCTTTAAAACTCAGATCACAGACAACTATTTGACTTTTTTTCCATCAGGCTACAGACTATTGTAGCATTCAGTTGCTAACCAAACAACACGGTCTGTCCTAAGGGCACCTGCAGTAAAGTGTCACGCATGTTTCTTTTTTCCTGCAAGTCAAATGAAACTTGTCAGTTTTCCATCAGTACCAAAACCATCGACTGGGATGAGCCACTCGCACGCATGCAGCTGTGACTGAGGTGTGTGATGGCAGGTCTTCAGACACTGAGAACAGTGAAAGGACAGGAGGAGGATCCTGCTGTGTTCGGCAGCCCGGATGCACGTAGGATGCCCAGCTGGACCGAGCGCGTGGACAGCTGAGAGGTGGACGCATCGCCAGACGGTGATGAGACCCCCACTGCACGGGGTGTTTCTATTTGTTATGACTTGACGGTAAATCAACGGTGGTCCTGTCCTGACCAGCCCCAACTTAGAGTGTTGAGTCACGGACTGTCCCTCACGTAGGTCACCTCATCTTCTGAGCGCGGAGAGGAGGACCAATGTCGGTAAGGGATTCCCCGTGGAAGCCGCACTGACAACCAAGGGGATGCCGCGTTGTGTGAAGAAATAAACCAATAAAAACATGATTAATGAATTCTCCTCGGTCTCTTCATTAGCTTACATAAGCTTCGATCCAGCCTTAACAAATAAGACCTAATATAACGGTGGATCCCTGTGAAGTGGTGAAAGCATCCAGACGCCTCCTCCCTTTGACTTGAGCAGCTGATTTTCAGCATGCTGGAGTTTCCAGCAACGCAACTGAAAATAAGTTGTTCCAGTCAACGGGAAAGTGAGGCGTCTGAATGCTTCCCTCGCTCTACGTGCTGGTAGGTCATGATTATGTCGGGTTAACGTCAGCTCATGCTCGGACATCAATAACGCCATCATCTCCACAACATCTTCCCGTTTAAATTCTCCGCAGAGAGCAGCCTCTCACCTGACATGTGGACATGATGCTGTTCAAGAACTCTAGTTTTAAATCAACCAAAAAGGTTTGATGTAGAAAGCTGTCAAGGCTTTATTTGTTATTTAACTTAATTTTTTATTAACAGCACAGTTCAAATATTTTTATTTTTCAAAAGCATTATCTTATTAGAGAAAAGAGAAATGTTCTATCTTTGGTTATTTATTCATTCATTTTGATTATTGTTTGTGTTCAGCTATGTTCAGGCTATTCGTTACAATAGGTTAAATGTTATTATAAATGTTATTTAAATAAAATACTTAAATTTTTTTTAAAAATTCAAGTAAAAAAAAAAAAATCAATTCTTAAAATTAAGAATACATTTTAAAAATCGTTACGTGTATCGAATCGTGGGTCAAAAATCGTGATACGAATCGAATCGTGAGTTGGTGTATCGTTACAGCCCTATTAAATACCCTCTTCCTACTCTTCTTCATCAATCTTCATAAATGGGTAAACTCTGACTCTATACTGCCACCACAATTTCCAGGGGTATTGCTCAGTTTCATCCAGAGCACTCCAGATTTGTAAGCTCTCTCGCAACAGACATAATGACAGGCGAAACAAGCTCCGGATAAGGATGAAAGTGTCCACATCCGTTTACTGGGAGGAAGGAAGGAATGAAGGAATGAATGGATGGATGGATGGATGGATGGATGGATGGATGGATGGATGGATGGATGGTCCCTTTTACAAATCACAAAATGTATGTGTAAATAAAGTTTACACAGACCCAAAGTTAAATAAGCCCTGCTTACGCTTGTTTTGTTTTCTTTAAAAATGTTTAGGCATCTATAGCCCTTTGTTAATGCAGAAAATGCACAAGGCATTAATTTTCATATACAGAACTTCACCTGTTGAAAACATATTGGTTCTTAGAATAATGCAGAAATAATGCCAAAAATACGAGTGTGGGGTGAATGTCATCACCACCCTCCCACTATTGCCAAATAACCTTAAGTACTCAGAAAGACCATGTCTTTTATGCCATTTGTGGCTTCAAAAATGCAAGACGGCAGCAACCTAATGAGAAACAAAGGTAGTCCACAAACCAATGGGTGATGTCTAGTGGCTCTGCCCATTTTTTTTATATATAGTCTGAGAACCACTGAATTACTCTAACATGCCTTAACCGCTGCACATCTGTGTATCTTGGGATAGACGTAATGTTGGATTTAAATAGGACATCACACAGAACTGCTGTTGGATAGCGCAACTTGACAGCAAAGTAGTAAGGCCACATCCCACATACGGCTAAAATCATCTCCACAGTTAAGTCCCCAGTTTGAATCCTGGTTGGCTGAATCTTTATGTGCGAGCCATCCATCTGCTCGCTTTCCTATCATATGTCTACTTCTACAGAGTTCGCTGAACAATGTAGAAAACTAGGGACAGGTGTTTTACCTTTGGGGTCTGGTCTTACCTGACTGCGGAGTACAGATGGCTGAGAATCAAGGTGGAGGTAAGTTGTGGAGCTGGCTGGTGGTACTTGTAAGGCGGATACACTTTTATGTTGCTGCCTGACACCCTCACTGGATTCAGTGCAGTCAAAGTTGCTTTTCCACACCATTACCTGTAGAGACAATGGAAATTTAGTCTGAAATAATACACCAGATTAAAACTAAAACTGTATGTTGAGTACTAAGAGGAAAGTCATTGATAAAATGTTTAAATAACAAACAAGCCCATGTGTTATTCACATCAAATTATTTTTTTACAATTAGATAGGAGAGTCAGACATCACCTGTTCATCTGAGCTTCCAGAGGAAAAGTACTCCCCAGTCCTAGAGAAGGTCACACAGGTGACTGCACCCTGGAGGGAAGGAACCATGGAGATAATGTGCAAATAAATTCATATCCTACTTCAGGAGCATCAACAGTTTTGTTTGTTTGTTTCTTTTATTCATATAGCACAAAATGTATACATCCAGCTGGATGCCTAAAGTGTTGTACAGTTATAGCAGGACATCAAACACAGGGCTAAAACATAAGACATAATTAAATACCAAGAAAAACATTAGGAAGAAGAATAAAAACAAATATTAGGAAGGAAAGGCCTGCGTCAAAAGATGGGATCTCAGCATGGATTTAAAAAACGTGAAAGACTGCGCTGACCTAAGGTCAAGGGGGAGTACCAGAGGCATAGGGAAGCAATGGAGAAGGCTTTGGGACCTTTACAGTGGCATATACAGTAGAGATGAACAGAGAAGATTACTTCAGAGCTCTGGTAGGGACTTGGCGGGACAACAACTCTGAAAGGTAACTTGGAGCAGAACCATGCAAAGCCTTAAAGGCCAGTAATAGGACCTTAAATTTAACCTTTTTTTTTTTTTTTTAAAAGGTGCTGTACCTGATTTTGCACATTGTTGAACCATGACCAAGGTGAACAGTGTAGTTTGAACTGTAAGCCCCGCCCCTAACTGTTTTTTCCACTGAGAAACGTTTCTTCTCTTCTTTTTCTCTCCTCCCACTCGACATGCATGAAATAATGTGCACAATATCATACTCGTGCACAAAGAAACTCTCCAGAGAAAACTCGCATCTTCCAGTGAATTTACTGTTCTGGTTGCAGTGAATGGCTGCGAATCAGCTAAATTACATTTTCTAGCATAACCCGGTAGTTTAACGTAACTAGCCTACAGTTATGTACATAGATGCACAATTATGATGTTATAGGCGACATTACTACATGACAACCTAATAAAGTATCTCATCGGCAACTGCGAGTGAAGGTGATGTCACCCGAGGACATATAAAATGTTACTAAGAAGAAAGTTATTGAAAAAAACACCTGTCCAGGCGGACTTCCAGTCCGCAACATTCAGTCCGAGACGTCCAGCTGCTCTCTACCTTCAGTACAATCCACCGAGATATACACAAACTTTATCCCTTCTTTGGTCTCTCCTGCATTTCAAGTCTCTCTCCTCCTCAGTTTTGATGCTTTCAGGCTGTTTGATTCTTCTTTTAGCTGGTTTTTAGAGGCCTAGGGGGGGGGCCCTGGGGAGGGGGGGTGGAGAGGCTTTAGAACTGGGGGGGGGAGGGGGAAACAAAAGGGTCGGGTTTTACATAAGTTTTTTTTCATGAAATTACCTCTTTTACCACATATTATACTGTGTAGAAAGCATTTTTCTTAGAGAGATTAAAATAAAATCAGCTACAGGGCCTTTAATCTTTCCAACAAAGACAATGACCCTCAAACTTTCAGCAATATTACTCGTGAACAAAATCTGGAGCAATCTTTGAAAAAGCTCCTGAGGAATGTGAATTCAACATACTTGAATTGTCTGGCTTGAAGTAATTTAATCAAGTTGCAAAGTATCACCAGAAGGTGACATCATGTAACCTGGTTTTCGAGCTTGGACTATCTAAAGCTCTCTTTGCCACAGAGTACTTCCTTTTCTTCGCTGCGTCTGCCTTTTTTTTTTTTTTCTTTTCTCAAAAATTTAAGTGACTGGTTCCAACTCCAGTCGATGAATTCATCCCCACAGACATCTTCGCCTTTAGCCCTGTCATTGGCTGGAGACAAATATGCAAATCTTCACCCAGAAACGTCCCGAATACACCAACACAAAGGGAAAAACCAAAATACAGTCAGGGGGAGGGGTCGTTGCAAACAAAGTCACTGGGGATTGAGACAGATTTCACTTGCACAAGTCTAGCGTTTATTTTCAGGGGCAAAGCCATTGCAGCAGGGCGCAGGAAGAAAACAAATATTAAAAAGTAAAAGAATAAAAAAGCACGATTTAAAATTAAAAACCAAAATTTTAAAAAGAGAACATTAGATCTTTAAAGAGGCAGTGTAGATTTGAACTGACAAAAATAAATGTCATGTTATTTCATGGAAAGCACTTTTTTTTTTTACCAAATTTAATGTTTGATAGGTTGGACCGAATTCACAGTTATTTAACTTCTGAAAAATGTGAATCAAGTCTTTACTTTTACTTTTTTCAACTGTCAGTAAAAGCAGATAGAGAATAAAGAATATGCAGTGAGAATGGCTAGCTCCAAACCAAACCTGTAAATACGAGAGAAAATTACCAATCAAGGGATTAGTCAACTGAAACATAAATTTGTCAGACAATTTGTTAACTGCTTGACTGTTTTAAGAGTTTTTCTCCCCACGGATCATAACAGAAAAAATTTAAGTAAAAAAAACACACACACACACAAAAAGGCAATCCCTCCGCAGTGTTCAGCCCTTTCCATTTACCCCAACTTTACAATTGAAAAAATATGAATCATTAATATATCTACTCTGCCAAGAATCGCAGTGAAGATGTAGGCGTTATTGTAAACAAATACTGTAGCAGCACACTACAAAAATGAAAATATTACAGTTTACAAGAAGATATTTTCCAAACACATTAGTCGTTTAACTTAAATGCAACATTCAACAAAAGTTTGGCTTTGTGTGTTTGTGTGTGTGTGTGTGTGTGGGGGTGTGTGGTGTGTGTGTGTGTGGAAAATGGATGCGTGTGAGGGGCTGCAGCAGGGCAATCAACAACAAAAAGCATAAACTCAGGTAAGCTGAGGTCGTACATAGACGGAGTTGGAAAGGAAAAAAAAAGAAAAACTGAGATGAAAAAGGTCACCTGGGGATATCGGGTCTTCGACATGCTGTATCTGTGTTTGAGTGTACATATATGAACCAAGAAAATGTCCTAACACTCAGAAATCCTGCTGTTTCATTTCTCTGCCTCACAACCCCCCAACTGTGTTCAAAAAGAAGACGAAGAAGAACAAACAAAAGACTGGAAAAGAAATTAACCGAGTTGCTGCTGAGAGGGAAAAAAAGAGAGCTGTGTCCTGTAGCTGGCACCCAGACAGGCTGGTTTGGGTGAGGAATGGTTTCCCAGAAGCACCTGAGAGAAGCAGACAGTGTCACTATGGCAACGCGACGGCCTGACAGACAGCATGTTCTGTCTCTGCTCTGACTAATGTCTGCTGCCAGGCTGGCACTTGCCATGGCCACACACACACTAATGCACACACACACATGCAGAAGAACACACACATGCACACACACATGCTTTGACAGAGCAATGAACCTAAAAGGCACATTTTGTGTTCTGATAAATGACCAGGGATAGCAGAAACCAGACAGACCTCATATGTGCCACCTTAAAAACAATGACAAACATAAAGATTACATAGAAAGAAGAAGAAGAAAAGGAAAATAAGAAGGAAAATTTATTTACATAGCACCTTTAACAGACAAAGTCACAAAGTGCTTCACAGATTGAGTGCATCATAAAACAACACAGTAAATACACAGGATAAAACACAATCACACAACCAGTCAGATGTCTAGTCAGCTCCAAGCTTGTCTGAATAAAAATGTCTTCAGTTTCCATTGGTTTTAGTTTGCACACACCAATTTCTCTAAGATGTTCCATCATCTCCAAGTATTCACTGAGAACTACTGTCTCTCAATTAGGGCTGGGCATTGTTAAGAACCTTACGATTCAATAAGATTTAGATTCTTTGGGTTGCAATTTGATTAAAGTAATACTATGTAACTTCCTGATCTTTAAGGAGGGATGACATAGCTGTATAAACTGCTTCATGTAGCTGATATTGCTGCATATGTCAATTTTCTAAAGAAAAAAACGTCACTTTTCACAACAGGGGATTTTTTTTGGCACGCCAGATTTCCCCAAGAGTACCTAACTGCAGTTACAATGACCGACCAGAGCACCGCCATATATCCAATCGATAAAGGAAGTCTCAAGCAGAAGTTAGTTAAACACTGATAACTGATAATAGGGCTGTAACGGTATGTGTATTCGTGTCGAACCATTTGGTACACTACTCTTGGTTCAGCACGACCGTGTACCGAACTGTTGGGCACAGGATTTGTTTATTTAGCCATTTATTGTTTCATTAAGTGTTTGCGTGCCACCGGATATAATTGAGTGACGGACCGATGAAACTTCGCCTCCGCATGGTGCAGCTTGCCTCCCATCCTGTTTGTAATGACTCATAACAACATGGCACATGAGCTAGTTGAGCTAGAAGAAGCACCGTCAAACGTCAAGTCCCCCGTCTGGGAGCACCTTGGTTTTGATGAAGAGGGAGGCGGGAAAAAAGCCGACAAGACAAAAGCAGCATGCCGACTTGGTTGGGTATGAACTCAGAAACACTTCCAACATGTTAACGCATCTAAAGCGACACCACGCAAGTTTGAATGTTACTGGTATGACTAGAAAACAGACTAATTTAGCGCAAACAAGTGTAAAAACAGCGGTATGCTGATTATTTCTGCATTTTTTTTTTATTCAGGCAATCTGACAAGAAGAGTAAACTGTAGTGATGTTTACTTTTGAGATGAGGATGAGTGAAATGAAAGTTTAGCCGTTTCTGTTAAATGCTGCTTTTTTTTTTATCTAAAAGTGTAAACAACAGGATTTTATTTTAAAATATTTTCTTTATTTGTGGTTATTTTTTTGATTCAAAAAATTTGGCCGAAAAACAAAAACAAACAGCTTCAATGTTAAATTTTAGAGAACTTGTTAATAAAACATTTTTTTCCATTACTGCACTGAAAAAAAACAAAAAACAAACCGTGACTTATGTACCGAGGTATATACCGAACCATGATTTTTGTGTACCGTTACAGCCCTAGCTTTTAATAAAAATGTTCCATATACAACCTTTAAAGATCTCCTTCCATTGAAAACCAGTTTAACTTGCTCCTTTTGAAATACGGAGGGTCACCCCTGGTTACTTACACATGCTGCGCTTGCTAATGGTGCATTACCTCCAGTGGCTGAGTTTCCTCTTCATAGAAACAATACGGAGAAAGGAGCGAATCAAGAAAAAGCCTTTCGCTTCTACGTCACATCGAATATGGCATATCCCACGTGGGTTTATATCCGCCCATGGGAAGGCAGATAACCCTCCCCTCCGCACTAGAAGTGAAGACGGCACGACTGTAGCTTCAGAGTTGAGAAACTAAACTAAACTTAGCTAACTGTTTCTTAGCATGGCGAAACAAACTCGTTCGTGTGCTCTGTTAACACACACAGAGCGGGGGGAGGAGCTTCCTTCATACACTCATGCGAGGGAGCCAATCGGACGGAAATTCATGAGAAGGACCCGGAAAAGCCTGCCGTTGGACCACAAGCCTCTCTTCTAGCATACAAATACAGCTGGAAACAAAGCAACCAGAAGGTCTTTTTACACAGAAACGATGCAGAATGCATTCAATAATAATGAAGAACACAGCAATATTAATGAAATGACCATAGAAGTAAATCTTTAAGTCTACACAGGTTTGAGTTTAGCCTTGGCAACAACAGGCTGACTAAACTAGTTTCAGTTTAGTTCCTGCAAATTGTTAGCATTTCCATTTTTGGCTGTTTAGGAATAATGATCACAGAACTGGGGTCGTAACTCATGAAAGATAGACGCACTTCTATAGCTTTCAGTCATCAGACCACTTTCATTTGTCCGACTTTGTGTGGCAAAAATATGTGTATAAGATAATGCTACAACAATCAAAACCTTCAGATGGTGCTTTGAAACATGCAACCAACAAGCAGCCTCTCTTTAGCTTAGTTTCTCATTAACATCCACCTTATACCTAAACTCAACAAAGAGCAACTTTAACTATAGAGTATAGACATCTTGTCCCCGGGGTCTTAAATAGCTTTTTAGACTTACTTTTTTAGTTGATGTAAGAAAAGTTTCCGAAAGTATGGTGAAAGTCAGATGTCTGATCATGGAACAGAAAGATGAACTAACCTACATTTGCACAATTCAACCTCAGCCAGGTAACATTCTCCTGGGGGTGGGTAAACAACATATCTGTCAGGTCCAACAGCAAAACATTTGCATGTTTTCATGTGAAGCATGGGCACATGGGCCTGCACATACACACAGCTCAACACATGCAAGCAGACACATAAAAACATTAACCTTAACACCCACACTGAACAGATGGGGGTCTCTTCCATCTCTAGCTATGCAATAGGAGCGACAATTAGCACGTTGAGTGGTCCCAGCGCCAACAGATTGGTGGTGAGAGCTAAAAGGAACAACAACAACAACAAAAACTGAGACAAAGTAAAGGGGATGACAAATCTGGAGGCGAGAGAAGAGAAGAGGGAAAAGGGCTTTTTTCAGCCTGACAAAGGGATGAAACTTGGCAAGCGGCTGGAGACCAACACAGGTGACGGAGACATAAAAGACAAAATGAGAGACAGGCAACGTGTGCAGGGGGATAGATAAACAGATGGACCACATGTGGTACTGGCAAGCCATGGATTTCCACAACTAGCCAGCAAGCCAGTCCATCAGCTGTTCAAACAAACAGACACAGTCAGTGCGCCGGCCGGCCGGTTAGCCCAGCCAGCCAAAATGTGAGTACATCAGATGTAGGACAGAGAGGAGGAAAGATCAAATGCAGAAGTGAAAGAAGAAAATGAAGATGATAATGGAGGTGGCTGGGAGGAAGGTTCACTGAGGTCTGAGAGAAACGACAAGATGAACCCAGAGAGAAGTAAGAGAAGAAAGAGAGGATCCAGTGGAACGGGGGCAGTTCTGTTTCCTTCCAACAACCCTGAGATGAGTCATCATGAGTGGGCTGCCTGCTCGCCAGGCAAGTACTAAAATACACCACACATAAAAAAGGCATCATACACGCACACACACACTTTATACGTGCATAAAGACGATGTCAAAACTTGCACATAACTGTTCAAGCCAAACTCCCTGCTGACACACATGAAAAAGGTCAGATATGATCTATATCAGTCATGACCAGGTGAAGTGAACAGCCAGGCCTTTAGGCTGTCTAAACAGTACTTATGTGCGGTGCATGTGTGTGTTTCTACCTGGTGTCCATGCAGTGTATACAGTAGCTTGCCCTCCACAAGGTCCAGTATTTTCACTGTGGAATCGCTGGATGCAGTGATTAGGAAATTACCAGCAGGATGGAAAGACAAGCTGTTCACCGCACCACTGTGGACTGGAACACACATTCAAACACAGATTTTATAGCAGGACTCAGATGTTTTGCAATTGTAATTCCAAGTCAGGACAAAAGTCATAAAACCACAGTTTATCAAAGGAGGCTCCTGACAGAGTGCTTTCTTTCACACAGTTGCTGCACGCAAAGACACTTCTCTACTTCTACAGTGTTACATGTACACTTCCCCTGCCTTCCTGTCTGTAAAATAACAAAAAGCCATGAAAATTACCATCTCCCAATTAACAAAAGTTCCTTAACTAGACTATTATGAATCTGACCTGAACTTTTCTGTCTGTTTAAGCGCCCTGAGGTGACACTGTCATGAATGAACGCTATACAAATAAAGTTGAATTGAATTGAATTGAATTAACATTCAGTATGAACTGTGTAGTCTGTAAACTGTACTGAAACTTGGGAGAGGGCCTCTCAACCTTTCATTGCTCCCTTGACATCTTAAAAAAAGGTCAAAATAATCTTCCATGAAAATAAATTGATTTGGGTTTTTAGAGTTTTCAGTACAAACGTCCGTTCTTAGTGTCCAGTAAAGATGCTAAATTTGATTTTGTGTACACTGCAAACATCCAGGAGGAACAAATCAAGCTCTGATGACATTCTAGCCTTGAAATTATTGAAAATACAAAGCAAAAAGCGCATTTGATCCGAACAGTAAAATAAAAAGAAAAAACTAAAATAAAAGAGCAAAAGAGTTCTCTTTTGCGGATACTGTACTCCTTATTCTTTATATATTTTGCTTTTTTTTCTTTTAAATATTCCAAAAGTGAAAAAATGGTATACTGAACAACACCATCATTCATAATCAACTGGTCTCCAGAAGATAATGAATACATTTCCAGTTCTTATCAGATTACATCTTTGGGACTTAGGAAGCACTGAACACAGCACGGACCTAAAACAATTGAGACTCACTGTCCTGGATGGCGGAGATGGTATCAAATGTCTTGATTTATTCAACCACATTAAAAGCTCAAATTATTTGAAACATAACAGCAAAAATCACACAATGGATTCTCTGGAACCACAAAATAATTGGTACTTTCAGAAACATTAAACAACTGGGAAAAGTTGTCCTACAGCAGTACATCACACTACTGTTCTTGTTCATATTAATACATTCCATTTAAAGTATTATAGCCTTTAGAAACTAATCAGAGCTCTCCTGTGTTGAAATTACTCTGCCATATAGTGAATGAATGCCCTGCATGTAAAATGAGTACAGAGCACATTTAAGAAGCAATAGGTCCCTCTGCTGGCTTATCAATGCAAAGCCGCACAGAACGTCTGACAGAAAAAGGTGCTGACGAGCTGTAAATCAGTACACAGAGCAGGAAGGGTGTGTTAGCCCTGGTTGATGCAAGGACTGAGAACATGTTTCACACCTCAATAAACACAAAAGGACAGAAATTAACTCTCAAACAATAAGCTGAGATAGCTAAAGAATACCC
This sequence comes from Atherinomorus stipes, assembly GCA_023101725.1. Lineage (NCBI taxonomy): Eukaryota > Metazoa > Chordata > Actinopteri > Atheriniformes > Atherinidae > Atherinomorus > Atherinomorus stipes. Next base: position 155,392 of record JALJCO010006772.1, read on the forward strand.
AAGAATATTTTTCTGTCATGGTGATCCTAGCTTTCAACCATCACCATTTCTAAAAGAAGTAGCACCAAGGTTTTGCAACCCTGAACCTTGAATATTACATTGTATGCATTAACCTGTCTAAGTTTATAATTATTATCAGTTCCTGTGGGAAAGCAACAATACCCATTTAACATTTTACCCACAACTGGTCCCTGTAGGAGGACTAAACTGGTGAATACAGTATGTAAAGTAAAGCTGAGATGAAGAAAATAGGAGGGGGAGCTTTTCTTCATGCTCTATCTCAGGCAGATGTGGTTATCCATTATTAGATCTTACAACTGAAATTCATTTAGGAGAGAGGATGAGAACAGTCAGAACCAAGTGGCAGACTGACAAAAAAGCATCAGCATTGGTTTATTAAATATTCAAGAAATCGTTTATCTTGATTACCGCTCCAGTTGCAAGATTTAAATCTTAATTTTGTTGAATTGTTATTTCAGCTTGTTGTAAACCATATCTGTGTTCAAAGGAGAATATTCAGGGAGAATGGACTGTACACTCAAGTATAAACTGATATTAAACGCAAGAGGCTTTACAGCTGGATAAACTAATCTAACAGCACTAATTTACATTAGAAATGTATTGAAGACTGAGGTTGTGCTTAATAACCGCAAGTAAGAGGCTAAAGGCTATTTTTTTTAAGGCTAAAAAATAAAATAAAAATTGTTGTGCCTGGATGCTCCATCAGAAGATAGTTCTTTAAAGTGTCTTTACAGTACCTTGGTAGTGTTGGAGCATCTTGTGGGATCTGATGTCCCAGATCTTAACAGAGTTGTCAGTACTAGCTGCAGCAATGCATGTTCCACTGGGATGAAAATCCACATGGCTGGCATAACTTTGGAGGAAAAAGAAAATACATTTTTTTAAATAGAAGCTCATTTTTTTGCATGAATGTACATCATACTTGCCATGAATTCAAACATTATCTTAACATATTTCCTTATACTTTTAAAATAACCCCAGTTAAAAAGTCCAATTTGCCTGATGGACATTTGCATTCTCGCATGCAGTGTCCTCAGATGATATCAAGAAAAGTTCACAGTTGCAGTGTACAGTATGAGCAAGCTACACGTTAAAGAATTGATTGTGTTAACTCCGACAAAATGTTAAGACATCACTACAAATGAGGACGATAACTTAAGAGACAGAAATTAGGGGTTTGTTGTAAGGTGTTTGGGAGGGGGTTGGGTGTGTGCATGTGTGTGTTTTGTGTTATATACTTCGATGTGTGAAGGCTTGTTTTTATTTGAATTTGTATTTGTTTTTATTATGTCAAGCACTTTGTGTTGCCTTTTAATGGTATGAAAAGTGCTTTATAAATAAAGATTTATAAAGATTTATTTTTGATTTGATTTGATAAGTAAAAAACACTTGATATTAGGGCTGGGAAAAAATATCCATACACTGAAATATTGTGATATTTTCATCTGCTGATATCATATTGATATTTAAAAACAGGGTATCGATCTATTTTACAAACAAAATCTTGCAAGATTTTACCGTTCTCTTATAAAACCTCCCGAGATTTCCTAACGGAACAACAAAATCTCGTGGGATTTAGTTAGTAAAATAGATCAGGACCGCGTTTTTACATATCGATATGATATCAGCAGATGAAAATATCGTGGTATTTCAGTGTATCGATATTTTTGCCCAGCCCTACTTGATATCTGCTCTTACATCAGGTAACATACACGTAAGTATAATAGGCTAGAAAAAAATATATAAAGCAAAAAGAAACATTAAATAAAATAAAGTTAAAGCAAGCTTTTGATGTTTCTCTGTCACTTATCAGGACATGTCCCATTCGCATGTTTTCCAATTCACTTTTTACATAAGTGCTCACCCAGCATGTTCAAAGAAAGAATGAATGCACTCTCGGCTGTTCTTGTCCCACAGTTTTATAGTCTTATCATCACTGGATGACACAATCAGACGATCATCTGGAGAAAACCTGCAGTGCAATCAAAAATTAGATATCAAAAACTGGTTGATGATACATAGACAGAAACTGGTAAAGAAATACATGCGTGTGTCATACTTGGCACAGCGGACCCAGTTAATGTGCTGGTTGAGAGAGAAGAGGAACTTCTGCCTGTGGACGGTCCACACTTTGATGGTCTTGTCATTGGAGGCTGTGACCATTGTCTGTCCATCGCCAGAAAAGTTAACAGAGCGCACAGTGGCTGTATGAGCTCTGAATACTATTGACTCTGCTTTCCTGCATTCACACAAAACATCACTGATTATTAAATGAACATAACCCCTGCGACTGTTCATGCTTGTGCATGTTGTTATTGCCGACAGGAGGGCGTGAACAGTTTTCATTAAGTTATTTTTGCTATTCTCATCTGTGATAATTTGAGGGTGAAATAAACTAAAGTAAAGCCGCTTCAAGACCTACATGCTGGGCACCCAAAGACGCACAGTCTTGTCTCTAGAGGCAGAGGCCAGCAGGTGACCAGATGGAGAAAACTGAACTGACATGACAGCTTCTTTGTGTCCATCAAAGCGGTAAGCCCGCATCTGAGGGTTTATGTTCCAGATCATCACACAGGAGTCCAGCGAACCTGTGGCTATGAGAGGAAGAAGCACATGAGTTGAGTGAGAATAATACCAAAGCAAAAACAAAAAAAGCATAAGAAAAAAAAGGTGAAAAAACAGGTAGTCCACAATTAAAAATAAAAACAAAACAAACAAACAAAAAAACAAGAAAAGGCTGTTACCGATCTGTTTCATGCTGCAGCTGAAGTCCACACTTGTCACAGCATCCCTGTGACCCTTGAAATGTTTCTCTAAGGTTGGTTCAGACTATGTGGACAGAGACACATAAGCATTTACTCAACCACACAACTCATCATAAGTAATATCCCTGTTTTTACTGAGTTGATTCCCCTTTTTTTACATCATTTGTTATGAATGTTGGTTTGGACAGATCAGTTTTTACAACAAAACAAAAAAAGGGTCAGTCTGTATTGCAGTAGCGGGGTTAGGCTTGCCAGTCTTCAACACTCATCCAACGTGAGGCTCGTTTCAAAGACTCAAATGATTATTTCTGATCCTCTTCATCCCCTGCATGCTGAGCTCCAGTTGCCTCTGCCAGGGTGATAGTACCATTTCCCCAAATGAAGCACAAAACAACAGAGTTTTGTTCTATTAACTATTGCACCTCTTAAGCATCTTAATAGGGCTAGGCAATTAATTGAAAATTAATTAAAACCGGCATTTAGAACAACTTGATATAATCTTGTTCATGTCAGTTTAAATTTTTCTCTTAGCAATATTTAGAAATATTGATTAAATGACCCTATATGGTTAAACTGTGCATACTTCCTGTCACCTATTTTAAAACAAATATCTGCTGCTCTTTTATTATAGAAAATTTTTGCAACAAATACTTTCAGTAAGCTATGAGCACTAAAAACAAAACATTACTGAAATAACTGCCAATTAATTTTAATGAAGGCAACATGTTCAATTAATTGCGATTTTGATTGGAAGTCATGTTGTCCAACCCTTTATCTTAATTTTGTACCCTTTTAGCAATGCATTTTTAACTGCAAGTGATATTGATCAGGTGTATTCTGAATTCTATGTCAACCGCTGACTTCTGTTTCCAGCTCCTCAGGAATATTAGCATTTTACCTTACCTTAACTTTTGTCAAATACACTTAAAATATGTTGAATTTTGTACACAATATACAATAACTAACGAGCAGATCTTCTAGCCATTTCTAATAGTTAGAAAATCTGCATGAACAAATCACTTATTAAACTATAACAAAATATCTTGTTCTATGAGTGTTCATGGTGGTTCGGTGCTAAATTGTTTTGTTTTTTTGTGAATGAGGCACTGAGGTCAGTGGGGCAGTGAAACAAACAGAACAGAGTAAAGTGGAGATGTCATCCTGGTTATAAAGAGAAAAGTAAATACAACGCGGGCAGTAAAATACAAATATATATATATATAATATATATATTATTATATTATTATATATTATTATATTATATATAATTTATATATATATATATATATATATATATATATATATATATATATATATATATATATATATATAAGCCAACTATCGTACAAAATTATTGGATTAAATACAAATAATCAGTATATATTATAATATAAATAAATAAATAATATAAATAATAATCAGTATAAAACTTATTTTTTGACTATATAAGTATTTTTTCTGTAAACAAAATTACTGGAGTTTAAATTTGAAAGGACTGGGTCCACTGGGTGCTGCATCTTTATGCTTTTGTTTATAGGCTCCAAATCTTAACAAATCCTTTTTTTTCCCTTTAAATGTATGAAGTGTCTTGAGGATTTATAATATAGAATTTATATGCGCAATGACTTATTTTATAATAATCCTACCATTTTTATTTTACAACAGTGAGGAAAATGTGAATATAGCTAGCCCTAAGTTTAGTATGTCAGGCAGCCATTGCCAACAACAATTCAACATTACCAGTTGAAGTAGGTGTAATTAAAAGATGACCATAACAACTAGTCCATCTAACACCAGTCTAAGAAAGAATATTCAATTCTATTCACAATCTTTATTTAACCTGACCCGGACAGGAAGTGCTGCCTGAGAGACTATACTCAGGAAATACTGACGACAATGAATCTCGCAGGGTTACCAAGGAGACGTGAACTGTGGTGCTAGTCGCAGCTAACCAGTAAGCTAGCCTTTGAACTAGGAGGGAGAAAACGGGATTTAGAGTCCCACATGTTCTGTTAAAAAGGACAGTTGTGATATGGCAGAGCTTCATATTATAGGGCAGATCGTCGGAGCAAGTGGTTTTCCGCAAAACAGCCTATTTTGCAAATGGGGTGTTCACACAGGAGGAGCATGGCGTCTTCTGTCGGGGCTGAAGGAGGGTCAGACCCAGGTAGATATACCCCAAACCGGCGACGTGGCGTACTGGAGTCACCCAATTGATCTGCACTACGCAACTAAAGGACTTCAAGGATGGCCAAAGTTTCATCTTCAAGTGTGGCACCAGGACTCTTTCGGACGCTGCCAGCTGTACGGATACGGGTACTGCCACGTCCCCTCTAGCCCCGGACATCACCGAGTAAGCTGTGTGACCTGGAGGCCGCTCGGCTCCTGGCAGGAGCAACTAGCTCAAATGTTTGTCGGCGGAGGTCCCCAGCTACGCAGCCCAGACCTGATATACAGTGGGGCGGACAGATACAGACTGCAAACTGAGGCCATGGGGACAGTGGAGCTGGAGCTGGGAGTAATAATGAGACACTTCGACAAATATGGCGTCGAGAGCTGAGAGGTTGAGAGAAATATACTTAAAAAAATGTTACGGGTTTTATGTTGTATCGGCATGGACCCTTTGATTGTAATCTCGCCTTTACTCAAAATTTGTTTTATTATATTATGGGTTTGTGTGTGTTTTTCCCCACGTTTTTACACTCAAGGTACAATTGTATGTAAATAAACTGTGAACGAAGTTGGTTTCTTCTTGGTGTGTGCCATCACCCTCAAACATGTCATATCTACACAATTTTGTACCTTTTCTTGAACAGTTAATATCTTTAAAGAAAAATTACACAAAATTTGGAGTTTTCAAATGCAAGTTTTATACTATAATACTTATGTGTATTTGAAAACCTGAGTTAGATTACATTATTAAGCAAAAATGCTACACTCAACTGCTCCTTAAAAATGACCCTGGTACTATTGCTGTATAATGGGACGACTGTTAAAGCATGTGCTTGTAATCTCAATCTCAGTCTTAAGAATCCATAAATTCAAACCTCATAGAATACACTTTTCAATTTAGAAAAGGTTTACATGTGATTCAAGTTGACACTAAACTGGACTGTAGACATCCCCCACCCTTTTTTTAAAAACACGAACACCAGGGATCATCAACTCCGGTCCTCGAGGGCTAGTATCCTGCAAGTATTAGGAGCTTCCCTACTGCATCACGCCTTGTGACTTATGCAGAGCCTGCACAAGTTTGCTAATTACCCACTGATTGGAGTCAGGTGTGTTGCAGCAAGGAAACTCCTGATACCTGCAGGATGCCACCCCTCGGGGACAGGAGTTGGTGATCCCTGACGCACAGTCTGAGGGAGAACATTATTCAGAACAGCTCTACTGATAAAATCATTACTATACAAAATAAAGAATAAGAATAAATGTTCAAGTGTCATACACTTGCATGCCCAGCCCATATGCGCTTATATGACACTGATCCCTTTAGAGCATAACAAGAAGAAAAAGAAGACACCCAACATACAAAATAACAATTATACGACAAAATAACAATTATACGACTTCGGGAGGGCTGCACGGTGGGGTGGTGGTTAGCCACCGCAGCCTCACAGTAGGAAGGTCACTGGTTCAGTTCCCGGCTGGGGAGGGGGTTCGAACAATTCCAACCGTGGCCTTCCTGTGTGGATGTTTCTGTGGTATGCGTGGGTTCTCTCCGGGTACTCCGCTTCCTCCCACAGTCCAAAGACATGCATGTTAGGTTAATTGATCACTCTAAATTGTCCCTAGGAATGAATGTGAGTGTGAATGGTTGTCTGTCTCTCTGTGTTGGCCCTGCGACAGACTGGCGACCTGTCCAGGGTGTACCCCACCTCTCGCCTGATAATAGCTGGGATAGGCTCCAGCAACCCCCACGACCCTGAACTGGATAAACGGTACAGAAAATGACTGACATGACTGACAACTTCAGGAAACAGAGAGTTCTGTCTGAGCATCCATGTCTTTTCCAAATATTTCACTAAACTCTATGTTTCATTTTCAAATAGCCAACCCAACATTTCACCGTCAGTCATCCAAAAAAAAATCAGGCTTTTTCCACTGAATTTTCTCAAACAAAACAGTTCAGAGGTCATGACATAAAGGACAATAAAACAAGAAGTGCCATTCATCCTCAACAACGTTTAAATCACGCATAATACATAACCGTTCCTCTTCTGGGACGCCCTTATAATGCCCCACCTCCACCTGCAGAGGTAAGACCCCTGCTCTAAGCTGAGCACACAAAGACCGCTGGGCTCTTTTTATATTACATTTAACATACAATTGTGTGAAAAAGTCATTTTTATAATGAACATAACTCCTTAATTTGGGCTTATTTAACACCTGCCACTCCACTGTTCTTTATAAAAATCAAACAGTCTGTTTAAGCTCAATTATTTTACCTTTTAAATTATTGATGAATAAATACTGTCCAAATGTAATCAAAATGCCCCAGCACAGAGAGAGATCTTCCATATTATCTATTCATATTATTTCAAAGTTTCAACTTGCAATTATTACATACAAAAAAAAGATGTTAACTCTTAGTTAATAATACACTCAAGATCAGGGGTGCCCAAGTCCAGCCAGAGAGTTACTATCCTGCACATTTTGGTTGCATCCCTTCTCCAACACACCTGAATCAAATCAATGGCTCATTATCACACCTCTGCAAATGCAGGTGTATTGGAGAGGGTATGCTCTAAAAAAAATGCAGGATAGTAGCTCATGAGGACTGGTCTTGGGCACCCCCTTGTAAGATGTTTCTTCTGTCTTGTGACTTCATTACTTCTTTCATTACTTTTACTTCTGATCAACTCCATCTCATCTCTTAACATCATGCTGACTGCTTCACAGTTGCAGTGAGCGTAAAAGTAGCCCACTTCCTAATTGAATGTGTGAATAATTTGTGCTTAGGAGAGGGTGTGCCTATATCGTATCAAAAATAATCCTCTTAATAATCCAAAAAAAGAGTGTCACCCAATGTGTCACTACAAATAAGAAACTAACTTCACACCAGCTGCTCTAGTGAAAAGTGTCATGCAGCTAAACTCACCATCCTAGAAGCAATTTCTTCTTGTATCTGTGAGAACACTCAGTCAGAGCGACTCGTTGTGACGGTAATGACCGAAATAAAGCAGTGCTCGGCTCCGTTAACAGGTCCAGCTTCTAACGTTAGCTGAACGCTAGCGGGTAGTTGCTGACAACAACAAAGTTCAGTTTACGCGCCGCGATTGGGCGCTGAGCAGCTGGTCAGATTTCTTAAAGAGAAAGTTGTACCGTTGGAAACATTTAGGTCTGATAAATTTGTAGAAATAACGTTACGTAAAATGTACAAATGAATGAAAAGTAAAACTGAATCTATTTTTGGATACAAATTAATATAGATGGTGATGTGAGGATTCTAATTTTGAGTCGTGTGAAAGTGTAGTAACTGCATTTTGCCACCAGGTGTCAGCAGTGATGCACAGACGTTTCTATGACAAACATAGCAGTCCTTAGTGGCCTTAGCTTTAAACTATAAACAATATCTTAGAAACGGGGGCACAAGAAGGTGTGGGAAGGATAATGAAAAGTAATTGCTAAAGGACTGCTCAACAAGTGCTTGGATTTTCAAGCAAAATATTGAATTACATTAAAATTCACATGGTAATTATGCTGGGTTGATGTCACTGCAATTAATGTTTATCTTATACTTTTCCTTCAATGATTTGCATGCACTCAGCCTCAGACATGTATAAATATTAAACATACAATATAAGTGTATAAGTTTTTTTAAAGATTACAAAAGCATTGCAATTTCCCTCTGGGATTCATAAAGGATTTTTGTTCATTCATTTCATCACGCAAACACATTCAAGATTTGAACAAAAGCATTCTGGCTCAGGGATCATCCCCAAGAACTGGGCCTGACTCTCCCATCACCTTTAATATTTTGATTGTTATTTAACCATGCACCCACCTACATTTCAGTTTGCCAGCATTTACACAAAGTGAAACCCTTCAAGCCTGAATAGTTTTTGGGCTATGGGACAATTGGTCGTCTTTCCTGCTGTGATCATCACTGATAAAAAAAAAAAAAAAAAAAAAATGTGGGCTACAGCATGTCATTGCCATGGTGAAGAAAGTGGTCACATGGCTAAATATAGGTCAGATCACCTGAAGTGAAGGTTTTGTAACATAATTCTTATGTTGCAATACCCTCTGCCATGACTGAAAGCTAAAAATATAATTACTCCAATTTTAAGGCATGTACGATTTTAAACAAAGGAAAATAAAGTATTCGATGAAGTCACTAAAAAAAAAAAAAAAATGTTCAAACCTATATTTTACCTAAATCCTTATGGGGGCTGCGTCAGACAAAACCCACAACAACATAATACCACAAATGCTGTCATAATTCACTGTCCTCACAACATGTCTGTGTGGCTTCACAAGCTGCAATTAGGTTGGCTTCGTGATATTGATGTTATATTCTGTCATGGTTCTGCTTTTAGATTTTTTTTCTTTTTATCAAGAGGCAGTTCACCTCCCAACAACCAAGTTATTGAATTGTAGATTAAATATAAATAGGAGTTAATAGAGTCTTTATTTTCTTGGATGATAAATGTGAGGCATGTTGCAGGTTCATTTTTATCTAAAGTTTTTTTTTTGTTTGTTTGTTTGTTTGTTAAATTTTGCATTACTTACCTTCGACAAATCCAGCACAGTTTAATCAGCATCAATAGTTCCAACACAGTGTTTATTTTCTGCTCATCCTCTACAAACTTTTTTGAACATGAGTCAAGGATCTCATTCCTTGTTTATTCAACCAGAATTTCCCACTTATCTTATATAGGAACGTACTGTGGGTTTGTTTAATTTAGATACCTACAATGAATGGAGTCTTATTATACTCACATACATATTTATTTACAGTAAACTGGACAAACTCCATCCTTTCTGCATGAGTCACACCCACAAGTTAACATGATGTAGTTCAGCAGTTACTGTACCAGGAGATGAGGGGGATGCCTCCATGAGATTGTGAAACCCACTTACAGGAAGTTGAGAAATGTCTTGGCATCCATACTTCTAGTAATAAAAGATGTCACTTTTGAGTCTGACACACACAAACATGCCTACAGCTCATTAAAGTTAAATATTTCCCACATAGTACTTAAGGCTTACAGGACATGAATGTAAATATTACCTATTTGTCAAAATAAGGTCAAAGTTTACCAAAAATAATCTGGACATGGTCAATAAACATGTTTCCATTTCCCAGAAAAGAGGATGTTATTACAAGGATTATGTTCTTGCAGTCTTGACTCATTTATAAGTGCTACTTCATCTTACAAAAGCTCCAGCCTTATCTCCAATTAAAGTTAGTTATTTCCTGGATTCACAGGGTTTTATGTGGAAAGGGGCTTTGGAATAAAAATTTTTTATTGAAAAAATAATTTCACACTTACTTAACACCAAGAAAAGGAAAAAAAAAGATGGAGGAAAAGGGGGATAATTTCTTATAATAAATAAAATATAAAGTGAAGCAATAGATAGGCAGCTTAAACAAGTGCTTCCTGGATTCTTCCTTCCCTGGTGTCTGAGGTTCTCTTTGGATGGGGATGGGGTGGAGTAAATCATAAAGTAGATAAAAAACAAAAACAAAAAAACTCCAAGGCACTCTCCAAGAGGAATTATAAATGCCTTTATTACGGTAAAATGGCACAATCACATTACTTATTAAAAGCTCCAATGTGTTTCAGCCCACTGGCCTTCGTCAGTTGAGTTCAAGGTCTCTTTATAGTGGAATTCCACCGATAAGAATTCTCCACATGTAGTGGAACGATTCATGTAATGGTCACATGTTTTGAAAAATTGGGATACAAAAGCACCATTCAGACAGCGTACACAAGAGCTAAAAGTCTGGATTGACCAATTTTGTTACAAAAAAGAAATGGTCCCAAGCAGAAAAATGACATTGTGGTTTTTGTGACAACATTCATCACAGAGCCACAAAACATCAGATAGTCAAGAACAATTGGGGTATTAGAGTGATACATCAGTGAGAGAGATTTTCCCAGAACCACCTTTCTTCAGCTTTACAGTAGGAGATGCCCTAACCTTACAGGACAAACTAGTCCACAGCCATCTTCAACCATATAACCAACAGGTTGAAGACTCAATCAACATGGTCAAACAAATGTCATCACTGTAATCACTGTTCTAATGTAGTTCAAACTAAACATTCATTGACTTTCTTTCTCAAAAACAGTACATTAATCATTTCATAAACTGCAAAACAACATTTGTCGTTTATAGATTAGAATGTCCAGGGTGTTACGTTTTTACATCCGGAGATACTGCATGTGTACATGACAGATTAGCAGAACATTGATATGCAATCTGTACAGCTAATGTAAATATGGCCAAACATTTCTCAGGGCACCTCAGCAGTGATCCAATGACATTACGAGCGTAGGTATAGATAAGGTTTCTCAATCCTGGTCCTCAGGGACCAGGATTGAGAAACAAGGGAGGGAAAACAAGATAAAAAAAAGAGGAAAGAGCACACCCACACGATGGGGGGGGGGGGGGGGGAGAACTCCCACAATAATAAATCAAAACAATGTTATGAAAGCCTGGAGGGGCTTATCTATTAGTGGGTGGGGGGGAAAAGATAAATAAGGGGGGGGGGGGGGTAGGAGGGAGGTGGTATAGATCATATCCTCATTTCCACAAAACCAAAGGGAGGTTTCTGGATTAGTAGATTACAGGCCATTAAATACCCAGGTCTGAATGAAGAGCTTTATTTGACAGTGTTTTTGTGAATACATTTTCTGTAAAATAAAAAAAAAGTCAATTATTAGTGTAAATAGTTATGGAAACATGTAATTGTTGTTTGTCTTTCAGAAGTGGTTATGCTACTTAAGGCATCTTATTGGTGGGAGTTTCAATGTTGGCAGCCTGTTGATTTTAGATTAGGCCATATTTTGAAACAAAGCAAACATGTAGTTCAACTCAATTCAATTCAATTCAATTCAATTCAATTCAATTAAACGTTATTTGTATAGCATCAATTCATGACCATGTCACCTCAGGGCACTTAACGGACAGAAAAATTCAAGCCAGATTCATAATAGCGTAGCTAAGGGAACCAACAGATTGGATCGAATCTTGGCTTGACCCGGTCCAATCCCCTTTTCCTGAGCAAGCACGGAGGGGTGGCGACAGTGGGAAGGAAAACACCCTTTTAACAGGGAGGAAAACCCTCCAGCAAAACCCGGCTCAGGTAGGACGGCCATCTGCCTTGACCGACTGGGGTGGAGAAGACAGAAAGAGAGACCAACAAATATTGCAACTTTTATCCAGCCAGACCTGCTGAGAGAGGAGAAACACAGTTAATGATGCAATACTGTCAGAAGTTTCTACATGGAGAAGCAGAGATGATGGGAAAGGAAGAGCCCGGTGCATCATGAATGTCCCCCAGCAGTCTAAGCCTATAGCAGCTTAACTAAGGGATGGCTAACCATCCCTAACTATAAGACTTATCAAAAAGGAAGATTTTAAGCCTGATCAGGTGTCTGCCTCCCAAACCTGAATTAGTAGCTGGTTCCACAATAGTGGGGCCTGATAGCCAAATGCTCAGCATCCCATTCTACTCTGAGAGACTCTAGGAACCACCAGAAGGCCTGCAGTCTGAGAGTGAAGTGCTCTGCTTGGAATATATGGAACTATGCAATCACTAATATATAATGGAGCTTGGTCATGGAGAGCTTTATATGTGAGAAGAATAATTTTAAATTCTATCCTGGGTTTAATCGGGAGCCAATGAAGAGAAGCTAAGACTGGAGAAATATGATCTCTCCTGCTGGTTCTAGTCAGATCCCTCGCTGAAGCATTTTGGATCAGCTGGAGACATTTCAAGGCATATTTGGGGCAGCCCAATAATAAGGACTTACAGTACAGTGGCCCAATCTGGAAGTAACAAAAGCATGGACTTGTTTTTCTGCATCGTTCTGGGAGAGTTTCTTGTCTGTGTTTTTTCTGTTTCCTGTGGGAGGAGCTCTGGTTGATGGGGCGTTCCACTGCATGTGGAGAATTCCTATTGGTGGAATTCCACTATAAAGACACCTTGAACTCATCAAGTCTGTTTGGCTCCCTGACAAAGGCCGGTGGGCTTGGAGTTTTTCTTTCTGTTTTCCAATAGATAGATAGATAGATAGATAGATGGATAGATAGGCCAACAAGGCCTGGTGAATCTTTTGAGGCTTTTGTATAATTGTATTGGAAAAAAGAATGGAAATCAAAAAAACACTAAATAATCGGGGATGATAGGACAGCTGGTGGTGAGGAGGGGGAGGAGCAGCAGAATTATAAAAATAATAAACTTTAAATATCAAATAAAAAAAAAAAATTAATTATGTCTGATTTTTTTTTTTACGTTATATATTAAGGAGGGAGGGGGAGGGAAAAAGATGGAGAGAGAATAAGATGAAGGGTTGTGGTGATGGGATAGAGGCGGTAGTCAGCAGCATGTGAAGGGGGTGGGCGTAGTGAGCTTGATGGTGTGCCAGAGTCGGGGTGGAGTCGAGGACAAATTAGATTTCAGCTTTCAATTTGTCATATTAAAAGTAAGTATGATGTGCTAGCTGGTAACAAGCCAACAAGATATTAGAAAAGGGATTTAAAAAAGACTGTTTTGGTGTTGCTTTGTTCATTTATTTGTCTGTTTGAGATATAATTTCTTAATTAGGCCTAATCCAGACAGTAAGTCTTTTAAGACAGCTAGAATTTCTTAAATTTCTTCTGGCTAACTTTCCACATGTGTTTCCAGCCTTTGTGCTAACAATAAGTGGTAAGTGAGGTAATGCTGGGTTGTGGAAATACAGAAACTTGTTTTACATTATTATTCAAAAGAAAAATAACACTTTTAGTCAGAGATAATATTTTTTGGCTAATTTAAAGAAAAAAAAATCAAGCCATCAGCTTTTTTTCTGTATGAAATAACTAGTTTGCCTGTATTGAACATGGAATCATAACTAATGACACAACTTTAGCTGAAATCTACAGATAACCACACCTGAGTCACACATAAGGTTAGCTTTTCTTAAATCCCACAAACATGTCATAAAGGTGCGTTCCAAAGCAGGTGATCAGTAATGTTGACAGCTCCTCTGTACTGTGGCTTACAATGGTTATACACACAGTGTACTGGATGTGTGACAGAAACACTCAAAAGCATCCCTCTTCCTTAGGTTTTTAAAGGCACACCCTAGATGTCACAATACTGGACTGGGGCAACAACTTATTTTTAGAAACCCTATCTGGGAAAAAAAAAAAAAAAAAAGCATGAGGAAATGTGAAAACTTGCACATTCACTGAGCTTGTCTTGATTGTGTGCATTGTATTGTTTACTGTCACGACATGGTTTGGCCTTGCACTCCAGTGGAGAAAAACATTAGTAGGCTGACAGCCTCAAAAGTAATGGAGACTCTGTCTCAAATTGGTTAGCTTAATATTTTTGGGTGTTTGTAATTGTACATTAATACTGAGTGTAAACAGGTAAACTTGCACAAAAGAAAACTCAAACTAGCTTGTCCTGAAAACAGCAAGGATGAAATATAATAGTGCCAAGCGTTACATGTTCATGAAAATGCTAAGATTCACTGAGCCTAATGTTTTCTTCAAGTTTTACTGATGCAGGTTGGAGCACTCATGTTATGGACATGCCGTGTCATTTACATTGCCCTCGCTACCTCTGTCACAAGTCCCCTTGCTTGAACTGTTATGTAACATCAGTTTTCATGCCAACAAGTGAAATGTAATCTGACGAGTGTACTCCCACAACTTTGTGTATTTAACACAAGTTATTTCCCTCATGTTTTGGGTAAGCTGATTAAGTCACATCTTTAAAACGATCCGTTAAAACGTTCCTTTGTTATATTTACGTATCACAGTGTGCAAAATTAAATTTTCTTCAGTAATTCTCATATGAGCCATGTAGTCACAGTTAAAATAAACACATCGAACAGGAGAATCCATGATGAGAAAGTGCTGATTCATCTCCCAGTTTACAACCTAACAACACCCACTATCTGACAACCATTAAAACAGATTAGATCTTTTTTTTAAGTGTGTTAATTGCGGTCTCTCTTATAATTTAGTAAATTTAAGAAACAGCCTTACTCTGATAAATGTAGACGGATTAATCCAATCATTATCTTTACTTCTATGCCAAACTTTTGCAATTCCTTTTTTCAGGAGGCAGTTTGCCAAATGTTTTTTACTAAGTATTTTGTCTGCCTATTCATGTGAGAGAGAAAATAGGGGTTGGAGTCATGTGTAGAATTGGGAAGGGGGGGGTGTGTAAATGTCTGCAGGTGTGTGTGTGTGCGTGTGTGTGTGTTTTGTGTTATATACAGTACTTGGATGTGTGATAACTTTTTAGTTTGGACTGAAAAACTACTTTTTGATAAAGCTTATTGACAGATTGGGTGACCATGAACCATGCCTGAGTTAATGTGGCCTCATGCCTGAAATGCAACATCTTTGGATTTTATCCCACTAACATGTCGTTAGATTTTCTCCAGTAGTTTGGGCTTTTTTACCTTGCTGTTCCTTCCTGCAGGTTTAAGATGTTTCTGGTCTACGGTACCAGCCAACGCGCCTAGTGTTTATTGATTTTGTTGTCTTCTTTTTCTATTCTTTCTCTCTCTCTCTCTCTCTCTGACTTTGGGTATATCAGACCTATTTAGTTTAGATTATATTTTAATATCTTTTTCCTTACACTTTCACAAAATGTTTGCTTGACAGAAACCACTGACTTCCTTATAAAATTTAAAGTGCTCCAACAAGGCTCTTTTTTTTACTGTAAAGAGTTGTACATGAGTAAAACTGATGTGAACCACAGTCTGCTTGTCTTACTTAATAGTAGTTGATCCAGGAAGAGGTTGTTTTTTTTTGTCTTTAAATTCTTGTGAAAACCTCTGTGAAAGAGTTGAGGAAGTTGACTTATTGAATATCTGACATCCTTGTTTTGTACATGAGCATCTGTGCAAGATCAAGACAGTAATCAACAGCTACTGTAGCCATAAATGGGTGTTATCCTGTTTTTAGATACATGCACAAGGGTAAAGTTTCAGCATCTTTCAATTATCTACCTGATATCCTTTTACCTGCATTAACGTTTAGATAGACCACACCGGGATAGAAACATATATAGTAAAGTCATGATGCCACTCCAGTAAACGATGACTTCTCACCCACTGTGTTATCAGAGCACTCACTATAGAGAGCAGTTTATCTGACCTTCAACACACTGCTCCATGTGAGCCCCTGAAAAGACTTTTTATTGATTGTAAAATCAAATAATGCATGTTATCACACTTTAATGTTTAGATGACTGCAGTGGTGCAGATCTATTTAATGGAAGTGTGCTTTTCTTTTAACAGCAAGCCTACAGTGAGGGGAAAAGGAAGAGTGGTGTGTTGGTTGGCCCACACAGTGGAAAAGGAAAAACTAAGGTCATCCAAGTTTGGTTGTTATCTGTTCATCAGATTTTGGAGTCACGGACACATACAGCAGTGCTCATTGTCTCTCAAAAGACCACAAGTTCACAAAAAATATTCTTCTACTTTAAAGCATATGGACGACAGATTAAAGTGTAGCTATTAATTTTTAGGTGTAGAAGATGTTCGCTACTGTAACTAAAAAACATCAGTTCCCTTTTCATCCCCGTGTGGCCTATACATCATAAATAGAGAGGCAGACAAGAAGTCTGAGAAGGAAATTCTCCACTATTATGTCACCAAGTTACCAAAAACGTCTATGTAGGAAGGTGTGACCTTTACTGATGGTATGCAGGCTTTTACACATCCTTGTTCCTTGTCTGGCTTCAGGCAGGTGACAGTAAACTCTGAGGGCTGCAAAAGGTAATACGTATTTAAACATGGGAGGTGAAAATGCATTTCTTCCAGGTAAACCACTCCCATTGCTTCCCAGCAAAGTGACAACAAAGAGTCATCAAATAACATAAAAAAAACAATCAAGATTAATCTCACAGACATTAAAGCTCATGTCTTCAACTAAAATACCTACTGTTATGTTAAAAGCAGATTATATAAGAAGGAATAGTTCTTGTATAAGTACAGTTTTCTTTTCCTGTGATGTGACTGTTTGGCCTAGTTGTACTGTGATCTCTCTGTGGAGGGGTTTCTAACCAAGCACAGGTAGGAATATCCAGCTGGTGAGCCTGGACATCGGCCAGTGTCAATCATTATGTAGCAATATTATTCTGATCCAAAAACTTTAAATTCCTTTAATTTACAGAAACTTGTAGAACACTAAAACCAAGTAGCATTCAACTTCTTCTGTGACTTGATGTCAGTTTAGGGAAACGGCACTCACAGAACACCTGAACTTTCTTGCCAAGCAGGAAGGCATTGCATTTCTCACATTTTATGGCAACAACTAAGGTTATCAGTGTATTTCTTTTCAAGATACTGTGCTTTTGGTGCATACGCTTCTTCAAAATCAGAGGCTTCGGTGAGATTTCGACATATTCAGAGTAATTTCAAACACTTCAAAGCTAATTTTTAATTGAATGGCTTTTGTAGATGACAGCAGGACTTGATAAATCCAGTTAGCAGAGAAGTAGAAGTTTCTATTTAAATCAGATTAAAAGAAAACAGGTTATGAAGTGGGAGAAGGCCAGACAGGAGAACTGAAAAGTTCACAACAAAATGCAGCAATTTTCTTCTAATAGACTTGAAAGCACCATTTCCATGCTTGTGCATTAAACTAAACCTCTCACTTCTCTACTCAGCTCCACTGGGGAGTAAAATCTCTCAGTGAATAATGCTAGCCCAAATCACCAATACTGGAGGTTCTTTGATTACCTTGATCACTTATGACCAAGTTTTGGGAATTAATGACATAGGACACAAATTGGAAAATTTTGTGATATTCTGGAGATATCTCTTCATAAAACAGAAATAATATCTCAACAGAATTACACATAAAAATGTGAGTGAGATCATCATATTTCATCATTTTATTCTTGGATCAAGCAAGACCTGATGTCCACAACAGGTCTTGTGTCAACTAAACTTTGTTTACAGACACAAAAGCAACCATCAAACAGAAGACTATTTATTGTGATATGCGGTATAAGAGTCTCTCATTCCTCCAGCTGGGGTGGTCACCACGCTGAGGCCTGTCAAAGCCTCATTCCTCTCTTATCTCCACCTCCAGTAAACCAAAGAGGAAATGTCTGGAGTCATTAAAAGACTTAGAGTACACAAGCAAAGCTTGTCGGTGTGTTTGCTAGAAGAGTATTTCCTCAAAATGGTGCTGAGTGTATGTAATTACTCCACACAAAACAAAGAATCAAAGGTGAGAATGAGTGCAAGTGTCGTAATAAGATATTCAAAGTTGATCATCCAAATATCTTATAAGAATAAAACACAATTGTAGTTCAGTCAGAAACTAGTGCAAAACAAAAGTAACTGCAATATACGTGGAGAAAAAAGAAGTCACACTGCCTCTTAATAGGATATGAAACATCTGCTATGCAAAAGTCACTGTGCACAGTAATACACAGAGTGCAGCTTTATTTGTGGCTTTCCATAGAAGAGCAACTAACAGGAAGTCTTTTTTTTTGTTTTTGTTTTTTTGTACAGCTTATTTTTTGCTGCTGAGCAGCAAGAACTTTCATGTCTCCCAACAACAGCCGGTGCAACAACAACCGCCTGTCCATGGTCCTCAGTTTCAATACCTTGACCCAGGAAAGAATAACTGGTTTATTATCAGTGTGACAAAGTTTCTTGTAGGGGTGGGTATTGGTAAAGACTTCACGATACGATACATATCACGATATGTGTGTCACGATACACTGAAAAAAAGAGAATTCCAGATCTTTGGATTTACTGTAATACACTTTAGCCCCTTTTACACATGATGAATTCATCATGTTTATTTTACATGTTTAGAAAAAAATAGTGCATTTACTAGATATAATCATGTTGACTGAAAAGGTTTCAATAGAACAACTGAACACAATTCTATCATGTTTGTTCACCACTTATACCTCCAAGTTACATGTTACCCCAGGGTGACTAGCCACCAAGGCTTCCCTTGACTGACTGGTTAGAGTGCATGACTCTTATGTGGGAGGTTGGAGTTCAAACCCTGCCCAAGTTGTCCTTGTTCATCCCCTTTGTGATAAGGCAGATGTAGCCTGGTTTTGCTGTTATTGGTCAAGATAAGTGGTGATAATGCTCATTGAAAAAAGTGAAGCTACCTGTTTGTTAAAGTTTCTCGACATATTTTCTATGGCAGAGGTGCCTTAACTTCTGCCTTCAAGGGTCAAAGTGAAAATATACCAGTGACCCTTGGGCAAATCAGAGATTTTAAGGGTGAAATTCAAATAAAAGTAAACAAAGTCATTTGAATTATTCTTTAATAGTTATCTTTTGCATCAGAGCAAATAACACGCTGCATAGAAACACTGTTGTGGCAAAATAACAATAAAGCCGTAAGGAGGAAACAAGCAACAAACTGCAACCAAATCTGATTTTTCAAGTTGATATTGTAACAATTGCTGTGATTGGTTCCTGGTAGATAGACTTGTTGCATATTTCCCATCATGCCTTGCAGCACCTTCTATTCTTTGCTTCACCATGACTTAAAGGTATAGTACACCCACAGAATAATGTAATTTTATTTTCCACTAACCCTCATGGTGAGCAAGACTCTGGAGCACTTTTTTAAAATCTTAAATGCAGCCAGCGATCAGGAAGGCTTCTTCGTTTCCACCCAACTTTCATATAATGGAGTTCGCCGGGGACTGAGACAAAAAGGTCCATAAAAGTCCATAAAAACTTGTCAATATTCCTCCATACTGCTCGTCCAATGTAATCCCAGTGTGCTGATTGTGTGGAGTCCATAATTTACTCGCAACGATGTCATTTAGTATATTTTTAGAGCCTAAACAGTAGTGCGTTGCATCTCCTGCGAGCACGCCGATGCGCGTTCATGAAACTACGGAAGCCGCGGCAGACGAGAGCGCGCGTTCTCTTTTTCTTTCTTTCTTTGTTTTAAATCAATATCCAACCCCTCTTGGACCCGCTTGTGTTTATCCCGGTTTGTCTCTGGTGCTCTTAGCACAATGTAAAAAGCTAATTTCTTCTTCTATGCTTGCATTATTGGCAGAGCAGGCTCTGAACACTGAGGGTTCCGTAGTTTCGTGAATGCGCTTATGCGTGATTCACGGAAGTAAGATGGGATTCTCCCATCATGTAAACAAATGCAAGTAAAACAGAATGTCGTTGCCTGAATGCCTCTAACTGCTAGCAGAATGATTGTTTGCAACCTACTGGAAACATCAGACAAGAGTGCGCCGCTTCCGGCACGTTCTAGAACTCTCACCAAATAATTACTCTCATTGATCAGTCTCGCCTATTACCCATTGAATTGACCGTCACTCTTACTATGGTAGTAATTGACGGGCCAGCTGACAAATTAAAAATGTAAGGAATGCAGAGATGATTGGTGGACTTTTTTTCAGCCCCATTACTTTCACCGCTGATGTATAATAATATTTATATACAGTATATAAAGCTTTTAATGAATCTGGATGGGAAAGTGAACCCAATTTCATTGAATATTGCAAAAACTGTTGGAAATTTTTTTTTTCTATAACGCCTTTAAACTTGGACAGATTTATTTGCCACTTGGATCTCATAATAACCATTTACAATCATTCCCCTGAACATTAATAATTCTCACTTTGGGACAACCCAACTGAACAGATGTACAAATAAAATAAAAATGAAGTGCTTTTGAATACAATATTGCCACAGCTGAGCTTAAATAGTATAAATGTACATGAATTCATGTGAAATTAGTAAAACAGTGAAACAAAGCTGCACGGTGGTTAGCACTGCAGCCTCACAGTAAGAAAGTCGCTGGTTCGATTCCCGGCTGGGGAGGGGGTTCGAACGATTCCAACTGTGGCTTTCCAGTGTGGAGTTTGCATGTTCTCCCCGTGTATGCGTGGGTTCTCTCCGGGTACTCCGGCTTCCTCCCACCATCCAAAGGCATGCTCGTTAGGTTAATCGGTCACTGTAAATTGTCCCTAGGTATGAATGTAAGTGTGAATGGTTGTTTGTCTCTCTGTGTTGGCCCTGCGACAGATTGGTGACCTGTCCAGGGTGTACCCTGCCTCTCGCCTGATAATAGCTGGGATAGGCTCCAGCAACCCCCGCAACCCTGAACTGGATAGGCAGTACAGAAAATGATGAATGAATGTTGTTTATGAATATATGAAAAGGTATATTAGTGCCTATATATTAGTAAGCGTTTCAGTCAGTGCATTATAATCTCAAACAACTGGGTGGTCTATGAAAGCCTGGCCGCACATTTTAACTTGTACTTTCCTGTGTGTGTAAAGTATAATCTAAACCTGCAGCAGACTGCACATAAATATTATTGCTGAAGCAGGGACTTTTCTACATGCTGGACCGCTGCAAATAGAACAATATCTCGTGAGATTTTTTTTTTTTTTCAATTCGATTTATTCAGTCATCATACAACAATACATAAAGATACATCAGTCTTCACATTTACAATACCGGCGCAGACTGAAAAGGTATAGGCTGAAGCAAAAGCTTATATTGCCTATCCTACAACAAAATTTCAAACCTGATCCTCCAATTGAGGAAGGAAAAAAGATGAACTAGATATAAATTTCATTGTTCTATTGTGAAATGTCATGAGATTCTGTTCTATTTGCAACGAGTCAGCATGTTAATAAGTTTTTCATTCATAAAAAAAAAATCGACACAGTTTTTAAAAAAAATATTGATATGATACTTCAACATAGGATATTGCGATATTTCAGTGTATCGATAATTTTTTCACACCCCTCGTTTCTTGTGTCATAAAATGTAATAAAGAAGTGAGTAACATTATATTTCACATAGTTTAGTTATTTCTCTTCCATGATGTAGTTGACAAAACCTTCTTGTTGAACCTGTTTACATGAAAGAAGCTTTAACCATCAAAATTCAAATCAGAAAATCACTCACTGATTTAAGAATCGTGTGACAAAGATGATCACAATTAACATTTTTGTTCTTATTTTACAATTTATTGGTACTGTAATGCGGTACACATTTTGAGACATGGAAAGATGATGAATTGCAATACAGTATCAGTGATTGGGCTATACTTTCATTCTAAGGCATTATAGTACTATGAAAACTAATTTTAAAATCCACTTACAAAGCAACACTGACTGTTGTCAAGCTAGAAAATAATGGCATTTACTGTATCTTTCACTGATAAATAAAATGATAATGTAAAAGTTATAGTCTAAAACAAACACATCACATGCAAAATTGAAGACAAAGACATCAAACTAGCTTGTATGAAGTTATTTAATCAATTAAAAAAATCAAGGAAGGAATTCAACTGGAACTTTTACATTTCTTAGGTAAAAATTTCATGAGAGAGTTCCTCTGCGGAATTTGAAGCAAGATCATTGCTGCTCATCAAACACATTAAATCCATAGTGTTAACGTATCCAGACTCATGGGCATGTAATTGCATGCAATGTAGTCTGACAGTCACATGGTAAAATTCCTGGAAGCCCCAAGGACCTGTCGTTATCTGGACCCTGATGGCAGCTGTGAGGCAGATAATGTGGTCAATGTCAAGGGCAACTAAGGCATGACACTGACTTGTCCAACCATTTTTCATTAAATAGCTTTATACCATATTTTAACCTGCAAAAAATTTTAAAGCTGCAAAATATTCAAACATTAGCATGAGATGTTTTAACATTATTCTGTGTTTCTTTGAATTTCTCTTCAGGGATTAATGAAGTATTTTTGATTTTCTTTTTTCATTTTCATTTTGAGCAGTCCACTCCTATAATCTTCCAGCAGAGCTCCTCCCTCTCTTTTATGTCTTTGAAGCCATGAGAACACAGGGGGCAAAATCAACTCATGTTACATTTCAAAGAAAGTTCCCAATAGGGGATGTATTGTTTTCAAAACCCAGGTGCAACAGAGGTCACTCACTGAAAACTCAGTGGAATGTTTAAAACCTTGTCATTTAGTGCAGTCATATCACCAGCATCATATTTGACCAGACAGCCACAGAGACACATGATGGTATGGATGCTGACAGAAATTTAATAAGAACAAAATATGATATTGTGCAGACATGCGAGTGTTCGTGTTACAAACCCATCTGCAGAACATCTGACATTTTCTAGCCTCTAGCTGGTTAACCAGTTGTCTCTACACACTTCTTTGCTGTGAGTAATGAGGAAGTGATCGTTTGACAGATAATCAGACAATAGTGTTCAAGTCTACTGTAGCTCTGTGGCTGCAGTCATGGGGCTGATCATTTCTGCACCTCTGAAAAGGAGCTCAATCCCCCTGTCTAGCAGAAGGTTTGATTTGTCATTCTCTTAACACTTAAAGGCAGGGTTGATGGTGTTTTCCAGGAGCATCCTTTTTTTTTTTTACTATATTGCTTAAAATCTCTTTCACACCCAGACTGCAGGCAATTAATTAAATGCTCTGACACAAAAATGAAATAAAAAAATGGTCAAAACCTTAGGGGCAAATTGGATAGGTTTGAAAAAAATCCCATCCAATCGTCTTGACGGCCTGCTCTAAGATTGAATGATGTTATGTCCATCAAACTCAACTGCCGTTTGTCGTCCACAGAGAAGTTTCATATGCTGTAAACCAGTGGTTTTCAGACTTTTTGAGCCATAACCCAGAACCTCCAAAATAACTTACTTTGGTGTTCATGACCGTTCGGCGACACCTGTAAAAATTTTGTTTCTGGACACTCAATGACAAAAAAAAAAAAAAAAAAGTACTTTTAGGACTTGAAAATAATTAGAAACTTCATAAATAAGGAGAATCAAAGCTTTTTCAGTTCACTGCTGTGACAAGGTATCTACATGCCCAAAATCAGCTTCTCTCGCTAAGATAAAGTCAAATTTGGATTTTAACATGGTATCAGTAATAAATTAGTTATTTACGCAGAAATTATGAAATTATGAAATTATCATGGGACCCACACTGGGGTTCTGGCCCGCAGTTTGAAAACCACTGCCATGAGCTACTTGTCTTCTTGGGGAATTTTTGGCGAATCAACATGGGAAATGTTACACTTCATTCATCCCTTTACTATGGAAGATTCTGGCATAAACTTGGCAACAAGCATTCCTTTAGGCACAAAATGACAATCAGTGGGGAAAAATATGTTACCTTACTTTCCAGGAACTGAAAAAGCACATTCAATGTTGTCTTGCAAGTTCCAAACAAGTGATTTTTCAAAACCAAAACTAAAATTAAACTTCAACCTCACTGATTGAAAAAGTTTGTGTGATGCATCCTTTTTTTAAACCTCCTATCCGAGCTTGTCCCAGTTGTTCTTTGGTGTGTTCAATGGACTTTTGTGCTTATAAAAAGCTATTTACTTGGCAATATTCCTGCACAGGACACACTGTTCTTGAACTCCATCAATGGCGGTCCAGTCTTTTCACATTTTTGCACAATGCAAAGTGCTAGTTTGAGGAGTCCTCAAGCTGTCTCATTTAAGATATTTTCTTTACTTTGCCTGCAAGCACATCTATATGTATGTAAAGGAACTGAAATAGTGTCACAAGTGGCAAGATTTGTTGGAGCAATGCAAAATAAGAGTAAAATAATGAGATCAATGAGCATATAATGTTTTTTTTTGTTTGTTTTTTTTTACTCGATAGTAGATGTATTACCACATAGTAAAACACTGATATACCTACTGTACTGACTTTGAAAGCCTGTGCCAAAAGTTCCCCATCATGTTCAACTAATAAACTAATAATTCATTAATCTAAGAAATTTGTATTGTATGTCATGAACTTACGCAAACTTGAGTTTAAGTAAATGTTTCCATCTGTTTGGTTTCCAAAGTGCAGTTCAGCATTTTGCCAGATAAGCCTTGTCGCTCAATGTGAGAAGTATTTGAATCTTTTAGCAAACACTGTGAGCTGGCTGTTTCATTGCTCCTTGCTTTTGTCTGGACCATGAGAGTTTGGCAGCCATACAGGAACGAGTAGCCATGGAAATGCAGCCGCTGAGGTCAGAGCCCACACGAGGCAAACAAATGGCCCTCTCCTCATTGTATTGCAGAAGACTTTCCCACAAAAGAACAAAAATGTCTGCCGCTTTAACGAGGCACTGAGCCAAAAGATATGCAGCCATGACACGGTATCATTAAAGGTCAGTTAAACAAACAAACAGACAATAGAGCTGAGAACTGTGACAAACCCTGATTGAACAGAGCAATATGTTACTCACAGACAAAAACACAAAACTGCTTTTTTTCCCTCCCAGATGCTTGTATGGTTTTTTTTCTGTGCTGAAAAATAAAGTGTGAGTAGCCATGCAGCATTTACCTGAAGAGCATATGAAAGCTGACGCCCCTGAGTTTAGAAAGGCATCATACACAAGGATTTATTTTTGTGTTTTATGGGGGGTGGGGGTCACAAGCTTCCAGTGTAAAAATAGAAAGTTGAGTTAATGAGTCAGAAGATACTGTGTTAGACGTGGCTTTACTCTCTACTCAACCCTTCATACTCCCAAATGCTTCCAGCTACTTCAAGTAAAATGAGGTTTACTCACATGACTGAGTCTCCCTGACTGAGAAGACTGACCTCAATTCATTTTCTTGGTCATTATTGGAGTTTTCTGGGTTCCAAATGAGAAGTTTACCCATTCTAAGTAATATCCGGCACAGGACAAAACTGTCTGGATGAAGAGCATATATCGATCTGTTACCTGATTCCTCTTTTCCTACCTCCCTAAATGCCTTCTTGAATTAATTTGATAGCCCACAATTTCTCACATTACATACCATGCAATGTGTGGACAACATGTGGATCATGTGATATTTTAATTAGGTTTATAAGTTACTAGGATCATCACAAGAGCTAACACTGTATGAATACAGTAAATGAACCGTCTATTTCAGTGAACCAATCTTCTCCATCAAGTATTCACTTTTACTGTAACTGAAAATTGCCTCTTAAAAAGCTCACAGACCATAACTCCGGAATATTCTTTCATGAAACCACAGCATTTTCCTTTTGTCACCAAAGTCTGTGTTTGTTATGAATGATTGTAACTCAAGAGCCACAGTCTCAGTTTAGTGTTTTAAGTTCTGTCGTTTGGGGTTACTTTTCATAATATATATATTTTTTGTTCTTTAAATGTTCTATGAAATTCTCTGTATCATTGAAATATTAAATAAAATAACTTTTAGAGGGTAATTATAAAAAATAAAATTTCATATAGCTTGTATATTTAAAAAAAAAGAAAAAAAAGTTATGAGCAGTTAAAAGATTATATAAATGTCCTAAAAAGTAAATAAATGTGTCTGGTCAATTATTTCTTTGTTGTAACAATAGACAAAAAACCTTCGGAAAACTGTTTATTTCCCATTCACTTATTTTTTTTTTTTTTTTACAAATTCAGTTGCCTGACAGATGCATTTGTCGGGAAACTGCATGTGTAGGATAAGCAGCAGAGTTGAGAATGCCAAATAATTATTCTGCTATTGCCTCTGCTGTGGAAAAACAAGGCTTGTCATCACTGAAGATACAGAGATTAAATTCTGCAACCAGTGGCAATCCTGTATCTCCACAGTCTGGGTCCAAACACAGAGCAGGATTTATCAGAATGTGGGAATGAAGAGGATGGATGAGCCTGCTTGCAGTCCTGATCCAGTTGAACACTGGTGGCTCTGGTTTTGTGGTTCTTGTTGAAGAATGGGATGCCATCTCACAGCAAGCTGGTTACCAGCATAGAGAGGAAATGCAAGGCTGTTTTTGCTGTGTGTGGTTCTTCCACTTGCTACTGAGACCCATGTTGAATAAATGAGTTGTTTCAGTATGTCTCATTTTTCATGCTTCAGTCATCAAATCTAGATGAGATCAAATGAGTTAACAGCTGATGAAGTTGATTGGCATCGGTGAAGATGAAACAAATACTGTATGGCACAATTTAAAAGGGTCATAAACAGGTTTTTCATGCATATAAGATTTATACACTTGCTCTTATACCTATGCTTGTAAATTTACATGCAAGGACACTTGGAAGGTGCCTTTGGTGTTTTTTGTTTTCAGTCCATTACTTGACCAGTAGTTCCTCCTTGTAATCTTATGGGGAGTCATTTCAGAAGTGGAAGTAATTACACAAAGCAATGGCAACATCAGCTCTTTGTAATAGCTAGAAATGTTTCCCACTTCCATTTTTTTCAGAGTAGTTCTGGTTTTTATGAAGCAACTGAGAAATTTACAACACAAATTTGTTGGGAAACAGCTAAAATTGCCATCTTTCTCTGCAGGGCTTTGACAAAGAAATGTCAACTTTTTGTTTTCTTTTTGACTGTGAGAATTTATTTATGGCAGATGCTTCAGTCTTCTAGCATGCTCGACAATGATAATTTCATATCAGGAAAAAACCCACTTGTTGCATTATAGTCTGAGGTTTGTGTGGACTTCCTGGAATGGTTTGCCATGACCTTTATTTTGGGAATCTGGGTCTCACATCTGAATTTATGTCATCTCCACCTACATTTTCACAGTAGTGGGTTAGTAGGTCCACCGCATGCACCATTTCACTGGGCCTTTGTGGAAACTAGGTATGGCTTATTGGAGACATAATTCAAATAAACTCCCTCGTTTTCACCACAAGCACACGCTATTATGATCTTCCTCGGTCGCCACTAGGAAACAAAAAAATCGGCTATTTAATATGCTACGAATTTTATATGATGATACATTTCTATGACTTTACCCAAATGTTCAATTTCTGAACAGTTTCTTTAGGAATTGTCAAATAACATGAAGCTCATTTGGTCAATAAAATTGGTGCAATAATATCTATATCAATAAGATTAAGATTTTCTCACTATTTTTAGGTCTTGACTAGTATCGCAACACTATTAAAAAATTATATAAAAAGCAGACAGTAGTTTTGTATACGCCATTCACCAGCTCTTTGATAACATCCCTGTGCTAATGCAGTATTTTTTCAGATAAATAAGGGACAGAAACCGACTTCCTTTCTCTCATACGTTTTATTTGAAGCTTATAGAACATCTGGACATAGATTTTTTTAAATATCACACATAATAGAACTTACAGAATATAATTAATACATTCTACAACAGTGATAAAGGAATGAGTGTATATGTGCCGTCTCCAGCTTGTAGTGGAGAGTAGTGTTAAGCGCAGGCCGATATAGGGTGGCTGAGGCCACTGAAGTAAGACTTCTCCCGCTCGCTCATCAACTCAAAGTGCAGCGGTTGCTGGCAGAACGTGCACTCTGCTGATGAGTGAGGCTTCAGCTCCAGACCCACCTCCTTCCAGGTATGAACCAGCCTCTCTGAAAAGGGGAAAGAAAAAAGCAGAAGTCAGTGAACTTGCAAGAGAGTTACAGTTAACACTGCAGTGTTCACTGACGGTCCTGTGTGACCTTTGATATGAAAATAAGCCAATTGTGATGTATACTGATAAACAACATGCAGCCCTATTAAAACAAATATAGATACATTCATTATTACAGAAAACTGAACTTCCTCTTCACATTGTGACATCAATGTCATAAAAGACACTGTATTAGCTTACCAACAAAGTATTTCATCATCTCTGGAGTGTGATGAGGGGTTGGGGCGATGCGCAGAAGCTCCTCTCCTCTAGCAACAGTGGGGTAGTTGATTGCTTGCACATAGATGTTGTGGCGATTCATCATGATGTCACACACTTCTGTGTTTTTCTCAGCATCCGACACCTAAAATAACAGGCACATAAAAAATTTTTGTCGATCAAGGAAAATTTATGATTTATTGAATTATAATCTGACTACATGTACCATCTACATTTTTAATTTGATGAGATTAGGAGATGAATTTAAGTCACAGATTACCCGAACTGGGATGATGTGGCTGGGGCAGTGCACAACAGGCAGCCCAGAGTCCATTAGCATCTGTCTGAGCAGCTTCACGTTGCGCTGGTGTTTGCGTCTCAACGTGCGACCCTCTTCCCCTTTAAGGACCTGGATGGACTGCCTGGCTCCAGCCAGCAGCATCGGTGGCAGAGAGGTGGTGAAGATGAAACCAGCAGCATAGGAGCGCACCGTGTCCACCAGGGCCGACGTACTAGCGATGTACCCGCCCACACATCCAAACGCCTTGCCTGGAAAAAGTTGACATGAGTGGTTTTTGTCTGATTTGGTTGTTGCTTCAGATGCACCATTTTGAGACTCTAAAAATAAGCTAAAACAAACAAACAAAAAAACAGGGACCTTAATTAAGAAAATCCTCAAAAAATTAAAACCAAAAACTGAAGAATTTCCTGGAATGGCAGCTGTACACAAACTGTGAAGCTGCTGGATTAGAAATAGTTGTTCCCTCAGCTTGACAGCAACACAGTAATTCAATAAGAGCAATGAGAGCCCACAGTTTCCTAGCAACAGAGCTGCTCCAGCTTCTTTAAGCACTGTGGCATATTGGGTGACATGACTGAGTCCCAATTCTCAATTTCACACAAACACAAAGAGCTAGAAAAGCCAACTGGGAATGTTTGTTAAGTAAATGGAAAAGTCATAAAAAATAAATAATGAAACAAGTTATTTATTTAGTTTATGATTAGGTAATAAGCTATATCAAGAACAAATGAAAATGTCCTGCAAAATATCCTCCTCAATTAGCTTTAGTAGGGATTTCATTCTTACCCAGAGTCCCTGAAATGATATCCATTTTGTGCATGACACCATCTCTGTCTCCGATGCCCCCTCCTCTGGCGCCATACAAGCCCACAGCATGAACTTCATCTACAAACGTGATGGCACCAAACTCATGGGCCACGTCGCACATCTCCTCCAAGGGGCACACAGCACCTGTGTTTCAGAGAGAAACAGACAGAGTATATCAAATGCAACTCTGACAGATATCAATGGGGTCAAATTAGGTTTTTCTTTTGTTTTTTTTTAAAACGGTAGAAGTAATACGCCCAGGTACACATGCAAAAAAAGCAAATAAGCAGGAAAAACTTCAACTGACCATCCATCGAGTGGACAGTCTCAAAGGCCACAATCTTGGGTTTGGAGGGATCTCCCTTCTCCAGTAGCTCTCGGAGATGAGCCAAGTCATTGTGGCGGAAAATGTACTTCTTGGCTCCACTGTTCCTGATGCCTTGAATCATTGAGGCATGGTTTCCCGAATCCGAGTAAATCTCGCAACCTGATAAGAGTTCAGAAGAAGTGGCGTGTGAGAGTGATTTTTTCCAAAAATAAAGTTGGATTTCTAGTAAAACAAAAATTTTCTTTGTTTACCAGGCAGCATCTTGGCAAGAGTGAAAAGGGTGGAGTCGTTGGCAACAAAACAGGAGGTGAAGAGCAATGCTGCATCCTTATTATGAAGATCGGCAAGCTCATGCTCCAGCTCCACATGGAATTTACTAGTTCCAGAGATATTCCTAGTACCGCCTGCCCCCGAGCCATGCTTTTGTAAAGTATCCCTACAGACAGACAATACACAATTAAGTAAAATGTTGCTCTGATGTCTGGTTTTCTGAAGCTGAACAGTTGTAATAGAAGACTAATATAGAAGCTCAAAAAGGCACAAAATTAAAAATAAATGGGGAAATAAAACTTGTAACAGCTGCATAGTAGTGTTAACACCTTAGCATAAAGCTTTCATGTTAAACAGAAAAGGAGATCTTGACAGGCTCAAAATAACTAGAAGATATAAGAAAGAATAAAATGCATTCAATGAACTATGCGAGCTGAAATATTGCCAGCTAAAATACACCCACACAGACAAGGCACCAACCACACTGGGGTGTCAGGTGATATCTAATTATTACAAATTGCACCTTGGCATTTCTAGTCCTTTCTGTTTGAACTGAACTCTTACAATGGGATGGATGGATGGATAAATAAATAAATAGCATTTGCCTCACTACATACTGAATCAATTGTACTTCTGTTTGGGTGGGAAATCCAAACCATTTCTTCTGTACTCACATAATAGACTGGACAACTCGTGGGTGTCGACTCATGCCCAGATAGTCATTGCTGCACCAAACAGACACCTCCCTTTTCTCCTCTAGAGAGCCCGAGAAATCGTCAGCCATTGGGAACTCAGTGGCCCGACGATTCACTGTCTTAAACACACGGTATGTGTGATCACTCTTCTTCTCTTCTATCTTTTTCTCAAAAAAGCTGTCATACTGGAAACGCGACACTGCAACAGAACAGGAAGACAAAACTTGATTAACATGGGTCAGTGTTGTCACAACACTGGATGGAGCAACAGTAACTGAATGCAACGCTAAGTTATAAGAATAGAAACACACACTAGAGAAAGAAAAAAAAAAAGACTCAAATACAACTTACTGCTTCCAGGTAAGTTGTCCTGCAGCAGGTGGGTAACTCTCTTAGGACGCTGCTTCAGGAGAGTCTTCATTAAATTAGTTTGCCCCTTCTCTTTGCTTGCACTGGCCAAGTCAGGCTGCTGCTTTAACTGTGCAGGTGAAACTTCTGAAAATGGATAAGAAGACAAATCAGACTAGTATGTAGTTATTCAAAAAACAATTAATTGAACTACAAATTCATAACAAGCCTTACCTTTTTGGACAGTACGAACTTCTTGGACATCCTCTTGGAACTCCATGGCAACCTGACGGACCACACCGCTGTTCTTCTGGTTCATCTCAGCAGCCAGGAAGGGGCATTTGGAGCCCACCACCTGACCTGGAGGTGGCATGGGATGACCAGTGGGCAGCTTTGACTCTCTTTCCTGGTTAGGGGCTGCAAAAATGGAAAACGAAACTTAGACTTTAACATAATGTGGCATTTAGTTTTATATTTCTAGTGGCAACACATGTATTTTTCATCACCCTCACCATTGCTTGCCGCACTGGAGTCAGTCCTCTGATGGGAGGATGAAGAGCAGAGGGCTCGTGCCATTGACGGAGCCATGGGTTTGGCAGCGAGCTCCATCATGATGGGGCATCGCTGAGCGTACATGACCAGAGATTTTTTGGACTGCTGGAAGAAGGCCTGAGGCACGCAAGCCAAGAATGGGCAGCGGCGCACAATCACATCCATTTTCAGCAGTGATGATTGTCAAATCTAAAAGAGAGAGGCAACTTATTTGTAACATCATGTAAGTAGCTCTTCATGTGCATCAAAATCATGGTCTGAAAGCAAAAAAAGTCAAAGTTAAAAGAATTGGAAAAACACAACAAAATCTACAATTAGATTAAGTTATAAAACCTGTTTTTCACCAAGTAGAATTTGTCATGAGCAGCTGAGTTTGCTCAGATACTTGAATATGTGGATGAAAGTTTCAAAAATTTCAAAGATATTGCCATTCAAGCAAATTTATACCAACCCTATCAGGCAATTAAAGACCTTTGTTCTTTTTTTTTTATTATTCAAGAACATACAAACATTTCTATTAGAACATTTTACAAACATGACCACTAAAACAAGTATCTTAGTCTTTCATTTAATTTTCTAATAAAACGATAACTCCACAGTCTATGGGACATGATTCACTGCGGTTATCATTGGATCAGGAGCCAGATGATGACGTTGACAAATAGAGATGAATTACGTAAAACCTAAATTTCCGGAAACTTCCGTATCGTTGTGTTAAGACCATCTGATGTCGGGTTTAGTCGAGTCCATATGCCAAACTTAAGAGACATAAATATAAAAACTAGCATTCAGATGATCAATATACAGCTAAAACTATACATCTGTCAAATAACGGATCTATTCAAATACGATCATTAAAACTGCATCGCAAAGCTCAGAAAACTTCCTTTGAAATCCGTTTCCCCTCCATGTTATAACATCGTTTTAACACACCCTCTAATTGTTATATAAAAAACACAATCGTGTATTTAAAAAAAAATCACTAAGCTAATGTTATTTTTAAATAATCTAATGGGATGAAGGCATAGTTGGCTTAAGGTTATCCAGGAAAAAGCTTTCGGATTATTGGACAAAAATTAATAGAAAATCGAGATCCATACGTCTCTGGAGGTGAATAAAAATCTTAAAAAGAATATATTTAGGGAGGAGTTGTGCAAAAACCAAACCAAACAGACCATGTAGTAAAGATAGACGGCCTCTCATGATCCCTGCCGGCTGACCTAGCTTAACATTAGCGGACTGCTAACATTAGCTAAAGAGCTACCAGAAGTATGATTACATCAAATGAAACACCTACCTTTAAAATTCGACAACGGGTGGGGTAGTCCTTCTTAGAGGTCGTGTAGTAGGTAGGATAACAGAAAATTTGGTTAGCGAACGTAATAGTCGGATAATTTACTCGTTTCTGAGAAAGTGAGACTGTTACGTTATCCTGCACTGAGGACGAACGAAAAGGACGAGGCTGTATCAGTGTAGTGTGGCACGGGCTTTTATAAGCTTACAATGACGTCTTATCAAAGTCTCGCGAGATTTTTTTGTATGGGTATTAACGTCAAAGGTCTTTTCTTTTTCTTTAAAGTAGATAATGCATACGAATGTAGGCTAATGTTTTCCCATATCTAGAGTTTATGAAAGGTATAGTTGAACTAATTTGAAATTCAGTTCTTTGGTTGAAGTGTTTGTATGAATGCCAAACATGAGATTACCACAGAGAAGAGAACATTGTGAATCAATAAAGGTCTAGACTTCATGACAAGATTGTGGACAAAGATCAAAATAAATCATTTCACTCTTTCTGAAACTTGCAAACTAGGGCAGCTTAGTTTACATCAGTATCTCAGTGTATACAAACACCAATAATAGCCTAAATACCAGTCTGTTTATAACAAGCATTACAACACCAAAAACTCATAAGCCATTCATGTCAAACACTCTGTAGTTGCTCAGCACGTTGTGTTTTCTTTGTTGCTGGATGTTCAAGTATGAATTCACATATTTTGACTGTTGAAATCTTACTTATAAAAAAATTACATGTTTGTCCTTTTGTTAATGCCTACTCCTGTTAAGTTGCTGCATCACCTGATTCTGTTGATAACCTGCATGACATTTGTGTGTTGGTGTCTGCATGCCATTTCTGCACTGCTGCTTGTCTTGTGTAAAATGTATCTGATACATAATGTACATTCTCAGTCAAAAGTTTGAACATGCTTTCCCATTAAACCCAATGGGAAAATGTGTCCAAACTTTTGACTGAGTGTACTACTGTCCTTTTTATATCTTGATGTTCGTTTTAGCCATAGGTTTTAGCACTTATTCCCGAAGAGGCTTAATGGTTTTATGCCAGGTCACTGTTCAAGAGCAATCATTTCCTCTTAGAATACTTTGCGGGTTACATAGAGGTTAAAAAACGTGCAAATTTACAAAGAAACTGATATGAATATTTTGAATTTACTGTATCAAGCAAAACTGCTTCTGTAAGTGGTTTTGAATGGATATTGTACTCACATGCAGAACGTGAGGTGTAACATCAGCTTGAGGCTTAAAAGACTGGTTAAGCTGTTGCAGAGATTTTCTGTGATTTGTGACCTCACATGCACCTAAACCCTGTCCAGTTGACTTGACTCAACCTACATTAATTGACATGTGTGAACCAACTCAGACACAAAGTTGATTAGTTCAAACCATAGACTGTATATAATTACTGGACGTAGCTTCCGGTCTCTTCTGAATAGAGAAATGTGAAGCCAGTTGGGCGTGTCTTACCGTCGCCATCTTGCCGTGTCACGTACGTCGTCACTCCAGGAAAATCCTAAAATGGGCACAGTGCGGCCGCGGGACAAATGATTGACAGCTGACGTACTGTGGGCTAAACGCTAACTGAGCTAACACGAAACTAAGAGGAGCTAACAAAGATAAGCCCCCTAAGCGGCATGGTTAAGGTAAGACGTGCTTAGACTTGCAATTCGCTGACTAAACACCGCCGTTGTGCGACTCTGTAACAAACTGAGACCTTATTAAGAGCAAAGAAGGAGCTAACTAGGAGCCTCCGGTCGGCAGGCGGAGCTTCCGGTCTGTCATAAGGACACGCCCTTAATTATGTGTAATTTGAAGAATAAATAACATCTAAACGAATGAGTTATAAAAAAAATTCA
This sequence comes from Atherinomorus stipes, assembly GCA_023101725.1. Lineage (NCBI taxonomy): Eukaryota > Metazoa > Chordata > Actinopteri > Atheriniformes > Atherinidae > Atherinomorus > Atherinomorus stipes. Next base: position 190,381 of record JALJCO010006772.1, read on the forward strand.
CCCCCCCTCACAGTTGACATGAAGGTAAACGTGACCTAATAAACCTAAAATGATTTTTTTGAACCAGGCTGTAAACCTGTTTATTTCTGCTGTGAAGTCGGCGTTTTTAACATGGGAGTCTATGGGGATTTGCTCGCTCTTGGAGCCAGCCCCTAGCGGATGAAGGGGAGGATTACACTAAATACAATGCGGAAGAGAGCTTCACTGTTCTGAGGCGGAGTTTGCCCCTTGGTTCAAACTTTTCTTCAAAGTGTCATCTTTATTTCAGTGTAGATTAAGAGCATAATATTCAAGTCCTGGTCTGTGAGGTGCAGATATTTCAAAGTGGTACACTACAGTACAATAGTCCTGGCTGCATTAAATCTAACAGGAGGGAAGTCTGGCTGATGGTTTATTGATTCATTTGATTTCTTTGCCATTTCAAAGCTTTAGTGAAGTCTAAAGTCACCATATTTGGTCATAGCTTGTGCCTGAACAGCTGTGGTATTCTGCTGCCCTCTATCGATCTTGTTAGGTCCTACATTAAACTTCTTTCTTTCTTTCTTTCTTTCTTTCTTTCTTTCTTTCTTTCTTTCTTTCTTTCTTTCTTTCTTTCTTTCTTTCTTTCTTTCTTTCTTTCTTTCTTTCTTTCTTTCTTTCTTTCTTTCTTTCTTTCTTTCTTTCAATGTTAAAACTTGTCTTCTCAAACAACTGAAACAGTCTTCTAACAGCTGAGTTGGGATAAACATAGAGATAAGTGAAGCATTAATCCAAATACAGTCTTGCTCCTGATAAACATCTCTCTTCCATACACACTTAATCACGCTTGGAATTCAAATATGTCTCCAACTAATTCATCTGTGAAAAAAATATTCATTTTGGACATTTTCAAGATGAGTAAGCTCCAGATGGTTTCTCTTTTTCAGCTCTGAATGACTGGTTTCATGGTTTTATGGGCCCTTACCCTCATGTGACTTACTTTGACTGCCATTCCAACCAGGAAGTATTATGAACAAAGTGATTTACTGATAATCACCATCAACAATGATCCCACTATAGCTGTGGCTTGCCTTATTTATCTAAAAAAGGTAGCTTTTTTTTTTTTTTTTTTTGATACTGTTTAGATCCCCGAGGGGAGATTAGGGCTCTGGATTTTACCCATCTCTGTACAATAGTACCAAAGAGCAGTGGGCTGCTACTTAAAGCGCCCCGGGGAGCAGTTGGTGGGGGTTAAGGACCTTGCTCAGGGGTCCGCAGTGGTTCGCCAATGTTGTGTTGGGGACTTGAACCCAGGTTTATAGATTGTATTTATAAATTTATTCATTTATAGACTACAGAAAAAAAATTAAAAGAAAATTCGGAAATGTGTGTAAGCTGTCTTAGAAGGAATATCTTTTCAAGTTTTGGGTACAAAAAAACAACAACCAAACAAACAGTAACAACAACAAAAACATCATAACACCAAGTTTGCACAGTGATAAATGAGTAGCAACTATCAAGTGAGAGTAAAATAGCTGTTACAAAAATCTTTTCATTCGGGAGTTCAAAAATGCATTTACTATTATTATTATTATTATTATTAGTATTATTATTACTACTACAACTACTTGTCTCCACCACTGCCAACAAAAAAAGAAAAGAAAAGAAAAGAAAAAAGAAACTATCAAATGATGAGGAAGCACATCTGGTGAAATCAGTCACATGAAACCGACAATCTGGTGGCATTTCTCATCAACCGTCTCATGACCAAGGCAAGAACAAGAAAATGAAAAAAGAAAAATCATTCTTAGCACGTCCATGTGCTATTGAATGAGAAGACAACACACAAAAAGTAGCTTAGGTTAAACAAAAGAGGATAATGCATAATAAAAATAATGATAATGATAATAACTGGTAACATTGGTGACTATTTAAGGTTTCTATTTCTTCACACATAGATGTCTTCAGAATGTCAACCTCTTTTTGCACCTTGAGTTGGAAAGAAATATGCTCTACTCTCACCACTTCCTCTGATGAAGGCACATTTTTGTCTGATAACCAGACTGAGTTGTAATTTCAAGTTTCAGTTAAGCAAGCCAGACGGTTTGCTTTTTTTCCTTTTTTTTCCAAAGAAAGAAAAAGAAAAAGAAAACGTATTTAGCTTCATTTATGTTTCTCTTTGGGCAGTGTAATTACAAGATCATACATTTACAGTATATGTGTTTTTTAAATCAATGAACGGATCTACTCATATGAAATACTACATTAAATTCAGACCTTAGGGAATGGCATATAATGAAACTTTTACCAAGACCTATGCTTTGATTGTCCTATCCTTCTCAATATGTTGGCAAAAAACATCAAATGAATTATTCATGATAAAATGTCAAAGTTTCTCACATAAACAAAATAAAGTAGCAGTAAAAGAAAAAGACCAAAGCCTGGGCAAGACTTGTTTTACTACTTGTGGATCAGTTTGTGCAGGCGTGTTTGGCGCCACCTTGCGGCAATATTAAGGATGGGCGGAGCTTCGGAGGAGTCGGGAGTCTCTCGCTGCCTGCTGGTGTTTGCGGTTCCATAGCCGTTGGGTCCTAGCGAAGCAGAGGTCCAAGAGACTCCCTGGTTTCTTACTGTATCCGGGAGTGCTAAAGTAGTCATGGCGTTAGGCCTATCCTGTGTATGTGTGTTGGTGCTATGTGTGACTCTGTTCCCCTGTGTCTCTGGTAAGTGTCACTTTATTAATCGTTAAACGGTCATTTTTATTAGATCGTTGGCTGCTCTGTTAGCTCAGGTCGACATGTAGTTGGAGAGGTTAGCTTCAGTCGGAGCTCTCACTGATCACATTTAGGGCGATGTCTGTCACTTTCGCTTTAAGGCTGGTTATCAGCCTTCAATTTAGTATATCTCTGTCTAAACATAGGAAAGTTGAATTTCAGCTTGTTATTGGAATTTGAATACTGATTCTGTGAAGCGCAACAATTAATATATACATATATCTACATATATATACGGAACTTGTTTGTTACCACTACAGCCAGGGGTAGTTTCTAGCATCCTTGTATTTTTTTTCCCCTTTTTTTATCCAGTACAATTCGTTCACTTGAATTCTTCTAAAAGACAAAAAAAGTTTTTTTTTTTCTTTTTCCCCCCAATAGAGTATTAAAATGTGGACAAGTGAATTTCATTATGTATATATATATATGTATGTATGTATGTGTGTGTATATATATACACACATACATATATATATCTATATGTTTAAAAAGAAAACAAAGAACAAACTAACTAAAAGGAGGAACCATCGGTAAAACAAGAAGCATAACATATACTGAATAGATAGGGGGCAACATCATTGCAACAGGTTTGTGTAATTTCCGGTCTATCTGATTCCCGAAGGGTAGAAGTGGAGAAAGAGACCACATGAGACTATCTTAACAAATTAAATTCAATTAAATTCTTTTTATTAGATAAGACACCTGTTGAGAAAAACTTGGATCAGTTAGATTATATTTGTTCCCTCTTAGGAAAGTTTTGAATATTGTTAGAATACCTGAAAGTAGACACCTTGATAAAGAAAAACAACAACAAGGAAAACAGCGTTTCCTTTATTATTATCATCTATAGCATTGGAAAGACTGGACCATCTTTTCCATAACAAAGAATGTCCTTGTCGTGCAACAGCTGCTCTGCCATAGATCAAAGCAACTTTTTCAAATATGAAGTTATCTGCAGTACTGGTCTTATATTTGTTTTCATTTTAACCCTTTTCTCACAGTTCCATCATCATTATAAATGTCTCGACTGTGACAAAGCTCATTTTTTCTGTTCCGTTACAGCAGGGGACCGGGACTGTGAAAGCTACAGAGATTCTTCTGGCATGTACCATTTCTCTGAGAAATGTTACTTTGGACAATATTGCTGCGGTGACTGTTCTAACAGATACTGCTGTAGTAATAGTTTTCGACGCTTTACTGAAGAGCAACAAGACCGATGGTACTTTAATCTTATTTCTTTTCTAAATTTCATTATTTATTAATCAGTTGCCTCTATCTTGTCTGCAGTTACAAATGCCACTTAAGATATTGAGATTAAAATGTTATTGAAATACAATAGAGATTTGTGGCTGAGAGGCATTTTTGTGCTAAATAAACAAGAAGTTGTCTTTCTAAGCATGACCTTTAGCAGAGAACTAATCTGTGAACCAGTGACAACTGGTACAAGAACTTCTCATTTGGATTATCATCAGCTGTATTCATAAACCATGTTACCTTACATACCCGATGCCGGATTGATTAAATATTGGCTTCTCTTGAAAAGTCTGTAAAAATGGAATATCCATTTTGTCAAAGAGCTTCAGCAAGAAGTGAAAAGTGTGTGTATGTCAGTCAGTTAGTCAGCACTTTAAAACAAAACATACTCATTAATGTGAGGTAATAAATGGCTCATCAACTGATGCTTTATCAGCTTATTAGCTTGGTGTTTATTAGAAAAAACTGTTGGCTAGTTTGCACCACACAAGCGTGAAGACTTTTTTTAGTAAAACAAAAACTTCTTTGCTTCTTTTTCAGTGAGAGCAATAGTTTTTCTCACTCACCAGCGCCTATGATCGTTGGTATTGTTGGCTCCATCATCAGTTTCCTCATCTTCATCTGCTGCTGTGTCTGTCCCTGCTGCTGCCTGTACAAGATGTGCCGCAAGCCACAGCGTAAGTAGTCCTCCACTAACACTTGATGCTTTCTACTGTTGTAGCTAATGGCTTAGGTTACCAGCCCATTGGCCTGTTATCTGACTGAAATGTATACAGTGTCTCAGAATTTGAAACTTTTCATAAGTTTATTGATTGTTGTGACATGCCTCAACGACCAGGCAGTATAATGTCAGGGATGTAAGACACTCACATGAACAGCTGCTGCAACACCAGAAAACCCTGACAGCAAATTAGAAAACCCCCCTCTGTCTCCTGTGAGGGTCCATTATTAGCTCTGGCTGTGTTAGTTATAATAACTTATGCAGTCAGTGTCAATTCAAAAAGGTTAGCATGCATGGCACATCCAGATAGAAGCTGCCACCACTGTAACGGATAAACACATTTATCAAGCGCAGTAAATGGGACATTAAGTATTGCTGTTAAGGGCTTCGATCATATCCGGCAAAGGAAAAGATTTAATCATCCACTACATCAGATTTGTGGTACTTCATTTCATTCTTCTCCATTACTTTTTCTGCAATTAGAAAATGATACCCCTGCAAACCAGTGGCGATCAGTATGAACTGCACTGTTTTGTATGCTTTTCTTGCTTATTTTTTCACACTCAGGGGAACACAGGCATGCTTTGACTCGCATCACAAATCTAGACACACCCAATGAGACATTTGCATCTGTCTGCAATGTTTTACTGCATGTGTAAGTTTCCTGCACCTAACCTCAGCTGTGTTGTTGCGCACTTTCTGACTTTTTTTTTTTTTTTGAAAGAATTCCCCTTTTTGGTTTTGAGTGTGATGGAATATTTCACTGTCTACTTGTGAAGAGGAACATCAGGAAACTAATTTGAGGACTGTTGGCCCACCCACCACATGACTTTCATTACTGCAGTGGTTTGGTCTTGCTGTTTAACATGGGCATGGAGGAGTAAACTGATCTAATGTCTCAGAATCAACAATCTGTGAATTTGGTCGTTTAACTTTTGTTTGTTTGGCATGCTGCTCAGAGTTTTGCTTTTCAGTGATTGTAGTGTATCCCAGAGGTTGATGATGACACATGCAGTCATCAGAGATCAGAGAGATTGCTGTTTGGCATTTTTACTTAGCTTTGATGCTGTTCCATTTCAGTATTATGAATCCAAGTATGGTGAAAATCCTAAATAGCTTTTTTTTTTTGTCTCCCAAGAAAATGAAATGTTTATTACTGTATTTGTTTGTGAAAACAGAGCTGCTAGTAAAAACTTTTTGGCTGCTTTCAAGGATGAAAGTGCTGCTTTTGATAGTTTTAAGAACATGTTCAGCAGGAAGCATTCAGTTCGCTACTATGAGGCTAACAATGTTGATTGTAGTCCTCTTATGACATTTATTGACAGAAACAAAACACAGAAGCTTGTGTTTTGGTGTTTTATAATTTGTCATATTTATTTACATCACCTATCCTGTTGTAATATCTGTCTTCATACAACATGTAACGATGACAACAGCCATGTTTACATGTGGAAAATTTCTCTGACATGCAGAATTGTACCAGAGTTGTTTCGATGCCGATACCAGCATTGGAAATATCTCAGATACTGGCCAGAATTCTGGTATCAGTATCGGCTGGAGTTCAGACACTGATCCGATACCATGGAATTTCTCAAAACAGGAAAATATTTACTGATTAGTTCTGTAAGCCCTGACGCAGTTCTTCTTCCCTGCTCGTAAAACAGTTGTGCTGTGTTGCAGCCTGTTGTTTTAGAGGGGCCAAGAAGAACTCGTAACCTGACACTTACGAGACACGGAGCTAACTAATAATCACGTTGGTGGTGTGGCAGTATTTCACACTATTCTCCCACCAGCAAGACTGCATTTAAAAATAAATGGCTTCAATTTGCTGTATTCATTCATGTTTTACTAAGGGTTTGACCTGAGCCAGGCCTTAACATGATAATCATATCACAGTCATGCAGGTGTAATATGACATATATTTTTTCATAACATAGTGGTATCGGTACTCTGTATCAGACGATACCCACAGCACGTGCGTCGGAATCGATATCAGGAGAGAAAAAAAATGATATCGGAACATCTCTAAATTGTACCACTGTCTGAATTTTGGGGAACAGCAGTAGAAGAAGAAGAAACCTTTTTTTGTGATGTACAGTAAACAAACACCAGTTTGTGTGTATTTAATGCTGTCGTGCCGATTTCAGTTTCTTCCTCCTTAATAATTTTGATTTATTGAAATTTTCTGTAGAATCACGAGAAGATTAGTTTTGCTTTGATGCCTCAAGGTTGTCCATTTGTCAGAACTTCTTTGTTCTTTATTTTTTCTTTTTAAATATACTTTGATAAAAGCGAACAGTGGAATACACGCCGTAACATAAAGTGTGGGAATATGCTACTTTGACAGACAGCTGATGCAACAGGCATGCACAGTAAGGGTCATTTCTACCCGACATTCAGAATATGTGTTTTCACACACGTCAGTCAAAATAACAATCTGCATAACTCACCTTTCCTGATTGGATTTAAAATTTTAAACCAATTTAATTTGATTGAATCAGAAACCTCTGATGTGTTTAGAGGAAGCATTTTTATTCTGATCAGGCTTTTAAACTATAGTAGTGTCCAATAAAACTTTGCCAATGAGTGTAACATTTGTAAGCAGATGCTGTGATGGTGTTGCCTGCTGTTTGTGGTGCGATTCTGTCTTAATGTGCAGATAGGCTTCTAAGCAGCAGACATCAAGGTTTTACTTTTGCAGTGGCTTTGCAAGCTTTGCACTTCTGTGCATACTCAGAAATGCTCCCATTAATTGTGCCCCCCTTTATCTGAAAGCAAACTTGGCTTGCAAAGTTTGAAACCTACTGTGGTGTGTCTTTCATGTTGATATGAACTTGTACCAAAGAATTTTACACTTGTCATTTCAAGCTTTCGACTTTATGTCTTAGACCTATTTTTCTGTCTACTAGGAAATATACTGTATATTTAAAAATCCTATAGAAAAATGCAACAGGGAATGTTCTATCATTCCTCTACCATTTGTCTTGATTATGTATTTTATAATCTTAATTATATTTGAACAGAAATACATTCTCATATCCTGGATTGGGAATTTCATATCAAAGTCCACGTAAATCTGGTAAGAAATTTGGTGAAAGCTGCAAATGTCCCCCCCTAAAATAAAATCTGATTATGTGTCTTGCATTGCTCTGTGAAACTAGTATTTTGAATGGGGTGAGGTTTAAGGAGATAAAAACAGTAAATGGAGGTAGGGCTGGGCGATATATCGATATGAAAAATATATCGATATATTTCTAAATGAGAAATGGAATTGGACCATATCGCCCATATCGAGATATGGAGTTCAATGTTTGTTTGTTTTATCTTTGTATATAAATGCTAACCTTCTGTGTAATGTTCCTTACTTGCATCTGCCAGTATTATTATATACAGTATTATACAGTATTTCTCTTTACATTTTATCGTTCTTTGAACACCTGAGCATTATTTCATCTGGTCGGTTTAAATTAAACTAATTGTAATGTCATATTTGGCTCTGACTGTAACAATATATTTGCTCTCACTTTGCAATACAAAAATCAGGATATATATTGTATATCGATATTCAGCTTAAATAAATCAAGATATGACTTTTGGTCCATATCGCCCAGCCCTAAATGGAGGTCAGGACTTGTTTTCTGTTTAGATGGCGGGGACAGATGGATGTACAAACTGCTTCCAGTAATAAGGACCCACTTTCCTTGCCTTCTGAGTTTTATGCTAGTCTTTTCTGTCATCTTTTGCAGAGGTTAGAACTTTTTATATTTACTCATTTATTCCCCTTAAAGTGATCTTTTCCATGAAGACACAATATTAATTTGCATGTCTTTCTCCACTCCATGCTCCTAAAACTAAATTTCACAAATATTCATACTCAGCCTTTTATTTGCTTCCCAAAAAGAATTCCTGAAAGGTTCTTCTCACTTGAGACCACCTGGCCAGTGCATGTAATTATTTTCATTCTCATTGCTCACAATAGTCCTTCACTTGTTGCCAGTTTGGTATTTTTCCAACTTTCACAAATGTTGCCAGGAGTTGACAATGTTCAGACACAGAGACTATAACAGAAGTAACACAATTGTGGCTTCCTTGACTTGGGCTGTTGTAGGTTGGGACTGGATCCAGGAATGTCAGACTGTGAATCATTGTTTCCACAGCAACCGCAGGGGCTAATCTTAAGGCCAGCCCACGTCATTTACAGGAAGTGGTCTCGATGACACCCACTCTGTCTCTAAAAAAAGAAAAAAAAAAAAAAAACCTTGCCTTTTGTTGGGTTCTTTCAGTTTGACTGAGCAGTAGTGGCTTTCCACGTGTGCAAAGCATGTGATAAAGTTTGTTTTAAGGAACTCAAACATGCTTACTCATATGTCTTTCTATTGAAGATTATTTTTAGATAATTTCTGAAAGGGAAAAAAAAGTGAAAAATGCTTTTTTTTCTAACCTGGTACCTATTGTTAATGTGTTTTATGATTTCACTCCATGTCTAGATGTTGGCAGGTGCAGATGCAGTTAACAAATTTTAGTGAAGGAAAAACATAAGAATAAATGTTTAGAAGAAATGACATCTGCTCATTTTCCCAAGTCTGCATGTTATCTAGCTAAAATGAGTGTGTGGAAGAATTCTACTTTTTCTAAAGCACAACTTGATTTACAGTGTAAAACCATATTTCAGGTCAGATTTTACAGTGGTTTCCTGAATGTTACGTCTAGACTTTTTCTGTTCAACAGAAACCAAAGTGGCGGTCTGGCCGCTTTGGCTTTGGTTTGTCATGCTTTGTACTTGCAATGCTGTGCACGAATGCTTACTCTCTGTCTATCCTATAGAAGTGCTGTTTCAGCCAACATCAGACTGCATTTGATTGTCAATAGCTTTTTTTTTTTTTTTTTAAATCAAAGCTTGTTAAGTCATTTAGTGTTTTTCTCATTACTGAACACTTCCTCCCACAGATGTACTCTGTCTGAAGCTGTAATTGAATTCAGGTCTTCCTCACATTATCTTCTCTGCCTGTGTTGTTTGCTTACAGCTGTAATAGCTACCACCACCCACACCACTGTGGTTACCAGCACTCCTCAGCCGCAGTACCCCCAGCAACCAGCTACCATGCCTGGAGTCCCTCAGTCCTACCAGGGTGCCCAGTATCCACCCTACCAACCCATACCAGTGCAGCCTGGCTACGGTGCTCAGCCCATGCCTACAACGTCTTACCCTGGAAAACATTTCACACCAGGACCACCACCAACATATCAGGAAGCTAGTGAGTGCAGAATGTGACTCCGATTGGGATTTTTGGTTTATATGTATCCAATAGAAATTGACAAAATCTATGTGCTGGCAGATGTTTTCCCCACCATTAGAGTTTAAAACTTAATAGAAGTATCTGTGTAGGGTTTGAAAACACGTGGGGAATTACACATTGAAGCGCGTGACTGGTGAATTTGATCCTTCTCTGCCCAAAATCTGCCTTTAGAAGCTCATTTAGCCACATACTCTGTTTCATTAGGCAGGTTCTTGTTCTTTGTAATGTTATCTGACATAACTGGCTGCTAGAGGGGTGAAAGTAAATGAAATTCTGCCCCTACGTGGAAAAATAAGCTGGAAGACAGTAGAGAAAACATGGCTTTTATTAATAGGAAATGAGAATATTAATGTAAGACTGCAAACATTTTGAGGGACTGTGAATTATGTAAAATAAGCCTTTTTTCAAGAAGGATTGAGTGTTTGTTTTCCTCTGTCTCTGCTAAACTGATATTACTGCACCTATGTTAACCAGTGTTTTAACAACTTGCCTCAAGTTGAACTCTGTCAATAAACAGCGTTTTAGCTAATGAATATCTCATGAATGATCAGGCTGGTCTGCAGCACTGAACACATGACAGTGAGGGACTCTGTTCAAACATCCAGGAACTGGGAATGGCAAACTGGATTTAGACTGTATTACTGCAGAGGAGACATTTGGTACATAGATCAGAATGCCCAACATACCACCCATTTGAATGTAAAGACAAATCACATTTAAGCTTTACTAAATTTACCTAAAACATTGTGTAATTTTGGAGCTTAAAAATAGCAGAAGTGGAGGCGGATAAATGCTGCTGCTCATCATTTATAGTTTGATCATTTCTAGGTTTTGAAAAGGAAAAACAAAAGTTGAAAAACTTAGTTGTTTGTTACAGAATTGCATTTGTGGTTGAAACATTTGCCATCTTTTAATCCTCATCCCGCATTTCCTTTCCATTTCCAGCCAGTCCTGCCTACCCTCCCCAGCCGATGCCCTACAGCCAAGCTGCCTATGGCCCCGGACAGCCAGCATACCCTCTGCAACCTCCTGCCCAACCGCAGCCTTCAACAGCTCCACCAACCCACATGGACTACTTAACCCAGCCTGCATACAACCCAGATTATGTTGCACCACCCACAACTGGATAGTCACTGTTGCACACTCAGCCACAAACACCCTGCAACATTTTCGATTTGCTTGAACTGGAAATGCCTACTTTGAATGAAGCTGAGATATTCCACAGCCCCATGATTCATTCAGTTTAAGGGTTAAACTTGGGAGTATATTGACATCTGTTACGCTGAATAGTCACAAAGTGAAAAAGTTGATGCCTTTTGGCTTGTATTGCATGGACTTGCTTTATACTGTACACACATGGTGAGATTGTCTAATACAGCTTCTTCGTGGCTCCATTATAGTCATCCTGGCAAATGAAACATGAAACCACTGTCCGATTTTAGTTCATGAAGTGCTTTGTAGTTTCTCAGCCCTCTGAATATGCCTCTTAACTTCTCCTCTGCCTTAACTCTACCAGCCAAACCTACCTGAGCCTTCCATTCACCTTCAGCAGCTGCTGTCTGATTCTGTTATCAGATGTTGGAGATGGTTTTGCATGTCTGTGCCCATCATCTGCTGGTCTGTTTTCCCATGTGTGCTCCTCGTCTTTTCATTGTTCCTAGTTTTTTAAAATGGTGTGTTTAATTTGGGAGTACACTCCGCATGCATGCGTCTGGAACAAGTATTTCTGCAGTCAAAGACTGCCGACTACTAATGTTCACATGTTAACAGAGTGGATTATGTGTGTTCAGTGAACATCTTTAACCAACTTTAACGTAAGCAAAAGGGAATATTCATGTCAGCTCAGCGTACTCTTGCACATAGAAGTTGTACGTTTTTTTGTGTTCTTATATACGGTAGACGTCACATGAGGTAGTTTTTCTTCATTTGTTTGTTTGGTTTTTTTTTCATAATTGCTTTCATTCGTTTGTTTTACTCAACTGCATTGGCAGCTTTATGTGAATTAACCAAAGGAGATTCTTTTTTTTTTTAATAAACCAAACATTCAGTTAAGCCCAAAACAAAAAGATATTTTGTTCTCAGAAAATGCAAGAAACAATTGTGCCTTTGCAGCCTGGCTTTTTTTTTTTTTTTTTCTTGGTAATCAAAAGGGTGCATGTAATTTTCGAGCACTTTAAATGTCATTTTCTATTTATTCCCAAGTGTTAAATCTGTCAGTGTCACAATATGTATTTTACAATGTTGTTCCTGGTCAACATTCAAATGATTTGCAATTTTTGCATCGCGTGTCAAGTTCCTTCTGTTATAGCACAAGCTTGATGTGATAAATATTTAACACTGTCCTGTCTTGTCATGTGTGTTACTTTTGTTATTGTATCTAATAAAAAGTTTAAAAGGTTTCTTATTATCCGGTTGAACCTGGAGAAGTCACAGTGATGGGCCAGACATTGATCTTATCTGTAACCATGTTGGGAGTTCCAGTCTTTGACTTTTCCTCTTTGTACAATCATTTTTGTGAGCTTGCCTTCTGTCTCAAATACACCTTTCTTAGTTACATATCCGTGTGATTTCAGTCCTTTGGCCAGTGTTAAGGAAACTTTAGCTTCAACTTTTTTCACTTGTGTCTGATTTTATATTTTGTGTATCAGAGTTTTCAATGCCACTTAAAAATGATACCTGCAAAAGTTTGTTCATGTTCTATTGTGTTTTTTTCATAATATTTATCATTGATGCTACCTATACATAGATGTACCATATATGTATGTATATATAAACATAGATGTACCATATATACATATATATATATATATATATATATATCAAAATTATTCATACCCTCCAATTGAAAAAAAGTTCTCAACAGTCATGATTTCGTGAAATAAAATATTGCTTTGAATTGTGGTTGAAAATAATTATTTAAGAAAACCAAACTGTCCCAGACACATTAGAGTACCTTTCCCATGAACGGTGAACCAAAATACCTGTCAACAGGTGCAGACGTCTTTTTGAACATTAGAGGAAACACTTGATCGCACTGATTGCCTCGAAGTGTTGCTCAACAAAATTTTAGCTTCAGTCCCATCATGCTTGTTTACCCGTTTTATTTTTTGTGTGTGTTTGTTTATAATATTTCTGTTGAACCACAATTCCAAATCAATGTCATGATTTTTATTATTACTTTGGTCAATTTAAACTTATTTCATTGACAGCTGATTTTTTTTTTCCTTCTTTAATTGGAGGGTATGAATAATTTTGAGGACGACTGTATGTAAAGTGGGTACGGAAAATAGCCTGCTCAGACCCTTTTAAACGTTTCACACTGTTTCATTGTGGCCATTTGCCAAAATCAAAAAGTTCATTTCTCATTGTGGTACACTCAGCACCTCATCTTGACAGAAAAAAAAAATATAGAAATTTTTGCAAATTTAGTAAAAAAGAAAAACTGAATTATCACACAGGGATGTCCCAATACCCAGTAAAAAGAAAAGAAAAGAAATAAAAAAAAAAACAGAAACAAAACGCCTTTCACCTAGCGTATTTCACTTATCCCAGTTAATTAGGTACTCAGATCGGTTCTCGATATCGGCAAGTACTTAGATGCAAGTACTCGTACTGGGTCAAAAAAGTGGCATCGGGACATCATATGGTCATAAGTATTCAGACTAGGGATGGGCATTTACAAACATCTTTTTGATCGAGTCTGGAGAATTGACAATCAATTATTGATTTAATCATATTAAATCAATGTTATTTTAGCTGTGTGCTTAGGGTCATTGTCTTGTTGAAAGGTGAACCTTCGGTCCATTCTGAGGTCCTAAGCACTCTAAAAGAGGTTTTCTTCCAGGATCTCTCTCTACTTGGCCACATTCATCTTTCCTTCAATTGCAACCAATCGTCCTGTCCCTGCAGCTGAAAAACACCCCCGCAGCATGATGCTGCCACCACCATGTTTCACTGTTGGGATCGTATTGGGCAGGTGATGAGCAGTGCCTGGTTTTCTCCACACATACCGCTTAGAATTAACTCCAAAAAGTTCAATCTTGGTCTTACCAGACTAGAGAACCTTCATGTGTTTTTTGTCAAACGGTATGCAGGCTTTCATATGTCTTGCACTGAGGAGAGGCTTCTGGCCACTCTGCCATAAAGCCCCGACTGGTGAAGGGCTGCAGTGATAGTTGACTTTGTGGAACTTTCTCCCATCTCCCTACTGCATCTCTGGAGCTCAGCCACAGTGATCTTTAGGTTTTTCTTTGCCTCTCTCACCAAGATTCCTCTTCTACAATTGCTCAGTTTGGCTGGACAGCCGGGTCTAGGAAGAGTTCTGGTCGTCCCAAACTTCTTGCATTCAAGACTGTGGAGGCCATCGTGCTCTTAGGAACCTTTAGTGCTGCAGAAATTCTTTTGTAACCTTGTCCAGATCTGTGCCATGGCACAATTCTGTCTCTGAGCTCCTTGGACAGTTCCTTCAACCTCATGATTCTCATTTGCTCTGACATGCACTGTGAGCTGTAAGGTCTCATATAGACAGGTGTGTGCCTTTCCTAATCAAGTCCAATCAGTTTAATTAAACACAGCTGGACTCCAATGAAAGAGTATAACCATCTCAAGGAGGATCAGAAGAAATGGACAGCCTGTGAGTTAAATATGAGTGTCACTGCAAAGAGTCTGAATGCTTTTGACCATGTAATATTTCCGTTTTTTAAAAAAATAAATTTTCACAAATTCCAACTTTTTCGTTTTTTTTCTGTCAAGATAGGGTGCTGAGTGTACATCAATGAGAAATAAAATTAACTTTTTTGATTTTATCAAATGGCTGCAATAAAACAAAGAGTACAAAGTTTAAAGGGGTCTGAATACTTTCCTTACCCACCATGTCACACACACACACACAGTGATCCTCAAAATTATTCATCCCTTCAGTTAATGTCGAAAAAAAAATCAGCTGTCAAATAAGTTGAATTTGACAAAAGTAATGATAATAAAAATTCTTTGAAAATCATGACATTGATTTTGTATTGTGGTTCAACAGAAATATTAAAAACAAACACACAAAAAATAAAACGCGTAACAAGCATACTGAGACTCTGAAACTAAAATTTTGTTGAGCAACCCTTTGAGGGAATCATTGCAATCAGGTGTTTTGGGTAATGCTCAAAAAGAGATCAGCACCTGTTGACAGATATTTTGGTCCACTGTTCCTTGGAAAGGTGCTCTAATGTGTCTGGGATAGTTTTGTTTCTTTGTTTTTTTTTAGATTATCATTTTCAACCACATTTCAAAAGCAATTTTTGTTTAATTAAATTATAATTTTGTAAATTTTTATTTTTTCTTAATTCCCAGTTTCCTGTTATATGAATTAAGATTGTGAATTTAGCCTTTTCTTTAATTGGAGGGTCTGAATAATTTTGAGCTACATGTTTGGTCAGAGAAAACCCAAATAATGAAGTCACAGATCAATTACCCTTTGGCATGAAACTGGTAAAGTAACACAATACAGTTAAAACTCAGTGTGTCTGTAAGTAAGGAATACTTTGCTAAGCTTGTCCTTCAGGAATGTCAAAGAAAAAAAAGTGTGCCATATTTTATTGCTAATTCCAGGGAGGTTGTGTTAGATTTGAGACAATTAAAGTAAGTTTTTTTAAAAATAATTTAGAACTGTAATAAGCAGTGATGTGGCGATATGAAGACAATTTTGAGCTTTAAGGAGGGTTAGCTTGCTGGATCAAATTTTATTAGATTTTTACTCTCAAGTTTTAAGTGGTAGAATTACTAGAAATTTTAATATGATTGTAGGTGATGCATATGTGTTTAGCTTCTGCCACTGCCTTTTCAGTCTCAGTGGAATTCATAGTTAGCTGATATAAAATCAATCTTATTGTTTGTTCAGTATTATGGATGATGACTGAATAAACCCAAACCAAAATGATCAAGTACAGCAGGACAGATCCAAGGAGACTGGGTGGAAACAAGAAACAGGAACTGGTTTAGAGCAAATCTGGGTGGAGTCTCTTATTGCATCCACATGTTAAAGAAAATAAGGAGGTGGGTATTTTTTAGCAATGTGAAACCTTGCCCTGGCCTGAAACAGATATATAGACAAACAGACGTAGCCTCTCAGTTTCCATCACTAGCAAACAATCTGTTTGCCTGTACTGTTCTCTTTCCTCTAACATTGTTACACTTCTGCCTTTACCTTCCTCTTAGTAATTAAATAAAACTTGTACCTGAATGTGTACTCAAAGAAAAGTCAGATATTTTAAGGATGAACCATGTTTAAAGTCAAAGCCTGGAACTCCCTTGCAAGTGTTTGACATGTATTGAGGAATGTTGCTGGGTTGCTTGTTAAAGGGTGGGACAGACAGGCTCAAACGGCTGTATCGCAGCAGTCAGTTCATTTCCTCTTTCCGCTGCAGTACAGCAGTTATGGTCTCAGGTATCTTGTCCAGTATTTTGTGTATTTTGTGTGTGGTCGTGGTCCCGGCTGTATGGGGTAAGTTGTTTTTTTGGAATTCATTTCAACAGGTGTCTTCTTTTTCACACCACCTGCAGCAAAGAAAAGCCTATATGAAACTGTCAAGTTAAATTAGTTACCATTTAAACCACAGTATGTAGTAGCACAAGATTGTGGTGGACATTTGTAGTTATCTTCTGCCTTCTATCTTTAAGATCTCTTATTAAGCTTTTTTATCTGTTTATTAGTGGTATCAGTAATCTTTCAACTCAGCTCTTTCCCATCAACCTATGCTGAAGACAGTTTGTGTGTCTTACAGCTGATTATTGCAACAGCTACTGGGACAAGGGCTACCATGATGCTCAGAGGTGTTCCATCTACTGCTGTGGAACCTGCAATAATAGATACTGCTGCAGTGACAGGACAGACCGCCTAACGCAAGAAAAACAGGATCGCTGCCCTGGGTGTGCTGTTGTTTTAAGCCTGTTAATCTCTACATAATAATGTTTGAAATAATTAGCTGTATGAAATGTAATGAGACAATATCAAGATTTTAGGAAATGTGACCGTTAAATTCATTACGCTCTATCAAACTGTTGTAAAAGCTTCCTTTCTCATTATTATCATGATTCTTTCTATTTGAAAGGTCTTTCAATAACAAATCTAAAACAGCTGTGATTGTGGGAAGCATCATTGGGTCACTTATTCCCATAATCCTCTGTGTGGCTCTTATCATCTGTTGTGTGGCTCCTTGCTGCTTGTGCTACAAGAAATGTAGAAAAAGACGCGACCAAAGGCAGATAGGTGAGTCACAAGTTTGTCCGCAATTTACAGTGTTTCAAAATGATTATACATTTGCTTATTTGTTCATTTCTCCCAAATAATCAATGTGAATGACAGTAAAGATGATGTGTTTAATTGTCAGCAATTTGGTTTGAAAATAACCTGGATTTTATTGAATAAAGCAATCAATGGTGAAAACAGCATTTGCCAACATTTCAAAATACAGCCTCCAACTTGTTCCTCATAATGATTTCAAGACTTTAAAAAGAACTGAAAATGTATTTTCTACATTAAGTGGGAGATTTTTTTTTTCTTTTAAATTGGAAACAATTAAAGTTCCTTGTCAATATGGTAGCCCTTCTTTGATATTACCTTAAAAACTATCTCATCTGTAACTTCTCCATGGATAGTTTCTGCTTCTGTCTCATTCAAAAATGCCAGAATTGCCTCCCAACGTTTCTGTGAGGAGGTACACGTCTGCCCACCCTCTTCCTTTCTTCCCCCAAAAAGTTGAATAGAGTTGAGATCAGAGGACGATGGTGACCACACCATGAACTGTTCTCCCCCTTAGACCCACAGCAACCAAAAATTAAATGGTATTTTGCTGTATGGGATGGTGCATTGTCTTGCATGATTTCTTCCTTTTATACCATGGCAGGAAACAGTCAGTTAGAGGCCGCATGTATTTTTCAGTGGTGATTTTCACACCTTTAGACCCCCTCTAAATAGACCTACCTATCTCACTATTTCAGCCCAAAACATCACTCTACCATTACCTCGCTGATATCACAACCTTGTCAGGACTTGGTGGTCATCCACCAATCATCCAAAGCTCCGTCCATCTGCATTAATCAGTGAATAAAACTATTTCAAAAGCGGTCCTGTATTTCTAAACACAACACAAGCAAAATCATCCACAGAAAAACGAAATGCTCCCAAATGTTGAATAAAATCTAAATCATTCATGCAGAATATTTTGGAACATAATGATCAATATGTTTGTCTGCAGGCAACAGCTTGTTGTATTTACAAAGACAAATGACAGGCAGTTTAATTCCTACCAAACTGTCCTGTTTGTATTAGTTTCTTTGCTGAGATTCTTGAAATCTTTGCTTTTTTCCCGTTAAAAAAAAAAAAAAACAGGCATTCCTAAATATTTTTTCCCAGCTAAACTGAATCTGTGACTTTTTCCAGCTGTGATGACTACAGTCAACACACCTCAGCCAACAGTATCACCCACTGGATATCAGCCTCCGTACCCCGGCTATCAGCCTGTCCCAACATATCAAGGCCCATCCGTGCCTACTGCACCACCACCCTCATACCTGGAGAGTAGTAAGTTGTACTAGTTATTTCAACTTCAGACCTCAAGACTCACAGAGGAGTCTGGGCCAGTCCAAACAGGATTCTTTGTATCAGCTACTAATGATTTTTCAATTTTATCATTATGCTTTAACAGTCTAGTATTAAAGCATATACTGGCACTTGTAATTTAGAAGAATGAGGACCTGCCCGCAACCTGAGACAAACTAGCAACAAGTATAATTGCTCAAGTGATGTTATATAGTCAAGAACCCGTTGAATACCCCTGCTGTGTTCCATTTGGACTGGCACGAACCCCTGGTTTAATCCTAACAAAATCTTAGTAAACAGAATTCTCAGTTTGTGATTTTTTGCTCTCATTTCTGTTGCTACACTTTATCCAAGTGTAATTTGATATGGTACATTCTATAGTGTCGGGAAAATTGAAATTTCCAAGTAGAAGAATGGATGGCTGTAATGAATGAGGTCTTGCAAGACAGTCATATTTAGAGTCTTTTACTGGATTTTATTTTCTTTCTTACTTCTTTGTTGCCTTGTAAAAAAAAAAATAGATCAGCCTAAGTCTTTGCAAAAACTTTAATGTAACTCAAATTTCTCTTTGGTGTTGAGTCTTCAAGCTACATTATGTAGTCATTTAAACATTTAGTTTTCTCATTAGAAATTGTACTTTTGTCTTTACAGCCAGTCCAGCTCACCCTACCCCACTCTCACAAGGCCAGCCAATGTACATACACCAGCCTTCCAGTGAACCTCATGCAGAGCTGCCATATTTAGATGAACTTGTACAGCCACCTTACAACCCTTCATATGGACCAAACCCATGACCCTGATACAGCGGGGTGAACTATGCTCAGGGATGTGCCAAACAAGTGGATTATGTTGCAAAGCTGTGTGCTGGGAAACATTTGGTAAGATGTCAAATTAGTATTAAATGTACCATGGGAAACCTTCGTACTGCTATATGGGGAGTTTGTTATAAGTACCTCTTTATTGGTGATTCTGTGATTCGTAGGATACCATTTACATGATGATGACTCATGATAAGAAGCTATTGAACAATGCACTGTTTCACAAAACATGTAACATTACAAATGTATTGTTTTTGATTTAGTTTATAATGGAAAATACAAGAAACGACACCCTGGATCTGTTCATTTCATTAATAGCTGCAGTTTGACTCACCAGATGAGTGAGTCATGCACTTTTCAACTGTATTGTTAACACGTGTAAAACAGATTTGACAGCTTTTCTTCAGTAAGCCTGACCTGCCAGTAGAGGTCACATTTGATTCACTTTTCTTTAGTAATAAAAACTGAAATTGATAATAAGTAATTAATCATTTTTACTGTATTAATCCCATTTGGTAAATTTAGCTCTGCTTTTATTTCATCTCTAGATTAACCAGAGAACAGTGGGCTGTTGATTACACTGACCGGGGAGCAGCTGGTGGGGGTTAAAGACCTTGCCCAGGGGCCCGCAGTGTAGGCCTGCACAATTTTGACAACCCCCCCCCCCCCCAAAAAACAAAAAACTCCACAAAAAAAACCCCAGAAAATTACAATTTTTCTGAAAAATGTTGCGATTGTGATTTGTGGTTTTTACATTTACTTTTAGATTTTTACTTTTAAATGCATAAAACAAAAATTAGGAATGCAAGAAGTCATTACTTTTACAAAGTCTTGCACAAGCTGGCACACGTGATAACAATATAACAATCTACTTTAAAACTCTATATGTGTCCAGCATCCTCTCCTGGCTTTTGTCTGCTGTTGAACCTGATAAATCTCTAATAAAAACTACATAATGATTGAGGTTGTTAAATGTGTTGTGATTACTAAAAAAGTGATTGATTATAATTCCTTCTCTGAAAAAGTAACAGCATTAGTAATGCAGTTACAGCTTTGCAAAAATAAATAATTACTTGAAAAATCAATTTAATTTTTAAATTTCCCTTTGACTTAAATTGTTAAATAATCTCTGTTGAATTGTTCTGATAAAAGTGAATATCAGATTTGACAAATGAAATGGATACTTTACGGAAAAAATTAATAACAAAAAATCTTGAACACAGGCTGATGACTGTCATGAGAGCAGCTTCAGGTCTACCTGGTTATACAACTTTCAGCCAACATGAAGTAACATGTCTCATCGCTTTAGTGTGTTTCATCTCTGAGGAAAACTGATTTTCGTGATTCCAGTTTATAATCTGGATTCACAATTGCTGCGTCTGTGTGTGTGTGTGTATATGTGTGTGGTGGTCATGTGTGTGTGTATTCAGCTGTGCAGTGCACACACTGAGTCGTGTTTGCTGACAGTTCATCAGTCATCATCATCACTTCAGGTTAGGTTATCGCAGTAGTTGAAACCTCAATATCAATAATTAAGGTTAATCGCAGCTCTACCTTTACAGTGGTTCACCAGTGTTGTGTTGGGGACTTGAACTCCGGTTTCCTGGCTGAAGCCCATGGCATTAACCACTAGGTTACCCATTCCCCCCAAATAACAGAAGTAGTTGATACACAATAAGTTTATGCCATTTTTCAAAATAATGATCTTATAAACAGGGTTTTTGGTGTTCATTAGAATCTAAAGTGGTTGTATTTTAACTATAAAGTGTCCGAGGTAACACAGTTGGCTGCACAGGTAAATGATAAACATATGAATTTCCCCATAATTATGTTCATGAATTTTTATTCTCACTGTAATCCTTTGGGATCTGTACGCTTGTTCCTCAAAGTTCACTTGCCAGAGCCTTCAAGTTAGTATGAAGTTAGCATGTCCTCTGACAGAATTGTTGTAATAATTATTGTGTAATCACAATGAGAAATTATTTTATGTTTCTGCCCTGCTTTTGTTCTGTTTCATTAAAACCTTTTTTGTTTTTTGGTTAGAAATAGTTTCTAACAGACTTTGACTCTCTCCTACTGACTTTACCATATGTAGACACTGGAGAGGAAAATGTTCCTTTCCTTTTTTCACCTAATTCCTTGCTCTTTTCATCGTGGTTATACAAATAAAGTTGGTTGTTGATTGCTACTTTGAGGCATCTCAGCTTTTTATACGGTAAGTAGGTTCCGTAAAGATCCTAAACTACTTTAAGGTTCTTGTAGAAAATATAGCCACAGCTATACTATCAATAGCCTTTAATATGCCGACATGAACACAGTCACATGGTGAAATATATCTTTTGTGTTGACTGACTGAAGGACTGATTGATAAAACAACATAATGGCAACAACATCAAAAACACTAAGTAGCAGAGTTTATAATCTGACGGAGTGGGATTTTTTTTTAAGTCCTTAAAGAAATTAACTGCAAAGGGTGGGAATCCTCACCAACTCCAACACAATAGTCTCCCTTCCTACAAGTAAACACACAGAGAGCATGAAGAAGATGGACATTGCCCCGTGTAGTTATGAAAGATGAGGAAGCCAAATAAAGCCCCAAATTTAGCAAAAGTCCAGCAGCAAAGCATCACACTTGTGGTTTGATGGTGACATTCAGACACAAATAAAGAAAAATGAACTGTAAGATTATGCAATCCTTGTTTTTAAAAGCCTTGAAATTTAGATTTCTGATTTGCACAATATATGAAATACTTGTGCCTATCAATAAAACAGTAGGCCTAAGTTCAAACCTTGTCTAATAAATTATTCATACTGCAAAATTACACCAGGCTTGAATCCATAAAACTGTTACTTAATATTACTATCACTATGCCAAAACCTGAGCACTCAGTTTAGCCTCCTCATGGGATCATGTTCAAACAGCAAGAGTGGGCATGCTTGAATTTAATCCCATAGTAACAAGCACAACTCTCTCTTATAGCACTGTCCATTAATCAATACAGTAATAGTGCTGACTGCAGCTATGCCAGTTATCAAAGTGATGGGGGCTAAAAAGGGAAAAATGACCCCGGCTGGACATGCTACTGCCATCTAAAATAAGCCTTCTCCTTGAAGTGTGGCTCAGACTACTAATGAGCACTTAGGATGCAACTGTGGCAGATAATCTTTGCGCCAGCTTTACAGTTTGTCTTAATCCCGTTCTTCTATCTTCCCTTTCCTCTATCCCACCCTGTAACTTCACTTTGTTCTGTCTGAAGACACTTGTTTGGCTTCCTGCCCAAGCTGCCATTAAGATGTTTTCAGCTTTTTCTTGACACCCCTCACAACATTTCTTTCTTCTTTTTCCCCTCTCATCTGCTCGGTGGAGTCTGATGCTTATGCAGCATCAGTTTAAGGCATAAGTTATGCTTAACCTGGGAGTTACTGTGACACTAAACAGATGATGGAGGCATGTTTTGTAACAGGTTGAACTTGAATATGTTTTTTAATCTTAACTAATGATATTATGGTTCTCTGCAGAGATTTATTTTGTGTGGGAGAAGTTGTTGAGGAAAATGCAAAACTCCCTGGATTGAGTTCTTATTTTGGCAAAGATCCTCTGAAGATATGAGCAAGCTGAACCCTCCCACACATACGGAAAACAGACAGAGCTGACAGATTTATTTATATAAAGTTCTTTTTCTCCTACATCCTACCAAGAAGCTGCAACTTATTTTAGCAATGAAAAAATGTCAAAGCATATTCTGCATGGCTGTAAAACAGTTGAGGCCATTCAGTGCAATATGAAACCATACAGAGGAGGTGTTGAACTTTAGAGCAGAAAATCTTATAACAAGCAAGAATAAGAAAATATTTCATTTTCAAAACTAAAGTAATTCTGGAGATTGTTTTATAACATCATGAGATGCAATACAATGAAGAACACGTTACATCCAATCTGGTCTGAAATGTTTTGGTGGCATCAAACTCAAAGCTTACCTTTAGCTCTTATGTTGGAATTTCATGATGTCATATGCTGTCTTTGTACTATTTGGACTCACACAATTTACCCGTATCCTAACTTTTTAGGAAACAGGTTTGAAAAACTTTCATTCAGAGGGAAATTTCTCATCCATCTATGACAAATCAAATGCCAAAGAATCCTTCATTTACATACTGCTGTTGTTGTTGACCATTAAACAAATGTTTGCATGTTAGCTAAACTAAAATGGTCATATCAGAACTGGGCAGGCAATGTCAAAGCATTTTGTAATACCCCATAAAGGCAGCAGGGGGCAGACGGTGTTTGACACCAGAAGCTTCTTCTTCAACCAGTTCACATGAGGAGAATTTACCCCCTTCCTGCTGGAAGCTGGTGTGCTGACAATGGTAGCAAGAGACGCTAATCCAAAACTACTTTAATCCTTCTTAATGTGCAAGCTCTTTCAGAAGTTCCCAATTTGTCTGTAAGTTCTGAACAGAACTTTTTCTGCAGTATAAACCTATTTTGGCCAACTAAAGTATCTTTGCTTTTTTGTTTTCAAAAAATAATAATAAAAAAAGATCTTAAATTAAGTTATATTCATGTCAGTATGATGTTGCGTACAGGTACTGCTACAGGGTCATTGACAGTAAAATACCCAGATGTAGATCACCTGCCAGGACACAAAGTGACTGAAAGAGGCCAAAAAAAAAAAAAGTTTATGTAGAGAAAGAATGATAAAGGAAAGTCACAATTCCCAAAAAGAAAGCAAAATCTCTTTAAAATGAAAAAATTATCCAAAAACTACTTAAATTGTACAGTTTTATCTGTTTAGGATGTATTTATGTTATCTTGTTGGGCTACTTTAATTTACTTAGACGGTTTGGGTTGATTTACTTTGGTTTAATTTACTTTGATAAATATCATGGCAGGTTTCATTCATGTTGTTGAACAGGAAAGAGGATATTTTTAAAGCAATCGTCTCTTAATAGCTTAACTGAAGCTGACTAAGTTAGGCATGTTGTAAAAATTACAGTTACAAGATGTAAAAGATGTAAAAGTACAGTTACAAGATGCTTAAAATGGTCAATAAAATATAATTTTAGTTGCCACAACAAATTTAGTCAATTTTTGCCTTTAAATTGTCCTCTAAGATTATATATTGGTTGAAGAATAATATGTTTTTTATATACAAAAGTGAAGAGGTTTAGTTTTTAATTGCTGACTTTTATACACCCATAACAAAATGTTTTATCATTGATGACCTAAATATCCTTCCTATACCTAACTGGTTAAAAGAAACCTTATAATGAAAACAACTATAACTTGCTCTAAATGAAACATTTAGTCTTTTATAGTACAAAAATAGGGCACTGACATATTGTCCAAGCATCTCACCTGTTTGTGTAATTGCTGTGCAACTGTGAACTTTATTGTGTGGAACAGTTGTGGTGACACACTGACAGCTGCACACAGACTGACTCAGGAAAAACAGGGATCAACTGGTAAAAACTGCCATGGCTCTCTGGCTTCCTTTCCAATGACTTTCCCCCTCAATGGCTCAGCTCTGCTCTCTGGTTCCCTGGTTCTGGTTCTCTGCCCAGGTCTCCTTAGTTTTCTCTTCCTTCCTGCTTGGCCCAACTAAATGTGGAGACCTCACCCTGAGGTTTCCAGCCCTCTTCGTGTCCTTTTCTATAGCTTTCATAAGCCAACAAAACAAAAAAAAAACAACAACATTTTTTAAACATTTATGTGTCCTGCATTTGGGTTCGGTGTCTGAGTTCCAACAAAAACAAACAACAAAAAAAGAAAAAAGAAAGGAAACTATAAGTGACAGCTTTGTATTTCTTCTTTGTTGGAAATACTCATGGAACTATCTCTTGTAGAACTTAATCATGTTGTGAATAAGTTAACAATATTGGTGTTTTGTTATTATATCTCTTTTAGCCTTGCTCTGTCATAACACACACATTCTCCCAGTCAAGCTTTTCAGGAGAGCTAAAGGTCAGTAATAAAGTTTCCTGGGTCACTGTGCACATTTCTTCCCCTTTTGTGTCCCGGATTCTTTCCAGATCGCTGCCATCTGAAGTGAGATGTCAGGGCTTTCAAGTTCAGTTAAAAGAAAGACAGAAAAACAGCCTTTTGTTTCCCTTTCATGCTGGCTTTTTAACTTTCAAGATTGCGTCTCAGTTTTTCCCTTTGTGACAATCAGATGTGCAAGCACCTGCAGCAATAAGTGGCCACAGAAGGAGGAGATTGGAGCGTGTGAACTCAGCAGATAAAACAGCTTGCTGTCTTTTCGCCCTCTCTTGCTCTGTTCAATAGCCTCCAAGTATCCTGACAACCTTGCCTGGTATTTTGGCACAAGTCCCCTGAGTGTTGATGTCAGCTGAGAGAGGAGGGAGGGAGGTTAGGAGGGAAGGGAGGGCCTGAGAGAGAGGGGAGGAGTGAGCGGGCTATTCAAGGCACTTGTCCTCTGTCTCCCTCTGAGCATGGAGGAGGGGGAGGCACACATGCATTGAGAGAAACACACTTGCGCACACACACATACACATAGTAGTAGCAGCCGCATTTTCACAGTCCGCTCTTCAGACTGACAGCAGCATACGGAGTTGAGAGCCAGCACGACACAGCGAGGAAGAAAGAGAGCTGGAAACAAGGGAGGCATCCACAGAAGAGAGGGAAGAAGAGGAGATTTTCAGAGGATTTGGCTCTTTTTTTTTTTCTAGCTCTCTGGGAGCCATAGAGGGAATCTCCCCTGTGCTCTTCTTGAACTGAACTTGCTCTGCTGCAGGACCTGCACCCTGCTATGGCAGCCCTGATGGGACATGGGGACACTGTTTCCCTCTCATCTTCCTCCTCTCACCGCTGGACTATCTTCCTCTGGGGTCTGTTAACCCTCTTAAGTCAAGTCTGGTGCTTTAACCTGGATACTACTCACACACTGCATAAGTTAGGAGACCGTGGCACTTTCTTTGGTTTCTCTCTTGCACTTCACCAACAGCTTACTCCAGAGCCTCAGAGCTGGTAAGTGGATCAGTGTGGCACTGTGCTTGTCCTGTGTGACCTGTGTGTTTTTGACTTGGAGCACAAATGTGTTACTTCTTGTATCTGCACCTGCCCCTCTTACAAAAACACTTGCCATGCCACAGATTAGAATGGGTGGATCTAGACTCAGCATTTCTTTGCTGCACCATTACTTGATTTGCCAAATCACTATTCCAGTCAAAGCTGCAGGAGTTCGTGCACATTTATGAGCAGCATGTGCAGTGAGAGCAGCCTGAGCTCTGAGTTAATGGATGGTGATTTATTGTAAATGGAGAGTGGAAGAGGTCTGTTGAATCAGCAGACATGGTTTGATCTGAATTTGGAAGTCTTTTTTTCTTGAAGTTGCTGATGATCCTGTTCCGTCTGGCGCAGCCAGAGGAGCTGTGATACCAAAAAAAACTCTTCAGTGTTGACTTGTTTGTATGTGGAGTGGACATAGTGCATGTGGACATAATCAGCAGTTTGCCAAAAGCTGTTTTGAGGCATCTTTCAGTGTGAGTGAAATACTTATAAGCCCTGTACTTGTCCTTTAGAAATCATGAGTTAATCATGACAACAAATCTACTTGTAAATCTTTGGAATGTTTGTTGAAGAAATGTTTGTTGTAAATAAGAAGCACTTTTCCTGAAGCTCTGCAATAAATATCGCTAAAAGCAATGTAGATATCTCATTTGATTTGGTAGTTAAGACTTTATCTGTATTATAAATAATCCATTTTTTTTAGCCTGCATAGAAATGTTTTCTAGGAGTTCAAAGATTGTCTTAAAAGTATTTAGTTGTGAAGGAAAATGGTTCCTGCAAGCATATAGATTATTGGGGGTTGTGCTGTAGAATTGTATGGATAGGCTACTGTATATGCATTTTATATTATTAACCTTGCACTTCTTTATTTATTTGCAATTTAAAATACTTTTTGTATAAATTGTACATTACAAATGCAATACAGATGTTAAAATGAAGGTTTTCGAATATAGTACAAGCTCCTGTTTTGGAGCGCCAAATTTAACTGTTGGTTTCTCAGTTTACCCGTGCTGGAGTCATCCTGACGCCTGGTAAGACCAGAGGAATGACATCAGACACAGTCATGCCACCCCTCTGAAAATCTCCTTGCTTATCCAAGCAGTGCTCCTGTAACTTATTTAAAGAAAAACTGACTATAATAACAAGTATTGTATTGCTCACTGCCGGGACCTGCAGTAAACAAGAAGAAAGACTGCAGAGACATTGTGCACCAGT
The DNA here is from genome assembly GCA_023101725.1 of Atherinomorus stipes. Classification (NCBI taxonomy): domain Eukaryota; kingdom Metazoa; phylum Chordata; class Actinopteri; order Atheriniformes; family Atherinidae; genus Atherinomorus; species Atherinomorus stipes. Next base: position 218,035 of record JALJCO010006772.1, read on the forward strand.
GATCTAAGTGCCAGGAGACGGTCAATGAATGTCTGAACTGATGGGTGGATATGATGATGCACCTGCTGGAAGAGAGCAGCATGAATAATGCTGCTGCCGGTATGCTGTGACACATACTTTTATGGTTCGATTAGCTATGATGATTTCATCTCTAATTTAAGTGATTATAGATTTTCATGGCAGTGAGCTTTAGAAATATTAAGCCCATGCATGCCCACCCTACTTTTTCTATGCACCGAGATAAATGAATGATTTTACAGATCAAGCTCAATTCTTGCTTAGTTTTCAGGTTTTTGTCATACTATTTGAAAAAAAGAAACACTCTTTTTCCTTTAATGTTTTCAGTTTATGGATTGATGATTGCATTTTCACATCAAGTTGATATAAAGCAGAAATTGTAAGACAAAAGAAAAAAAAAAGGACTTGCATTTATGAAGAAACATTAGCATTTATGTTTCTGGATACCCCTCAAATTGAACTCCAGTTACTCTCTTCTCCAGCAGATCTGTTTTTGGTCTATTTCTTTCTCAGTAAAATATCAGACCCTTAAATTACTGCAAACAGTGTGTTTGATTCCTTTTAATGAATTTATATTTTTACATAGAAAGAAACAGACCATTGGGAGAGTCCTCACTAGGACTCTGAGAAGACAAACAGGCTGGAGGCCTCTGCCATTTTTATCGATTTTGTTTTAAATATCAATAATCATTACAAATATACTGTACTGAATGGACTTCTTCTAAACAGCTGCATAGATACTTTTCTAAAAGGTCAAAAGAAGACGCACAGGACCTTTTTAACCAAACTGCTCTGGGCAGAGTCCCTGTCTCCTTGACTATTGATCCACTTGGTTCTAAACGTCCCACTGTCCTGCAGGTATGACACGGTTGCAGCTGCAACAAACCTGATTAAAGTTAAATGGATCTCTGACAAGCACATGTCTGCTATTGACCTATTAATCTGAGGCAGGTGCGTTGCAGCAGGAAAACATCTTAAATCTGCAGGACAGTGGACCTTGAGGACCGAAGAAAGAGATCTCTGCCTAAGACAACTTTGTCGTTTTATCTCTCCACACATACAGAGGGTGACACACGGTGTACAGACTTCAGAAACGGCCATGTGTTGGTACTGATTTCATGAGACCTTAGACTGAAATGAAAAATTTCTTCTAAACTCATCACAGTTTAACATCTTTGTTCCCTCTGCTTGGTAAGAATTCAGAACTTTGTGAGGCTATAATATTACTTATTAGATTTAAGAGATTTATTATTCAGACAACAATATTCTTCATGCCCTGATACATTTTTATTAGGTTTTACAATGGTGCCTTCTCCATGTAGTTCATCTGCTTCCTAACAAACTGTCATCACCAGTCTTCTTGGTTGATAATGTTGCCTCGAAATAATCTGCCCGAAACTGATTGAAATTTAGATGTTCTTGACTCATTTTCTTGTTGTATTGTGAGAGTTTGGGTTACTGCTGCCTGTAGCCACTCTGCTTTATGCCATTGTGGGTCTTGTGTCATCTGATTCAGCGGTGAAAATAATATTCCCTCTTTGATTCACTGTCCTGAGCTTACTCATGATAGGCTCACAAAACCTGTAATGTATGAAGACTCATATAGATCAGCTTAGTCATCCGTTTTTATGAGTTTTTATGACTCTGGAGTTGTACACTTCCCAGAAAGAAAACTGTAGGGTGAAGATGAGTATAGTTTTTCAAAGGTCTTACCTCACAATGTCTGTCAGTGTCTTTTTGTTTAGTTTTACAGTATCTCTTCTGTTCCAGCCTTTGGCTGCCCCAGACTCTACAGCTCCATTATCATATGTAAACAAAGATCAAGATAAAGTTGAACCCATGTGACACAGTGGTCTCATATCGACTGTAAGAGGATCCTCATTAGTGTCATGTCTCAAGGAAGTGATAGTATGCCACCCCTTAAGAAGGAGATAGCCTCCATCTGGGACCCTGGACCCCTGTAAACTGTTAGCATTTTCTGTCATGGTTGTTATGAAGCAGAAGCACCTCGCCAAACTTAGGGGGCTTATTCTGCCATTGGTGATGCCAGACAGAGGATAAGATGAAGGTGTATTTGAGTCTTAGTTATGTGTTCGTCAGCTATTTATAATGGCATGAGAAGTGCTTCTGCTTATAGTTCACTGGCCAGTGAGGCCAGGGAGCCCCTGAGCTTAATCCTTGTGCCAATATTGTCTCTGAATTCAGCTACTGCTCATTTCTACCCCACAGAAAAAATACAAAAAGTCCAGATACACATAGCATCCCAACATTTTAACATGTTATAAGGTAGAATGTGTAATTAAAGCAATGTTAGGTGCTGTTTAGGAGCAACATGAATTCTTGCTGGCTATATCTTTACATTTTCTATGGCACCGTTTTCCTGCCAAACAAGACTATAATGAGTATTGGTTCAAAGCTATAGTCAGGTACAACGGTGCCATGCAATAAGCACTAATGCCAGAATCCTCTTCTACATAAAAAAAACAACCCCCCCCCCCCCAAAAAAAACATGAAGTGCTGATATGACACCAAGTTTTCTGTCTTCCCTCTGAATATGAATCATTCAGTTACCAAAGCTGTAGAATATTTAGCTTTTTCTTAATGTCTTTCTTAAAGTTAACATCTACAGATGCGGGCATGAAAAAGTTCCGCCTTTTTCTGCCAGAAGTGGTGCAGTAATAGTGCACTTTTTCTGCACTATCACTGGCTAAACGATTTGTCCTGCGAATACGTCATCACGCACGGTGTCCAAACTTAGCGTGTGGAAACATCCTTGTTCCAGGCATTCATTTATGCTCTGAAATCGTTTTCCCTGAGTACACAGGTGTTTGTCTGTGCGATTGAATGAGCAGACAAGTTGCTGGTTAGTGGCTGACAGTCGGTAGAAAGGGGAACTTTTTCATGCCCGCATCTGTACCCCAAGAGTTCAGGCTCTGGTAAAGTGCTTTGACAAAAGAGGGGGGAAGGCATTTCTGCTGCTGCTGCAATGTAGGCCACACATAATCCATTATTGTTTCTTGCTGAAAGATCTGTGACTGGCTCTCTTTACCTCTTTTATGCTATCTCTACTGTGACCAAGTGGCCTCCTTTTGGGATACGTTTAGAATTTTAAAGCAGAGATCCTTTTTTCTGAAAAGCTCTTCTTAAAAACTAAATACAGTTAAGTCTTCTTTTTTTTACTTTTTAAATCTGCAGCGTGGTCACACATCATAAACATTGTTTGACGTACTGTATTTAGCCCTATGTCTGGCTTTTGACTTAGAATTGGCTGTGTTGCATTGCTCTCATAGGGGAACTGGAAAAGTCTCTGGTTGCAGTGAGGTTCGTGTTTACACGTGGACTTGCTTTGGTGCCCTCGTAGGAAGAAATGCTCTGGCTCAATGCTAGGGTGGCTTTGGGCAGCCAGTAGTATAGTCCTAGACATCTTGTCAGGAGTTCGTTGTCACTGGCTGAGTAAGAATCTGAAACAGAGATTTCTGAGGCTGAACAAATCTTCTAATTGAACTGTAGGCTTCATTGACTGCTTTAAGAACGAGACTGGAGCAGGGGGCCTATTTTTGTTTGATTTAAAAGAACCAAATGAGGTCAAATGCAAAAGACAAGGAGCTATTTATAAAACATGCCTAAAGAGATACTACTATAGAATTCTGCGGTAAATAAGGATGCTACCTTGACACACATCACCAACCTGAAGATTTCTAAAGTTTCTTACTGATTACTTTCTTGTAACAACAAGCAGGGAATACAAAAAATAGCCACCTTAAATCTTCTCCTGTCAGAGAACCATCATGGACGAGCGTCATACAAAAGGAAAAATAAGTGACTGACAGGTTTACTGCTTTGAAGCTACTAACATGTTCAAAGGCAACCAGTAAATGTCAGGACATCAAATGGCTGTTCCTATCTTAGCTAAACTGCTTTTCTGAACAAAGTCACACTCAAGACAGGACAGTTACAGCTGCTATGTCACCAACTTTGCAACATCAAACTGCTGGGTTAGCTAAACTAGCAGAAAAACAGCAACATAACAGAACTTTTACAAATGCACTACAGCACTGACATTTTCAAGACTTGTAACAGTGTGTGAGAATGAAAATTGTTCAGAATTAAACTACTCAGTCTAAACAGTTTACTTCACTTGCACTCTGATATAAAGTTGAGCAGTTTTCTGAATGGCAGTCTTCCGCTGTATTACATTTGCAAATGGGCAAGTTCAAGTGTATAAAAAGTGAAGCAGCTAGTTTCCTAGTTTCCTTGGCACCAGCTGAAACCATTTTTGCAACAAAAGTTGAGTCTTTTCCTCATGAAATTCTAAATATAACAACGCTCATTTGTTATTCTTCATCAGAGTGAATATCAGCTCCAAACCGCAGGACTGAGTGAGTTACCAGATGTCTTGCAATCAGGTAAAAAAGAGAAAAATCAATCCTGTCTTCATATCTGCAAGTTGTATTTCAGTTTCAGAGTCTCCATATGACACATGACTGTCAGAAAATGTGTTATTCTATTCATAAAAAGTAAGATGTGCCCACTCTTGCAGCCCAGAGCACATTAAATATTAACCCTCTAGGCGCCAAAGTCGCAATATTGCGACAGGCGACTTTACTGAATATAACAGACCTTATCTTTAAATCTGTAGCTTTGTACTGTTACTGCTTGGTTTTACTACATCGCCAAGACATACAGCCTTAGTTCTGCGCCATTTTTAGTCTGTTTATATGGAAAAAATAGAGAAATAAAGGTTTGAAACCCGACTCCCGCCGTATGCGCGCGAAGCTGCAGGAGCGCGGGAGAGAGAAAGAAAAGGCGGAAGCAGCATCGTGTTGGAAACAGTGGGAGACAGATCGCGACTTTTAGAATAAAAAACTAAACTCACGGAGGCCTTTACAGTGCAGACGAGGTGCTGCACTGATCTCTGCTGATCAGGATTAGAAGGGGACGATCATGCCTCGTAAGAGACGAGTGACTGACGTCGCAGCGCGCGCTGCCGCACTCGCGCCGCACAAACTGTCAGAAACACCCCGATGACGGTGAAAGTTTTCTCTGCCGCGGTGATGGAAGAAAGAAAGAGGGATGTGTGGGCAGAAGAGGGGATAATCAGAATAGGGGAGTTATTGATGACGGCTGGGAATGTTTGAGAATTGAGGAAGTGATCCATGAATGGATCAAAGACACTGACGAGCCTGTGGGATATCGCGGATCTCACAGATGCTCGTGCATGTGATTTCCTGTCTCTGTTTTCGGATGAGGATTTCTGGAACCTCATCACAAATGAAAGATATGCTCACCAGCACCTACACACAAACCAACTCCAGCCAAACCCCAGATTTCATGGCTGGTATTATGGTATGAGGAGTCAGCTAGGTTATGAAAATTATAAATCTATAATAACAAAAAAGGGGAGAAAAAAGATAAAAACATAATTTTACCTGTTGATATATAAATTATATTAGAAAATGTACTCTGTCAGATTTCTGTTCATTTATTCTGAGGATGAGAGGATGAAAAAGGATCAGTGAAAAAATGAAAAAAAAAATCTACTGTGTAAATATGTTCAGAATTCTGTTTTACTGAGTTTTACCTGCTGATATACAAATTATATTAGCAAAGTTACTCCAATCAAACTCATGTTTCTTTATTTAGAGCATGGTATGACAGTATAATTTTTTTCCTTTGTATAAATATGTTCAAAAATCTGTTTTTTTACTGAAAGTTACACAATCCAATATGGCCGCTACCTGATGACATCACAATATGCAAATTAGATGTGTAAATTTACTCCCATCATAAACTTTAGGTCATGATGAATATTTTTCTCATTTACATTATGGATCTATCTCTCACCACCTCCAAGCTACAGCATTTTGAAATCTTAAAGTCCAAATGGAATATTTTCCTAAATAAACTCTGGCGCCTAGAGGGTTAAAGGGACTAGAGGCAGGAATTAAAAAACAAACAAACATGCATGTCCATTTTTTTTTATACTAATGGGTGATGAAGCGCTAAATACCAAAAAGAACGTTTCCACCCATGTTTCTCTCCGTTGCCTTGAACAGGCTGAGTGCTGCAAAATGCGCTGCAATTCGGTGCCCGAATTTCCCGCGCTGCCCTGTGGATGTGACGTCAAATGACGCTACATCCGCAGTTTTGATACAGGAAGAAGACGGTCGCGGTAAATTCAAACACTGTAAGCGATAGTTATGGATTCTTCTGCTGTCAGCAAACGATCCAGATCAACTGAAAGACCACTGAAAAGTGTAACTACAAAGAAAAAGCTTAGTAAACAACATTATAGCTTCAGTTTGTGCACGCTCCCGTGACGGCTTGGCTTGTGGCTGCAGTTACCTGAAGCGCCAGTCGCAAGTTTCGTTTCTTAATCTTGCCTCAAGTCCCTTTAAGCAACTGGATGTGTGTCCATCAATGCCAGTCAGAGCTGGAGCGGATACCTGCAGCTATTGCAGAGTAATTTGACTTCTTTAAAGAGCACATTATGGTTACTTAGCCAATCATAAGCTAGTCTTTGCTTGATGTTTTCACAGGCATATGAAACCAGCCATCTTGTTGTAATTTTTCTTAGTGGTAACCCTTGTTTTGTCGTTACACCAAAAATGCAAACTTTGTCAGTATTTTTTTCCTCTTTTATTTCCTTTCTTATTTTGGCTGTGCACCAGTCATGAGTCATTTCAGTTTCTGCTAGTCTCTCTTTTTTAATCATTTATAAAACAGAGAAACATATGTGAATGCTGCCTCTTAAAACTCCTTCATACATTCATAACACAAAGAAGAATTTGTGTGATTTACATGACAATAGACAGATAAAAGCTACTTTTTCACCCCCAGCTAAAGAGCTTTGAATGAACCTTCCCCCCTTTCTCTCCATTAATTCAATTCATGATTTTTTCTCTGCTCACTCTTTCTTTCTCCTTTTCAGTTTCTCCCACAGTAACTGTCTTACTAAATCTCCCAGAGGCTATTGAAGTGAAAGCCTCATAAATGTAGAAACTGTTGCAGTACTTTTTTATAGGAGAAATCAGAAAGAGCAAAGGGTATAGCATGGACTTTACAGTTTGGTATGCACACACAAATATACACACATACAATTAATGTCTTATTTTTTAACCTCCCACTTATTCCCTGCCTATTTAGCATTCTTCCATTCCTCCACTGTGCTGCTTGGACAATAGCTCAGTTGGAAGCAGTGCTGCCTGGCCGAGAGCTTTCAGGAATATTACTTTGTGGACCACGTGCTTAGTGAAAGTGCTGGCACAATCTGCAGAGTCAGGAGGAAACATACAACTTAAATCCGATGAACATGCAGAGAAAACGCACAGTTCAGTGTTACAAAAACAGGAGCTTATTCTGCATTTGCAGAAAAGAAACACCTGAGGTTACATGGAAATATCAGGATTTTTGCCTTTTTGTGGTGTTGGCTTGTAGAATTAGTATCTGTTTTGGTGAATCTTGTTTGACTCTGTTTAAGCTTTGTTTCTGTCTTACTTGAAAAGAACCCCCCCCCCCCAAAAAAAAAAACCTCAGCATTGCCTTTAGTCAACTCCAGGAATTGCTTCTGAATATCGCATGATCTGTATGTGGGGGAGGTGTACATGGCCTGATGGGAATGGGGGCTGCAGGGATGAATAAATCATTGTGGGCTTCCCTTTTGATTAAATATGTGTGTATCCATGCTTCTATGTGTGTGTGTGTGCATGAGGGGAGTTGGTTTGACACTGATACAGTTGCAGTTTAATCAATCAGCCAGTGGCAGCTCCACTGGGAAGTGATACTGAAGTGATTTCAGAAAGGCGCCATAAAAAGCAGGCAGGAACAGGAAATTAGAAGAGAGGTGGAGGTTTCCCATATGCATTTATTAAAGAAATCTGATGTTTGATCTTCAGAACAATAGCAGCATGTAAATGTTCTAATTATCCCTCCAATAAATCTTGTTTGCTTTATCACAGTCCCTTGTCTCTTTTGTCATGTCTTGCAGCTGTTTTGGGTTGAACTGACCTAAGGCTGTGTCCACAATAGATTTTCAATTGCAACTGCATTTTGAAATGGGAAAAAAAAAACTCCCTCCATGTTAGCATTTTAGCACTGTTTTAGAAATATTTTTTGTTAATAGTAAAATGTAAGAATTTTTAATTACCCCATTGTTTATGCACATGGAGGTAAAACAGGAAAAAAACGAACAAACAAAAGAACACATGTGACAACAGAAGTGACAAAAAGTGCAGAGATTTCTCAGTATGGACAAGGTGAAGCTAACTTTTGGGTTTTCATTGTAACTGATAGCCTGGCTTAAAGTGGTTTTTGTCTACTTCGAAGAAACCAATACATTTGGAGAAAAGGAACAACTTTCTTAATTGTGTCTGACCTGGTAAAAATGTGGACATGACATCATACTTTATATCCAGGGGTTGAAGTAATTCCTGAGGAAGAGCTCTCTCCATTTGTTTCCTGGCCAGCATTTCCATGCAGGGCCCATATGGGTGAAGTTTTGGCTGTATATGAGGAACCCAAGTGGGTTTGTCCACGGTTTCCATGGTGGCCCCACCTGTGTTTGACCATATAGCCTATAGGCATGGGCTTGAACTGGGCATATTTGCAGATCTCATAGTTTAAGTTACATGAGCCCCATATGTGGAAACCCACATGGGAAAAGATAGGTGGGGCCACCATGGAATCAATGGACAAACCCACTTGGGTCCCTCAGATGCAGCCAAAATTTCACCCATATATGGACCCCATATGGAAATGCTGGCTGGGTTGTTGTGGATTTTCACAACAGTTGTTATGTTTCCAGTTAAGACAACTAATTTTTTATGTTAAAGTAAAGCTAATGTACTAGCAACATAGGCTATATTGCAACCCACTGACAGCATATGAAGCTTAGTTTATTAGCGCCAAACATGTCATCATAAACATCTTTGATTTGCTTTTCTTAATTTCCCCCCTTTTTGTGGCTTTTAAAGAATACCAGTTTGGCTTTGCTTTGCTATTGAATAGAAGCCTGAGTGCTGAGAGTAACACACTATCATGAGATACTCGTGGAAACCTGGTCATTAATCAAGTTTCCATGTGTCCTGTCTCCTGATTAGCACATTGATATTAACACTTGAAAAATTACAAAAAAGAGAAAAATTATGACATGCTATGAAAGATACCAGAATACCACAAGGGGCCCATGGCTGTCAGTCTTCATATGTCTACGTGGGATATTGTGCAATAGATGTGTAGAGACTGATATGACTTTAATAGTAGAGATGTACATCACAGGAAGTTAATTCTAATTAAACTCTACAATTGGTTGAACGTGACCAAATTGTTCAGATGATTACTTTTCATCTGGATAAGAAACCCATGGAAACCTGAGCATGTCACTAGTGTTTCTTTTTTTACATGTGTAATAGCTTCCCTGTGTTTGCCACTCATATTACTCTAAAGAAAGATAAAGAGAGAATAGATGGAAGCTTTGAGGCCCTATGTTACCAACAGACAGCCTCGCGTGTTCAAGGGAAAACAGCAAAAAAATACTGAGAGATGGAGATTTCTCAGTTAAAGGAGGAATTTCAGACACAGACATGGACAGATCAATAGATGAGGGGTGGATAAGTGTAAAGACAAAAAAGATAAAAAGAGGGAGGGACGATGTGGTGGAGGGGTTGTGTCCTTTACACTTCAGACCTGAGGGCCGATCATTAGCCTAACTATGCTTGAAAATGGACATTCACTTATTGATCAGTGAGGCAGGTGGTGATCAGAGTGGCTGTTAAAGATGCATATGTGGTGAGGGTAGGGTTACCATTGTCCTAATAGTGAAAAGCATTCTGTGTCCTTTTGCTGCCTAAATCTATTTGCTTTATAGTGTAAAAAGCTCTCTCTTTTTTTTTCTTCTTTTTTCAGATTTTGTTACTGTCCTTGTTATATCCGTTTAAAGAATCATTAATGAGGAAGTTGAGTGATATTCACTGGCAGCAAAGCACAGTATCCCAAAGGACTTTTTTGCCCCGGCTGTTTCTGTCTTTCTTTTTGGACTTTATTGTGCTTTGCACAACCAGTTTCTCTCCTGTGGTCTGAGTGGGGGAAAGTTGAGATGTTAAAAATGTGATGATTCACAGCTTTGCCACTAAATCCTCAGCTGTTGTCTTCTCATCAGCAAATCTGAGAGGAGAAACTGATGTCAGGTGTGAAATCTACATTCTCTGTGAAACATCCTTCAGCTTTACGAGACTCATCCCACAATGTTGACTAGTGGGTTAATCTCAAGTTTACACAGTTGTTGCACAGCCTCCAGTTGTCAGCTGTGTGTAACTTTTAGTTTGTGAATAAATATTTGAGCCAAGTGTACACTGATGCTGCTAATAATGTCTTGGTTGCCTATTTTCCCTGGCATGTGTGTGTATGTGTGTCCAGTGTGTGTATGTGTGTCCATGTGTGTCTGGGTCAGAGGTCACAGTCTTGCTCCAGGACAACAACAGAAGGCCTAAGGAGCCTCTTGGCCCCCATGTTGATCCTTTCAAGCCACTGTCTACAGAGAAACAGCCTTGCACTGCTGTGTGATGGACGGATGTTAAAGATGTTCGGGGAGAGTAGGAGGAATAATCATGAGACTAAATATGGTTTAGATAAGTTTTGGTTGAACTTTTAAACACTTTATTATTCTTGGAAACTTACAGCTTTAACATTCCAGGGAAGGGTTTGGTTAAGAAAAAGCTTTTATGCTGCTAGCACATTAAAAAGATAGAAAATTAAAAAAAGAGAGAAAGAAATCCCTTTTACCCTTTGACATAACTGGATTGACAAACCCAGTTTTATCTCTCCTCAAATCATTTTAGACATTTTTCCTTCGTTTTCTTCGGTTTGAATATCAGTTTCTTCATATTAAACATATTAGAGCTTTTAATTCTGTTGGAACCACAAAAGTGTTGGTCCATTTTGTACAGCTAATGTTGACTGCAGTCTTTTTTGTTCTTTTCTTACAGTAAAGCACTAATGTGTGTTTTAGGCCAATGGCCTCTGGAATTTTGAGTGCATGACACTTTAAAAAGAAGGTCTTTAAAAGCATCAACCCTTGGAGGATTGTGTAATTTGGCAGCAAAAAACACAGAATCACATAAAACAGCTGTAAACAATTTAACAAGCTGAAGACTAAATATGTGAGATAAACCAACACGCTGGTATGAGTTGCTCCTTTTTCTGCTGTTTCTTCTGTGTTTAGAGAGGTAAATGCTGGTGTGAATGGTGGTTACATGGATGATGCATTTTTCTTTTCCCGCTGCTCTCAGAAAGGGTGACTGCAGGGATGCGACTACTGAAGGGGGGGGGGGGGGGGGGGAGGGGTGTTTGCAGATGGACTATAGGGGGAGGGGTGGATGGGATTATGAAGAGAAAGTGTTGGGGTCACTGCACAGGTTCCCTTTAGTGAGCATGTGTGATGAGTGTAGTGTAATGAGCTATCTATGCTGTTTTTGATAATTGGCTAAGAAAACCAACCAACAACAAATTGGAGCCTGATTTCATGTTTTTTTTTTTTTTTTAGGTTTTTTTTTTTTAACTTGAATCAGAAGACAGCAGCTTGATGGCTTTGTAGACCCGTTGGTCTTTTTCATTACCAATTACCATTACAGCTTTTAATCTTGAACATATTAGCACTTTTGCTATTTCAACAGGTGCAGCAGTTTTAGTCAATCTATTGATCTGGCCAACACTTTGCTCCTAACAGCCTCTCAGCAAATATGGATGAATTTTAGTGTTTTCATAAACCTTTCACACAAATATCCAGAGCTCCCAACTGCATGGCTAAAATCCAGCAGAACTAATGTGATTTCCTTTGACTTCAGCTGTGTTGTTAACAAGCTTATCTAAAATGGTGAGAAGGGAAAAGATAACCTCGTTAACATCAATGTGTTATCACTGCCACTTTGACTGTATTAGCATCCGACATTAGCATAGCTAATATTGTAGCTTTGCTCAAGTACAGACTCTACACTTGTTTAAATGATATAATCAGTCAGACAGAGTCCAGGTGCTTTATCTAATCTATGTGTTCATCTAGACCATGTAATCCAGACATGTAAGCTGGTTTTGGCTCAGGTTCATGTGGGTTTTTCACGAGACAACATCACCATGACATTTTTCTCCAGATTCAGTCACTCCATGTCTAATGTGGATTTACTGAAAGATGACTTTGGCAGGAAAGATCATGACGGAACAGTATGAGTTAGTCCTGAACAATGAAGGGAGCTTAGGGAATGGAAAGGGGCAAATAAGTGAGTGTATGACTCAGCTATGAGGGCATATCTGTGTCAAATTTGGGGCATGTGTGTATGTTTGCTGAACACTTTACCCTGTCATAAAACTGATTGTACAATTTAAGCATAACAAAATTGTTCTTCCTGTTCATAACAATTGTTAAACCCATATCCGACATAAAGTATATTATTGTTAGATGTGGGAAAAACTCATTATGTGAATAAAAAAGAAAGTATCCTAAACTCAAGGCTTCTGCAGTCTGAATAAGTTGAAATATCCCCATCTCAGTTTCAGTGTGCATTGACCGTTGTTTTAAGTCTTACAGATTTTCACATATTATGTTCAGGAGTCTGGTTGTTGATGACTGTAAGAGAAAACTTTAAACAGCTTGTGACAAGGTATGCAACAGAGGGCCCGGATGGGATTCAATCCCCAGACTCCCGGGTGAAAGTCATGCATGCTGACCATTCAGCCAAAGGGACATCCCTGTGGCCAAGAAGCCAGGGCGCATCGTCTATATGAGGCATAGTGACAGGACCCCACACTGTCACAAGCTGTTTTCTTTTACTTTTTATTTTCCTTGCAAAGTATTATTGGTACAAACCGGGTGTCTACTTATGTTTTTTTTCTCTTTATTTTTATTTGTTGATGACATTTTTATCTGCTGTGTTTTCTCTGGTCAGAGTTTTAAACCAAAAGATTGCATTTTTGATTTAAAAAATCATTAAACCAATCAAATTAACATTTTTTCCCCCAGTAACTGCATAACCAGTTACTCATTTCATATAACATATGAATTATTTCTTTCTCGAGTCATAACTCTAGTGGGAGTAAAAATTAAAAGCATCAGTTAATCAGTTAGTCAGTTAACTATGGTATATATTGCTATAATGTGATCTAAAAATAAATAAAATAGTTAGTTATAGTTAGTTAGTTATTTCTTTATTCCAAACACATTGGTGTCTGGAATAAACAACAAAAACAACAACAATAAAAGAAGAAGACAGAAGATTACAATGATCTGTGTGGGAACAAACACTTGTTTCAGTTCCAAAAACAGGAGCAATACCGCGTATCACTTAAAGTTGGATCAGTTAAAACCATTAAAATTACATTTAAAAAAAATCCAATAATGGACAGGTAATTTACACATAAAATTCCTCAAACAGCATGAAAAGTGGGAACATTCGAGGAAAAAAACAAACAAAACCAAAACTCCCAAAACAAACAAACTTTTTTTCTTTTTTTTTTTTTTTTTACACAGTATGTCCTGCTTCATGAGTTGTTTTCCCCATGAAAAATAACTTCAGTCTGACAGGATTGTACAGTTTAAGAAAATAGATATGCTGGGAGCCATCCCAGTCTCTTCTCCAAATAATGGTGGTATGACAGATAAGAAGACCTCCCAGCCTGACACCTGTACACCTGCTCAAGCATCTACACATGTGGGGGGAAACAGAGGTCTCACCTTCACTCCTAAACATAAACAAAACCTCTTGGAATGTTGAGCTAAGAGGGATCTGATGTGTTATTCATCTTATCAAACAGGCTTTTGAACCGACTTAATGGTGTTTTTTTTTATGTAGACCACCAGAGATGGTCAGTATTATCAGGCCACTTTCTCTTGTAATGTCTCTGGTGTGAGGGGCTGTTTTGGGTCCTTGCTCATTAAGGTGAAGAATCGTTCCTGAGACACGCATAGCTGCGCCTCAACAGATGCATTTGTCAGAAGCAGAAAATAGAAAGTTGAGCTGTCCTCCAGTCTGGGTGGTATCAGTATCTGTGCGTGTTAACCACAGGAAGACCAGATTCAGTTTTGAGAACAAGCTTATGACAACTCAGTTTATGTGATAATATTGAAGAAATGAATTAATCAAATAGCTTAGAGGTTTTTTCTGCTTTGGTTTCATCAAACAGACATATAGGGAACCTCCCCCCCACCCACCCACCCATACTGTATTTCTATGTACAAAAACTGAATTGACACTTTATTATATCTTATGCAACTATTAGCCCCATAATACTGAAACATCACAAAGCAGAAATGTTAATACAATGAAGAGAAAGCAGTAGGTTAATTTATATTGTACCAACACTCATATTTTAACCATTCTCAGATAGTATGGCTTTGTGGCAGAGTAATACCTTATTCCACTGTGTTTGAATATCATGTAGGCTGTCTGCTTCTGCTGACAATGATCTTGGCCACACAAATAAGATGCACTTTTCCAGATGTACATTAAAACAGCAAGGCATTTTGTTCTGAACAGGTAGTCTTATTGCTTGTGAACATGTGAGCCACAGACAAACATTGAAGATCTTTAGATTTCTTTTTCCAGTCTGTTGGTCCAACTATTGACCAGTTGTGTTTTGGGTTGCATGCAAGTGAAACAGTAATGCAAAATCCCAGAAAAGCAAATACACTAGTATTATGTAATCTTAAAATCACCATGTGTCTTTGCCTAATACTTTTTTTTGGACATCTAACAAGCTGACATTCCAGTTTTACAGACATGCAGATATTATAGTTCCTTTAGCTTCTTGGTACAGTAGTTAGTGTATTTGTCAACCCCAGTGATAAACATTGTCTGAAGGTTACAAAAATCAGTTCTATGATATGACATTTTACTTGGAACCAGTAAAAAGTAGTAAAAGTACAAATGGACAGCAAGTGAGCAAGTTCTGCATTTTTGTCAAAAAGCATTGTCCACTGTCTGATCAAAGAAAGGATTCATAACTTAGAACGAGCTAGAGCTGATACAAACATGATAGTACCAATGATTTAGAAGGGTGGTAAAGACTGCTTGCTGTATTGCTTTTGCAATGGACATGGTCATGATGCTGGATAAAAGTTATTCTGCATGGTACATCAAAGGACAGTCCCCAGACACAAACCTGGCTGTAATTTAAGTCTGAAAACAACACAGCTGATATGAGAGGAGACATGTGGTGACAATCTTGTGCACGGGTGCCACAGTTTATAAGCCACCACACATCTGAGTCAAGCGTTGCCATAACGTCATTGTTATATTTAAATGAGCACTACAGACACGTAAGCTAAATTTGGATTAGAGCGTTCTATGTTCTGTTTTTCTACGTGCTCCATTTTCTTCTGTGCTTCCGCCACTGCTGCTGTTTCCCGTATGTCTAACTTCCATGCATATACCCTGCCCAGTAGTGTTGAGTGGAATGTGGCTCAACACTCAGTTTTTAAATAGCATCCCTTCCTGAATCAGCCACTCCTAATATGGCAGAGGGCAGTAACACTGGCCCCCAAAAATATCAGCAACTACCTCACTGAGAATAAAACGTTTCCTTGACTTAATTGTAAAGGGTGAATGGTGATAGCTGCATGTTCGACAAAGATGTCACAACTGTTACAAATCAGCAAAATCATAATGAAATCATAGCAGGTGGATAATCTGAGCATGATTTTAGTTTCACTTGAGCTGTAGGTGCTTAAATAAGGATGACGTAAAGGTGAGGTGAGGCTATTACTGTGGATGGTTTTCAACCTCACATCAAGTTTTAGCTTTTAAATGACTAAAAATTAAATGCCATTGATTTTCCCGTAGGATACTGGTGGGGGCGCCACAGGCAGCAGGGCAGGGCCTTTTGAGAGGCAGTCGACCGGGGGCCTTATTCAGGTGTCCAATCACACCAGAGGAGTATGACTGCGAGAGGGTTGACATTGATGGAGATGGTGAGTCTCAGTTCTCTCACAAATCATTTAGCTTATCTACATTTTTTTTCTTTTTTCCTCAAGAAAGAGTGAAAATTAAACCTTTTGTGTACTTTGGTACCAAATTTGATTGATTTGTATTACAAGAACCATTATGATTGACATTTCCTCTTGTGTTTTTACTCAGTGAATCTGGACAGAGAGAGAAAAGACAACCAGTGGCTGGGAGTGACAGTCAAGAGTCAGGGGATTGGAGGGAAGGTGGTGGTAAGTATAGCAGAGGCACCTGCTCATTAATGCAAAAAAATAAATAAATACAAAAAAGCATATAGCGCTACTGCTTATCCAGGCATGTCTCAATGACAACGTAATGGCAGTTTTTGATAACTTGTTTAGCTATTATTTATGATAATAAAGACTATTCTAATAAATCAGAGGTGTTTTTCAATAGACTTGCGCTCACCTGTACGAGCTGAGACAACGTGTGAGCCAGCCTTCAGAGACTCGTGACCCCATTGGACGCTGCTATGTCCTGAGTGAGGACCTGACGGAGCGAGACGACCTGGATGGAGGAGAATGGAAGTTCTGTGAAGGTCGACCGCAGGGACATGAGCAGTTTGGTTTCTGCCAGCAAGGCCTGTCTGTCAGTTTCACTCCAGACAACAACTACATTCTGTTTGGGGCTCCAGGAACATACAACTGGAAAGGTAATTTGTCTGACTGAAACATGCAGAGGTTTACCTGCTGACATCAAGAGCAAATCAAGCAAATTTAAAAAGTATCATTGGGCTATACAGATTAAGAATATTAGTTCCCTTTATAAGGAATTAAACGAGGGGAAAAAGGGTAAAATGGAAGTAATTTCCCAAGCATTTCCTGTTTCATTTCCTCTTTTATTACGTACCTTGATAGGTGCTGCACAATTACAGTGCATAAAACAATTCAAAGAGGATATACAAAGAGATTTCCTGTTGCAAAGAAAGACTATCCATGTAAACTGTTTAATTCTTGCCAGGACAGTGCATGTGATTTATAGACCAATCTGCTGATTGAACAGTGAACCGATGCGGCCTAGCGGCATGGACATAATTAATAAAAGCTCTGAGATATACTGTAAGGAGAAATAAGTTAATTGATTGTATGTAAGCTCACAGCCATCACATAAGATCAGAGCTATGTTCTACAGCTTAAATGCTTTCATTCAAATTTTAAAATGCTGAGTTTTTAGTCCACATTTAGTCTGGTACAGTAGTTATAATTTGCTTTTCTGATTCTGCTGAATGTTATTTCATTAAGACTGATTTGAGACCGTTTCCACTCTTCTCACAGTGCAGAATGTGTATGTTTTTGATTGACAGAAACTGCAACTGTGAAGAGCAAATTTAGTTGTAACAATAATCTGTTGACAGATGTTGTCAAAATCTGACTAAATGCTCGCTAAACAGGGCTGAATTTTTGAGTGAGGATATAAGCAGACTATGTTGATTAGTATGCGCTACGTGCCGAAAAGCATCTAAACCTTCATCTTTGAGCTTGTTTGGTGTGCAAAATGAAGTGCAAATGTTTTCTTGTTGCCTTGCTGTGCCCTCACCCATTTCCTGTCTAGGTGAGATGCGGGTCCAACTCCTAAACCAGACTCTGCTTGACCTCGGTTTCTTTGATGACGGACCGTATGAGGTGGCAGATCAGAAACAACTTAATGCCCAGCTCATCCCTGTGCCCTACCACAGTTACCTGGGTAGGATTTGCCCTCCCTGCTCACTGCTGCTTGTGCACAGGAGAGAAAGAGAGGGCTGGGGGAGGATGACACCAGGACTAAACTGCACCCACACATGACTGACCTAACCACAAGAACAGTAGCAGATATTAAACTGCCCCAAACTGGTGGAGGGAAAACTTGTTTTAGTCTCCCTCTCCTTCCCTGGGGAGTATTCCTGGCTGAGCATATCAGTGTATGACTCATAAAACCCTGAATATGACTCCACCTCATTTTGCGAACACTTTCTCACAGTGGATGGACATAACAAAAATGCCTAGAGCTAATTGTGGCCTGACAGGAATTCTTATGATGCCAGCGATTGCTCCCATTCGTGGGCGAACAAGGAAAATATTGTATGTAATAATGTATGTGTCCAACTACAGTGATCTTATCACCACATCAGCCTCTACCCCATCTGAAAAATGGAGAAGAGGAAAAACATGTCAAAACTGGAAGTGGTGTGCAGTCTGAGCCTGAAATGTCATCACTCCACCAGGTACTCAGTGGTTTTGCAGGAGAAACCACTGAGGCATCACAAAAACAAACCAATCAATCAATCACAACCTGCCTCACCAGCTTCCCCCCCTGTCCCCTTTTCTTCCCTCACCATCTCACCACCCCCATCACTCCCCTCCCACACCCCTCCCTCTGTCTCTTTCTTTTTCTTTTCCCATTTTGGGCCATAGGGCTCTTGTTCATGGCTAGCCCCGTTGAAGATGCTCTGCTGTACAAAACTCTGGAGCCCTCCAAGCGGCCCACAGTCTTTGAGGATGTAGCCCATAATAGCTACTTAGGTTTGTAGGCGTGGAGTTTTGTTGTTTGGATCGGACTGGGCTTGTAGTGGACATAGTAAATGTCGTCTCTCTGTCTTCGTCTTATTTGTTTCTTCTAATTTCACGTCACGTCTACATATAGCCTACAATTTAGTGTTGAATCTATGTGTACATTGTAGGAATGTGTCTACGCTGTCATAAAGAAGCAGCCATCCAAGACTGTCCATTTATTTCTAAATTTGATTATTATTTTATTCAAATTAGATCCCCCCCCCCCCCCCCCGTTTCTTATTTAATTCAAAGATGGCCGTTTCTTTAAGTAGCAGGAAGGTTTGTCTGATTTGTCTGTTGAACTTTGGTGTCTTTCGTGTGTCAGACTCATTTGTCAGTTTGTATGTCTGTCCAAATGAAGCTGTCCAGGGTATTTTGGTGGTGTTTTTTAATTTTTTTTCAATAGAGCGGTGCAGTTTTATTAAACCTAATAATACTAACGCTTTTTCCTAACAAAAAGAATTCAACTACAGTCATTTCTCAAATGGAGGCTCTGCTCAGACACAGATGCACTTTTCTCTAAATGCTAATATCAGAATGCAAACATGTTAGATAGAATATACTTTGTTTCCATTATATAACAATGTGCAACAAAATTAAGGTGCTCAACCAGTGCAGTGGAACCCCCCCCCCCCCCCCCCCCCCCCCCCCCCCCCAAAAAAAAAAAAACAAAAAAACAAACAAACAAAGGTGTAAGTGGGCATTCTTGTTCACAAGAACTCATGATCACAGTGGATGTGTTACTGTTTGGGTATTTCAAAGGTGATGGCAACTAGTTTAATTCCTCACTGCCAGTAGATAGTGCACTCACAGTCGCTTACTCAATTAGCATTTGAAAAGTAACAGAACTAGCTAACCGTTACATAGCATTAGCAAATGTCCAAGAGGAAGTGGCAACCTCCACGGTGCTTTTGCTACCCCCTTTGCTACTTTCACCCTCATCATGCTTCATTTTTTGTTCGCATGAATTGGAGAAAAATATAAGGCAAGGAATAAGCTATTTATATACGCAATTAAGCTAGCGACTCCTTAACTAATGCTAATGGCACAAAATCCTTTAGTGTAGAGGCTGGCACAGTAACCAGATATAAATATTTATATTTACATTTATTTATTAGATCCGTCACAATTGATAAAACGTAAAATGTAAATTCCAGTAAAATTAATACGATTATTCTGCACCCCTCTAGATGTTCTGTGGAAGTATTATTTTTGAAAAATTGTTTTGATGAAAAAGTTTTAGCTGTCACCTTTGAGCACAGTTTTTTATCTCATGAGTACAAACATATCAAAATTTTCATCCTTGGAGGTGGAAGGGTGTCAATAAGTCAAATACAACTAAGTGCAGTGGAGACAAATACATGTTTCAGAGTAGTTAGTTACATTACCAGCTGGCCAAATGTACAAGGTCCAAGATATACTTTATGTCCAAGGTCTGCAGTGTTCTCTGTTGCTGGATTTTCGTTACGTTAGGAAGTTTTTTCCCCTCATTGGATGTTTGATTGATTCCACAGTCTTGTTACATCCCCCATCTGAACTACTGCCTGGAGAATCACAACTTAGCTTAATGAGCTAACCCTGCACATGATCTGTATTTAATTATAAAAACACAAAAATGTGTTTGTATAATTGGGATATCAATTTAATCATTATAACTTTTTTCACTTCTTTTTAATGTTTTTCAAAGTGTAGCCTGAATAGACTATCTCTGGTCAAGGGGTTGGAGTTTAAGACTCATGCACGTCTGTAGAAAGAAGGATGAATCCAGTTAATAACATTAAAACAATGTGAACTAAATTGATCCAGTATTCAGAATTTCTTTTGAATTTTTTTTTCTTTTCATAAATGGGATATTGCTGGAGACAAAAATGTTTTGAATTCCTTTCTTATAGCTAAAAGTGAGATTACATAAGGCACTTCCATCCGAATAATGTTGGCTTTATCAGTATTCCCATCTTAAAAGATAAATAAATAAAAAAATCTCACATTTTTTACCTTGATTTGTGGGAATATCGTTGGTTGTCTTTGACCATAAACCTAAGTGTTTGACCGTACAACAATGGTTTTTACATGAAAACCTAGAGAATAATAAGAGAGATTTTATCATTGGTCTGTTAGTGAGGACATGTACTGTACATCACATTAAATGGTCAGATAATTTCAAAAAGGAAAGATGATTTAAAAAAAGAGAAAAGATAGAGAATAGCCATTTTAAGTGATATATTGGAGAGATACTGTACATATCCTGTAAGCGACGCGAAATCCATTTTTATGAATCCCTCCGTATTTACCACCTAAAATTATTAACTTGGCCTTGGCTAAACAGGACCTGCTTTTTATCATCACATTACCGTTTAAATTCTTCACCAAGGATCATCTATAAATCTCTCTATTCACATTCCTCCAAGCCTTCCTACCCTCTCCATATTGAGCTGTCTCCATGACAACACTAATTCCCTCATGACCTTTTAGCCTTCATTTATAACTCACATGCTTCCATTGATCCTACTACAAGGTGATGTGCTACACCTATGCATGCTTCCCAAAATATCAGAAACTATTGTAGATATTTGCAACTGCGATTGTCAAGAGTAAAAAAATTTAAACTGTTTCCTGTAATCTGATCACTCCTTAAAAAATACTGTTAAATTCAAGGTAATGTCTCACTGAATAAAAGCAAAGGTAGCCTACTATTTCCCCCCAAGGCCAAATGCTGTCCAGAAAATCTCTACAGGGACAAAGCTGTTTTATAGAGGCTTTGTTGTATTCCAGGGTGTTGATAACATAAAAAGATTGCCCTCGTTAAAACACTGGATGCAAGGAATAAAAACTTACATTACCTCTCTAACTTGTTGACTGACTGTAATGTATTTACAGTTAAATTTCCACAGATCAAAAAAACTTTTAGTGACATTAATTTAAGATACTTATAAAAACAACAAGAGCATTTTTTCCATTAAATTTCTACTGACTCATTGTTCAAGCTATGACCATGATGATAGAAATAATCAAAACACAAGTTAAAACTATGACAATGTATTGACAATGTATTTCAATAATGGTTTAAATAAATTACTTGAAGTAAAAGCCAGCAGTTTGTTAATGCCCCACTTTTGTGAGGTTCATGAAAGGTTCCCTTTTCCTTTAAAAAACCTTTCACACCATTCAGCTTTTATTCTCTGTTTAGTTTTACAGTGATGACCTTGTTGCAGGCATGCATGTTAAACCCCCCTGTGAAGACAACGTATAGCACCTTGTCTCCATCCCTTAACTTTATGGGAGCTGCGATGTTGCATTCCACACCTGCCACCCTGGAGCTGCTCTCTGTTTGTGTCTGTTTTGTCTCCTTCTGCATGTTTACTCAGCACTAACAAATGTCCTCATGGAATATCCTCCTTCTCGCACCCGCTGCCTGCTTTTATAACAGGGAAGCAAATGCATGTGGTTGCTTTCTTTCAGATGGAATGCTTGAAATGATTTGTGTTATTTTTCACAGCTGGGTAAAAATTTCTAGCACAATCTTGTCATAAAATAAACTCGCCTCCTCTCCTCTACTCCCTTGTTTGCTTCACCTGATTCCCATATAAACGTGTAGTCACATTTGCCACATTCCTTCACACACAGGCGTGTGTTTCAAAAGTACACACACACAATGGAGGAGATACTTTTGGCAGTAAATCTGATTTATGTCCTTCAATATGTTTACTTGCTGCCCTCACTAGAGGAAACTGATGCAGAAACACAGCATCATGAATCTCACATGACATTAGATGCAGGCTAATACATCTTCTGTTACTGTCACAACCTGATTGTTCGTTTTTACCAGCAAACACACCACCCCTTTGCAAACACAGCACACAAAACATTTACACCCATCATTAGTTTGGCATAAAATCAATAGTCACTTAAGGCACACATTTCATTAGTAATAAGATGAGCAGAACATTGCACACAGAGAGGAGATGAGCCTCTAAAGCCCATGGTCAATACTAACCCCTGACCCTCCTTCCCTATTCCTCCTCCTCCTCTTTCTTCTGTTTCTTGTTCTTAATTCTCTTTTCCCAGGATTTTCTGTAGACTCTGCCATGGGGATAATGAACCTCGGGGAGCTGACCTTTGTGGCTGGTGCACCTCGGGCTAATCACACAGGAGCTGTAGTGTTGCTGAAGAAGGACAATGTATACAGACTGGTGCCTCAGCACATCTTCTGGGGAGAGGAGCTGGCATCCTCATTTGGATACTCGGTGGCCACCACCGATCTCAATAATGATGGGTGAGAAAAGAACTGATTACAAAAATCAGCATGAAGCATTACAGGATGATCAGTATCAGTAGAAATACTACTGAAATCAGAATTATGACATGTTATAAACCTCACTTGAGGATAACTAAGGCTATTTGGATAATTCTGGATTGGCACCACATGTTAAAAGTTGTACTTCCTTTACCCATGCTCTATGACTTTACTAAATGTCCCAAAATTGAGCCCTGTGGGAAACAACTGACAAACAGCAAAGGAAAAACACAACAACATAAAAACAACAGCAGTAATAACAAAAGCCTAGAAAACTCATAAAAGCTGTTTTAAACGGCATAATTTTAGCTCCCTTTTCTTTAATGTTGCCCCACTGCAAGTTACAGTGAGCTCTGACAGGACAGGTGATGAGCTAAAAATGGTGCACTGTGCGGCAGCTGCTCATTCTTTAACCCCTTGGCAGACATTATGCACATGGGAAACATAATGATGTGTACAATTAAGGGTTGGGGAATTTTAAATAGTTTTCTGTGGAAGAGAATCTTTTTTTTTTTTTTTTAAGTGAACTGTCGTCTTTCTAAGTCTGACCTCATACAGGGACAAAAAAGAGAATTGACTAAAAAAGAAACAAACTTAACACATAAAATTGCCTCCATTAACTTTATATGATCAAGCACTCAAAACTAAATGTGAAAGCAG
Source organism: Atherinomorus stipes (assembly GCA_023101725.1). Classification (NCBI taxonomy): domain Eukaryota; kingdom Metazoa; phylum Chordata; class Actinopteri; order Atheriniformes; family Atherinidae; genus Atherinomorus; species Atherinomorus stipes. The sequence continues at coordinate 241,524 of JALJCO010006772.1, forward strand.
AAAAGGAAGGACTCGATAAAAAAGATTGCTTGAAAAATCCTCTGCATGAACTTGTATGAAGTTGTTTAATTTAGTTATTTGTTTTCCCCTTTTCTTTTGTCTCCAGCTGGACAGACCTGGTTGTGGGGGCACCTAACTTTTTTGACCGTAAAGCAGAGATCGGTGGGGCTGTTTACGTCTATTTAAACCCCTTCGGTCACTGGGACGACCAGGCCCGACCAATCCGTCTTAATGGGACATATGACTCCATGTTTGGGATGACAGTCAGCAGCATTGGAGATCTGGACCAGGATGGATACGGAGGTGTGAGCAATGCTTTGCATTTATTTACAGAGTTTACGAGTAAATCACAAATCTTCATCTTAATCTGAGACAGTGCTAACAAGAGGTCTTTGTTTTTATGATGGTCAAGTAGAGATCATGTAACAGCAAGAGGCTGTGCATGAAGGTTTCTGGGTGGTGGAGTAGTTCAGATATGGTTTGGTTTCTGCTGCTTATGTTTCACATGAATTTAAATGGCAATTTAAGCTATGATTTGTGATCAAATTAGCCATGTTCATAAAATGTATTTGGTACTGTGCTTGTTCTTATTACACTGTGAATAGAGAGAACTGTGGACTTGTAAATAAGTTTGTTTTGAATCTGAATAGATATTGCTGTAGGAGCCCCGTTTGATGGAGATGGAAAAGTTTTCATTTATAGAGGCTCAGATGCTGGAATTGAGACTAAACCTGCTCAGGTGAGCTTAAAAATTAGTATTTGGAAAGAAAGATGAAAAAGAGGATGATACTAAAATCACTAAAACAAAGAAGCGCGACACATGAAATTAAATCTTTATCCTATCAGGTTTTGGATGGCCGTGATTTTGATGTACGTCGCTTTGGATACTCCATCTCGGGTGGTTTGGATGTTGACAACAACCAGTATCCAGATGTGGCAGTTGGCTCTCTTAATGATTCAGTTGTCATCTTTAGGTAAGAAAAGACTTTTAAACACTAAATGTAGATCTGCAAACAAACTTCTTATGGGAGATGAAAGGATTGTCAGCCATTTAGTTTTAAAGCCCTAATCAAAGATAAAAATTAGGGATGTTCCATCATGGATTTTTTAAACCAACATCCAATATACCAATATTGTTCAACTCTTAATTTCATACATCAACCGATACCATTATATGGTATCGGTTATATGCAGGCAACTGTGAGCTTGTAGCTTTCTTATTTTGACATTTTGAGTGAGAGGAGTGGATCTGATGTATAATATGTGCATGCTTTGTAAAAGTTGCTTCATTAAACAAAGCAAAAACCAATACAGATCATTTCTGATATTACATTTTAAGGCCAATATCGGTCGCTGATAATGGTACAGTAGGCCGATAATATCAGTTTTCTTTGATAAAAATAAAAAAGGTCAAAGTACCAAATAATGAAGAGATGCCTTCTAAATGTACAATGCTGTATATACTATGAAAATTTGAGAGTGTGTTCATAAATCTTGCATTGTTCTGCCATCAGTGGGTCATAGTTTTCTTCTCTGGCACATCTCCTCATGTTATATCCATGTCCTTCAGGTCTCGGCCGGTCATCCATGTGGTGAGAGAGATATCGATTGACCCTCAATACATTGATTTGGAAAACTTCAACTGCAAGGGCAGGGAGGGAGTATGGTAAAAAAAAAAAAGGATAATGTGACAAACCCCCAAGATTACAGCATGGTATTCTTATCTTTTGTCAGTATTTTGTTCTCACTCTTCCACCTTCCTTTTTCAGCGTGGAGACCAAGGCCTGCTTCACCTTCACAGCCCACCCAGTACACTACTCACCACACATTAGTAAGTCATACTAAAGCTGAACTTTTTATTTATTCTTTTTTTTTTAAATTACATGTCTTTTACATAGACTGCTATATCACAGCAACAGGAGATATTTCTATTTAAAGCAGACAGTTACCTTATCTGTAGCATAACATTAAATCTCATTATGGTTTAAAAACAGCTGTGTAATACTGTAAACATTTAATGAGTTTTTCTATGTTCTGTCCCTGGTGGGCTGCCTAAGTGGTCTCAGTTTGAGTCTTGACATTTCTGCATATCAATTCCTCTGTCTCCCTCCATGTGTGACTAATTTTTCGTCCCTGTTCAAGCCCTTGTGGTGCACTTTGAAGCTGACACAGAGCGCAGAAAACTGGGCCTCCCGCACCGCGTTAACTTCCTGGGTCGCAGCTCTCTGGAGCCTGAGTACACGCAGACCGAAGAAGTGGAGCTGCACAGGCAGCGCCATGCTGCATGCACCACTGCTGTCTTTCAGCTCCATGTAAGTACCTGATGAGGACTTTCTGTTTTTCTAACCCATATTGGCAGAAATGTGCTAAATAGCCTGAAGCAATGGTAAAGGTGTACAATTACAGTACTGCCTTGGTATGACAACTGTGGGTCAGTAATCTAAAAACCTTTTTTGGGATGTTTCGATCAAGATTTTTGGTCCCTGATTCAAATTTGAGTCATTTGAAATTAAATAGTAGGGAATTGTTTAAAAAAATTTTTTAAATGGGGAAAAGGGGAAAAAGGGTTCAGGGAAAAAAAAAGATAATTTTTTTTTAATTATTTAAAGGGGGGGCCGCCAAAAAAAAAAAAAGAGGAAAAAAGGGGGGAAGAAAAAAAAAAAGACAAAAAATAAATATGGGAGGGGGAAGAAAGAAGGAAGAGGAAAAAAAAGACCCGAGGGGGGGAAAAAAAAAGAGGCAACGAAAGAAAGCCGGGGGGTAGCATACAAAAAAAAAAGAAAAAAAAAACAGAAAAGAAAAAAAAAAAGAATAAAAAAAAAAAAAAAAAAAAAAAAAAAAAAAAAAAAAATTTTTTATATAAATAACAAAAAGTTTTACAGGGCCAAATCTTAAATAGTGGCTGATAATGAATTCCAGTCTGATACCAGAAGAACAGCTCAGTGGGTAGAGTGATCATACACTTGCTTGAGGATTGGTGGATTGATCCTCAGCTCTGTAATATTTTATTAGTCAAGACACTAAATCCCACTCTGTTGATAAAATGCTCAAAATGGGAAACAAATAATTTGAATAATCTTGGCTAAAATAAAACCTTGAAATAATCCTAAAATACCAGATGTTAAGCTGTAAAGCTGTACACCCAATGACACTGAATGCAGGTGCTGTTGTTTCCCATCTCTCAATGGGACATTGAATCTCTTCGTGATTTACTGAGTTACAGTTGTTTTATTTATTTACAAGAGGAAAACAAAATAGCTTTTTATCATTAAGGATGTATAAAAAGATATTTACACACACCGGTTAAGAAAAGGCATTAGTGCTTTATGTTGATCTGCTATTTAGCCCCTTGGTTTACCTTTAATTGAATGCAGCTGGTGCAGCTGACATGAGTTGGGATGAACTCTTCAGTTACTTCAGTATTGATTTATCATGTCCTGATGCAAGTGATCAGATCGGGACATCTCTACAACCTTGTTTGTCGATGTGGCTCCTTGACCAAATCTTGCTTTGATTAATTATCTTATTGTCTGTCTATGCAGGAAAACATCCGAGACAAACTGCGTCCCATTTCGCTGGCAATAACTCATACTATCAAGCCCGTTCCACCACACAGACACTCTGCCAATGCACTGGAGAGACTGCCGCCAATACTGAATATTTCTCCCTCAAATACACTGTACTCTGAGGTTTGTAACAAAAAGAAAAAGTTGTTTGATGTCACCAATTAGTTTTAACGGACTGTATAAACACGTCAAGTCTTCATGTAATGCAAAAACACTTTTACTATTCTCTTTCTGTGTTGAGACTTACTAAACTAATGAAAACCATTGTGTATTACAGTGGTTCATCATGTTTACATCCCTAAATTATTTACTTTTATGATTTTTGTGAAAAGACAGTTACATCAAAAGCACCACAGCCAAATACCGTATGACTATAAGAAATATACCATCATCAAATCACTGAAACACTTTCATGCCAAGTTGTAAAAAGTACAATGTTATTTGTCCTGTGACAAGTTTTATTATAAATTGATCTGTTGACAATTTTGTAGCTGATTTAATCATTCATTTGTCATTTATGGCAACCAAACAGTTGACAAAAGCCCATTACAGTTTCCAGTTTTCTGTCTGGCCAAGAATACCACAAAACAAAACCATCAGCTCTCAATTTAGCTCAATTTCAGACATTTCACTATCAGTTTAGTTTTGTATCAAACAACTGTGAAGTAGGAACATATATATGAACATATGGCTCACACCCTAAGCTTGACAAATGTTGTATTCAAACCCTGTAGGTGAACTTCCTGCGAGAAGGATGTGGCAGCGATAAAATCTGTCAGAGCAACCTGAAGCTGCGCTACCAGTTTGGAACTCTGAACTTTGACGTCTTCACCCCTCTACAGAAGTTAGTACTGAACCTCCACACTGTTCTGTGTGAGCTGGTGGATGTGATGTTTCCCAGCAACCTCATCTTAACACAATCATATTGTTTGACTGTGAAATAATAATAATGGATTTTTTTTTTACCATCTGATTTTGTTTGTTCATTTATTATCTCTTGAATTGAAATGGGCCTTTCTAAAGTATCAGGCTAAGATAGATGTTTTTAATTATTTATTGATGTTTTCAGATTGGTTACATGGATTTTGTTATTTTTTGTGTTGAATATTAGCTTTGTTCCTGCAAAGCATTGCAGTAAGGAAAAGCTTCATAACATACTTTGGAATCAGGTTGAAATGAGACCAAATGTTATGATGGAGCAGAATTAAACCTAAAAAACTCCCCAAAAAGAACAAAAACATAATATGTGTACTTCAAATGGCGTGATAAAATTCCTTCTTTCATGTTCTTGTGGTGGTAACATGATACGTGCATGTATTTATCTCCCTCTGCTGTCTTCCTCATGTAGAAATGAGGATAATGTGCAGGTCTTTTCTCTGAAAGACCAAAAACTTGTGGTGCTTCAAATCACTGTCACCAACATGCCCTCTGACCCCCTTTACCCTGAGGAGGATGGCGATGATGCTCATGCTGCTCAGCTGCTGATCTCTCTCCCAAACACACTGTCGTATGCTGGCTCCAGGATCCCACCACAGGTGTGTTCTGAGTTACCATTAAACAGGTAGTTTCTTTCACTACAGAAGAACTTCTCCACTTGTATTTGTTTACTCTCTTGACTGACTTTAGATGAGATGCCAAGCAAACCAAAACGGTTCCCAAGTTGAATGTGATCTGGGAAACCCTGTCAAACGGAATACAAAGGTAAAAAGAAGAGGAAGCATATCTTTTTAATTTTTTAAATATTACAAAATATACATACATTTTGTTGCATTTAAATCCAGTGCATGTAGTACGGACATTGTAAACTTGAAGCCTAATATGATCCACTGCATCAGACATCCATAAAAACAGCAATTGAAATGCATGAATATGTCAGAATAAAGATACCTTTTTGCTACGTTCACCTGATTTGTCCATCTGTGTCTCAGCTGAAATTCTCCATCAACCTGAGCACAGCTGACATTACCATCAAGACCACTGAGTTGACAGCAGATCTCCTTATGACGACGTAAGCCCTCTAAAAGCTCTCTGACAGTAAAATGTCCCAACAGGGATCAGAAATCATCTTAGTACACACTTTGTTTAGTTAGATTAAAACCTTGTGTGATTTGATCTTCACTCTTTTGTTCTCAGTATCAGTGAGCAGCCCGATCTGCACCCCATCAAAGCTTATGCGAAAGTTGTGATAGAGCTCCCTCTCTCTGTCAGTGGGTGAGTGAACAACTAAACTCCTCATGTAAAATGTAGTATATTTATATCAACACATAGCTTTGTGTATTTACACTTTTAACAAGTGGAAATGTACTAGATTTCATGTGCTGTTCATAATTTTTATTTTATTTTAATACATAGCATGACAAACTATCGGTGAGACCTTTTGGCTCGCAGGAACTTAGTCACATCAAAAGGATTCAAATAATGTCTTACTTGACAGCACAAGTCTGAAATGATAGATCTAGCAAGTCCACTTGTTTTTTTAACAAAGTAAATTGCTTTGTGTCAAAGTGTCATTGTGAATGTAGCATAATGATGCACACACCTGATTATATTTCACTCTAGACTGGCTCAACCTCACCAGCTGTTCTTCAGCGGCACTGTGACTGGAGAAAGCGCAATGACCAACCTGGAGGACGTCGGCAGCCCTGTGGACTTTAAGTTTGTGGTGAGGGAAGAGTATGTGTGTGACACAAAGAATTTGAAGTTTTTATCATTAGAATTAGCTGGAATCAACATGAATTAAGGACCTTGTGCCTTTTGGGTAAAAAATAAAAGATGTTTACAGAAAAACCTTCACAAGCACAAATGGTGTTTTTATGTAAAAATAGATGGTTATTTGTTGTTTTGTCAGATTTCAAATCCTGGGAAAGCTCTTCAGACATTTGGCTCTGCCTTCCTCAACATCATGTGGCCTTATGCTCTGGCCAATGAGAAATGGCTTCTGTATCCTGCCAGCTTGCAGTTTGAGGGACACCCGGACACACACTGCACCCCCATGGGAGCCTTGAATCCTCTAAAGTTACAGAGATCCTCACCTACAGAGCTTCCACCTTCTGACCAGGTGGTACGTAGAGCTGCTGATCTCTAACTCTGGTTGAAAATCTGCTGTGCCCATGAGCGCAAAACTGCATCTTCATTTGTTAGCTAATTCTTCATCCTGTTAGTTATTTTCAGAATGATTGAAACTATATAGAGACAGGCATGGTTTACTAATGCTTTATAGATGAATTTCAATGGATGTGTATGTGTTTTGACCAACTTCTATCAACTTTAACCTAAAGGCTTACTTTTGAATGTGCATAAATGTGTCCCTTTGCACAGCTGGGGAGAACGCGCCGATCTCATTTGGAGGAGGAAGGAGAGGTAATGACAAAAGGTAGCGTGGGACAAAACACACCAGCTGTGGCAGCTTCAGAGAGACGAAAGTCACTCAAACTGGTAAGAAGGGGAAAAAAAGCCTGCAAGCAACTATAGTACTGACTGACATTCAGTATATAAATAGTTTCTTGCAAATCTCTGAATTGGCTTTCGTGAGACCTTAATGAAGAATAAACCACAAAGTGTTAAGTTGTGATTTTCTTCTCCAGGATTGCCTCCTTGGGTCAGCACGTTGTCAACTGTTTCAGTGCCCTCTCCACAGCTTTTCTGGTCAGGCTCTCCTCAAGATCCATGCCAGGTTATGGAACAGCAGTTTTATTGAGGTAAAGAAAAAAATCCTGTTATTGCATCAGCCTCTGTCTGTGCATTACTCTTCATCTCAGCTGTAGATTGACTGTTGCCTAGCTGGCACTCACATTCATCTAAGTAAAAGTCTAATGCAAGTGAGGAGTGATAACCACAGTGAGCACATTTACAATGTGAATGACGGATGTTTAAATGTTATAGGAGTCAGAAATGAGCTTTCTTCTCTGGCCACCAAGTTGCATTTGATTTAAAGTTCTATTCAAGAGTACCAAGGGCTGTACTCTCAACATTAGAATTTGTTCTTTCCTTCTTTGGCATTCAGAAATATGTCACATAAATCATGTTAAGTAAATTAATTGAATCCTTTCTGTTATGTCTGAACAGCTTTTCTTCCATAACCTTTGTAATATACTATGATATGAGCATTCTTTCAATCATAAATAATGACCAAATCTCCAAAAAGGATGAATTTTGATAGGAATATTGCACATTTTTATTTGATATGCAAAATAAAGCTTAGAATATATTATAATGACTTAAATTGTAATGCCTCTGAGCATGGCATGTGTGAGCTGCAACAAAAGCATGCTTTACAAAATATTTGAATAGTTACTATTACAGTTGTAATGCATGCTGGGCCAATATTCATGTTTGAAAATAATAATTATAAAGCTGCCAGCTGATGCTCTGTCATCTCTTGTAATTTTCGAAAATCAGTGTAAATATGCTTGAAAAAATAAAACAAAAATCAACCCAACAGTTTTTAATTCACTATATTTGGATGTGCACAAATCCATTCATACAATGTATCAAAAAGCCGTCAACATCAACTTCCACATAAAAGAATCAGCGTGACACAACCAGGACACACCAGATAAATATCAGACACTGCTACTGACTGATTTTGTCCCACTTCCCAATACAGTCATTTCTTTTAAACTGATGTACAATATGTGTGGATCTCTACTTTGTTTATTTCTATTTGTTTTTAATTCAAGGTTTGGAAAATTTTTGGACTTATTTGTGTTATTTCAGGAATTTGCAACAGTTAGTGCTCTGGAGCTGCTGGTCAGAGCCAACATCACGGTAAAGTCCAGCATTAAGCACCTGGTCCTCGGACATGCAGCTGCACAGGTACTATTATATCCATCATACTGCACAGTAACATCTCTTCATGAGATTCACTGACAAAAATATTTCACTCTATAAAAAGGTTCTAACTTGTATGAGCTTTATACGATGACAAATATCTCCTAATTTACTTACATTTCAGCACATTTCATCTTTCCTTCCTCTCCAGATTTCACTTATGATCTTTCCTGAGCCTGGTCTTGTTGATCAGTACTGGATCCCTTGGTGGATCATCCTCATAGCCATTCTGGCAGGCATCCTGCTGCTGACTCTACTCGTCTTAATGCTGTGGAAGGTAATGCACAAAAAAATTGTCTGATGGATTTGCAACACATGGACCCTGCATACATCTTTAGATCTGAAGAGTCTCATTTCTAAATGTTTTAGGAAAATTACAGTTCTTTATTGTAAACAGAATGTTTTTTCTTCAAAGAGAAAATGATAGAAAACAGAAAAAAAAAAAAAATAAAAAAAAAAAAGTGTGAAAAAGTGTTTGCCCCCTTCCTGATTTCTTAATTTTTTTGCATATTTGTCACACTTTTATGTTTCAGATGATCAAACAAATTTAAATGTGAGACAAAGATAACACAAGGAAACAGAAAATCCAGTTTTTAAATGAAGATTCTTATTAGTAAAGGGGGGGGGGGGGATCCAAACCTCCATGGCCCTGTGTGTGAAAAAGCGATTGTCCCCCCCATTAAAACATAAATTAACAGTGGTTTATCACATCAATTTCTCTAGCCGCACCCACGCCTGATTACTGCCACAACTGTTCTCAATCAAGAAATCACTTAAATAGGACCTGTCTGGCAAAGAGAAGTAGACCAAAAGATCCTCAAAAGCTAGACATCATGCTGCGATCCAAAGAAATGAGAAATTCAGGGAAAAAAGGTGAAACAAAGTAATTGAGATTTATCAGTTTGGAAAAGGTTCCAAAGGCATTTCTAAAGCTTTGGGACTCCAGAAAAACAGTGAGAGCCATTATCCACAAATGGTGAAAACGTGGAACAGTGGTGAACCTTCCCAGGAGTGGCCAGCCGATCAAAATTACCCCAAGAGCACAGCGACGACTCATCCAAGAGGTCACAAAAGACCCCAGAACAACATCCAAGAACTGCAGGCTTCAGTTAAGGTCAGTGTTCATGACTCCACCATCAGAAAGAGACTGGGGGGCAAAAATGGCCTGCATGGCAGAGTTCCAAAACCAAAACCACTGCTGAGCAAAAAGAACATAAAGGCTCATCTCAGTTTTGCCAGAAAGCATCTTGATGATCCCCAAGACTTTTGGGAAAATACTCTGTGGAACGACAAGACAAAAGTTGAACTTTTTGGAAGGTGTATGTCTCATTACATCTGGCGTAAAAGTAACACGGCATTTCAGAAAAGGAACATCATACTAACAGTAAAATATGGTGGTGGTAGTGTGATGGTCTGGGGCTGTTTAGCTGCTTCGGGACCAGTAGGACTTGCTGTGGTAAATGGAACCATGAATTCTGCTGTCTACAAAAAAATCCTGAAGGAGAATGTCCGACCATCTGTTGGTGACCTCAAGCTGAAGCGCACTTGGGTTCTGCAGGAGGACAATAATCCAAAACACACCAGAAAGTCCACCTCTGAATGGCTTAAGAACAACAAAATGAAGACTTTGGAGTGGCCTAGTTAAAGTCCCCACCTGAATCCCATAGAGATGCTGTGGCATTACCATAAAAAGGCGGTCCATGCTGGAAAACCCTCCCTTGTGGCTGAATTACAACAATTCTGCAAAGATGACTTGGCCAAAATTCCTCCACAGTGCTGTAGAAGACTCATTGCCAGTTATCACAAATGCTTGATTGCAGTTGTTGCTGCTAAGGGTGGCCCAACCACTTATTAGGTTTAGGGGGCAATCACTTTTTCACACAGGGCCACGAGAGTTCGGATTTTTACTTCCCCTTCGGAATAAAAATCTTAATTTAAAAACTGCATTTTCTGTTTACTTGTGTTATCTTGTCTCACATTTTAATTTGTTTGATGATCTGAAACATTTAAGTGTGACAAACATGGGAAAAAAAGGAATTCAGGAAGGGGGTAAACACTTTTTCACACAACTGTGCTTGTGAAATAAATAATATATATTCTATTCTGAGGCTATTTATAAGCAGCTGCATGTTAATATGCAGGGTATGAAAGATGCAGTACAGTAGAATTTCAAAGGAATGGAAGAGGAGTCATTGGAGTAAAGTACCACTTCTTTAAATTTATAACTAATGACAATTTCTATGTAAATGTACTTTATATCTTTCTACCCTAATTTAGCAGCCAGTAGAGGCATCTCTGACATTATTCCATTTACTGCACTTACCATTGGTCTGCATTTTCTCTCACTCTCCGCACTCAGTTACTTTTCTACTTTGGCCTGAACTGTCCTGTAATCATATTATTTCTTCCAGCTCATTCTCACCTGTATTTCCACTCTTTTGTGCTTCTGTTTATCCTCTCTCTCTCATTCCTCTTTGTTTTGTCTCCTCTCCATTCCATCTTGGAACTACCTGCACCTAAATCCCCTCCCTGCTGCAATCTCACTCTCTTCACCCACTTCCCTGGGGTGATCTGACATCCCAGTGTGGGTTCTTCAAGCGCACTGAGCGGCGCCCACACTATGAGACGGAGTACTACCGCGCCCATTTGGGGGTCCAACCCTCGGAGGCGGAGAAGCAAGCAACAGAGCTATAATATAAAAAGTATTTCCATCTGGCTTGCTCTCCCCTCCTCTCCGTCCCAGCGGTAAAAATCCCCATGCTCATTCGCCTTGGCTCCTCAACCCACTCTAAGGCCTGTGGTGTTCATTAATGCATGAAATATCAGCAAAGTTTTGCCACAAATAACCTCACCATGAGATAGGAGGTAACAGATGTTTTGCTCAGTTGCTGGGCATCTTTTCCATCCTTGGACTACCATTGGCTTTTTATTCAAAAATTTAAAAGAAGACTAAAACAAAAAAACAGAAACAGACCTCCACCAAGTAGCTCATGTCCCCCTCATGCTGTGATATACACCTAAACTTTTATTGTTAGATGTCTTTAATTACCTCTGCCAAGGAGGTAATGTTTTCAGTAGCATTGGTTTGTCCGTCTGTCAGCAACTTTACAGAAGAAGTTCTGGACTGATTGACCTGAAATCTTCACCAGCTGTGAACCTCAGTCGAAGGGCGAACCCATTACATTTTGGTGGTGATCCCGATCACCTTCTGGATCCAGGAATGTTTTGAAGGATTCTTTATCATTGTGAGATTGGCCATGCTGGAAAGGTTGTTGATGAGGTGTGAGTGCCCCCTTGTGGCAGAAGTGTGCAGCTGCGCTACTGAGCACATGATGTCAGGATGCAGAAATGAAACTTGTGAGCAGCAGTGAGCACGAGGAGAGAAGACTGTTGGACAGACTTCTAGCCAGTTGAATATGGTGAACTGTGTGCGTCTGTAAAGAAATGTAGGTAACACGTTGTATTTCTGCACCAGAAACAGAATTCCAGAATTCTGAACAGAATTCAGGATACTATGATCCAGAACACACAAAAATAAGGGAGTTGAGCTGCTTGGTGGAGGTCTTCGCTCTCAGAGTGCTTTTCTAGTTAAATTTGGTTTCTGTTTATAAAATTTAAACAAGTTCACAGTTCATAATGTACCTGGTACATTACAGAACCCATTGAGATCCTTTCTTGTAATTTTTTACCAAACACTCAGGCCATTTGTATGGAGTTATATGCAAAAATTCCTAAATTTGGCCTTTCTCACAATGATAAAGAATCCTTCAATAAATTCTTGGATCCAGAAGGTGATCCGGACAAATCCTGCCCAGACCAACAGACAAACAAACCAACGCTACCAAAAACATAACTTCCTTGGCGGAGGTGAAAATATGTTAATTAAAAATCTCCATAATTGTAATAATATATTTAACGTTAAAAATATTATTGTGGTTTTTTTTTTTCTCAAGCAACGGTAATGCTGCCTCGCCAACTTTGGCCTGTAGCTGCAAAAGAAAAAAAAAAGAAAAGAAAAGAAATCAACTACAAAATCTCTGCAAATCGCTGCTCTCAGTTCTCACATTAGCCCTGTGCAGACTCTCCATCCTCTTTCTACACAAACACAGAGGGGAAACAGGAACAGAACAGCCTCCCATAACTTTCTTCTAATCTCAGATCTTAAATAAGGCATGTCTGCACTGACTGTCAGGTTTTGTGATCTGTTTTGTGATGTTTAACCCTTTGGTGCATAGGGGTCACTGTAGTGGACAGCTAATAAAAAGTAGTTTTTTTTTTAATTCATTGGTTTTTGGGGTGAAACTTTGTTTTATTATTTAAGGGGTTTTTTATTTCCAAATTTTTTTGGGGGTAATTAAGGGTGGTGTTGTAATTGCAGGAAAATAAATTTAAATCAAAAAGGCCAAAAATAAGCAAACAGGACAATGTGGAAAATCTTCTAATTCTTCTTATGTTGAAAAAGAAAAAAAAAAAAAAAAAAAAAAAAATATGGGGGAGGAATTTTATAGTGGAAAAAAATTTTTTAAAAAGAAGAAAGGAAAAATAACTGTGGAAAAGGGGAAATTATCAATCAAAAAATTTTTTTTCAAGAAAAAAAAGGTGTTTTTGTTTTTATTTTTGTGAAAAGAAAAATAATAAAAAAAAACAATTAAAAAAAAAAAAATAATTTTAAAAAAAAGGGGTAAAAATAAAAAAAATAATATAATATTTTAAAATCAAAAAGAGCGCAGAAAAAAAAAAGGCAAAATTTCTTCGGGGGGTGGGGGGGGGAAAAAAAAATAGGGTTTTGGGGGGAAAATCAAAAAAATTTTTTCTTAGGGGGGGGGGAAAAGGGGGGGGGGGGGGGGAAAAATTAATGAGGAAAAAGTTCTTTCAAAAAAAGGGTATTACTTGAGGGAAGTGTGGAAAAAGAAGTTTAGGGGATTTTATAAAAAAAAAAAATGAAAAAAAAAAAAAAAAAAAATGAAAAAAAAAAAAATTTAAAAAAAAAAAAAAAAAAAATAAAAAAAAAAAAAAAAATATTTAAATATGAGAAGAAATGAAAAAAAAAAATAAAAAAAAAAAATAAATAAAAAAAAAAAAAATATAAATATTATTAAAAAAAAAAAAAAAAAAAAAAACCAAAGAAAAAATTTTACATTTAATTCATAAACAATTAATGACTCACAAAGCTATTGTTGCCTAGGGCACCCAAATAGTGAAGAGCAGCCCTGTATACTGCAGCACCCCCTAATAAACATGATTTCTTGGGCTTTCCTAACCTGTCACTGAATTACTCAACATTCAGAGAATGTGGTTTTAATATATAACTTCCCTTTGTTCACTGCAGTGCAATCGGTGCCTTTTGAACACCATCCAGCCGTCTTCCTTTCAAGGCTTTAAACATGCCTGCTGTGCTGTGTGTGGTGCCTCTTAGTGCTTAATTATCTGCACCTGTTCATTCTGGCATCAGTCAATGAAGACCATTCATTTTCATCGAGTACATCCCGTACACTTCATCATCATATTCTACTTCCATCTCATGAACTATGGCAGCTGCCAGTATGAACTTGCCATGTGGATCAGTGGGTGTTTTTGTCTGTTTAGTGAGTATTTTTCTGTATCAGTGTGTTAGTGTGTTAATCACAGGCACTGAATGCTAACAGCGCATGTCAAAGTGCTTCATTTGGTTGATGTGTGCTTTTCAAAATGAGTCGTGCTGATTGTGAAGTTGGTTACTGTAGAACTTTGTGGTTGGATTTAAATTAAATAAATTTAAAGATGTTAATTTCAACAAATTCATGCACTAATGTTTCAGTTTCAAAACATTAAGTTAAATATTAGGGCAGGATTGGCCAAGTCCACTCATCAAGAGCCACTATCCTGCAACTTTTAAATGTATCCCCTCTCCAACACACCTGAATCAAATGAATGGCTCGTTATCTGGCCTCTGCAGAACTGAATGACGTGCATGAGGCCTGGCAATGAGCCATTCATTTGAATCAGGTGTGTTGGGGAAGGGATACATTTAAAAGTTACAGGATTGTGGCTCTTGAGGGCTGGACTTGGCCACTCCCGTGTTAGAGCTTTGATATTAGGGCAAATAAATGCATTTACATTCATTTAGGATATGAAATAATTGTATATTCTTTCTCTCTTGCTTCTCTATCCTTCCCTCGGTTTCCTCCTTTGTGCCTCTGCTTGGCTGCCTTCCCATACCAACAGTGTGGCTTCTTCCGACGCGCCCCCTACAAAGACAAGCTGCCTCAGTATCATGCTGTAAAGATTCCTCGTGAGGACCGGCCACAGTTCCAGACTGAGAAGTCAGGAAATGTCCATAAAAAGGAATGGGCCACACACTGGAGTGATGGGACCTTGTAACTCGCTTTGAAGCACTGCCTGACTAAAACAGCTCAATTCACCATGTGTGGCACTCATTTTGTCTTTGCATTGGAACTCAGTGACTATAAATGTGCACAAAGACTGGGATCATGAAATCTTGTGCACACTTCACTGTCAGTGGATGCATATTGGTGGCCTGTGACTGGATCCGTGATCCTCATACTGTGACCTACTGACAGCCAGCCTCAGTCTGCTTATGCTTTGTAACTTCTGTGTTTTACAGTAAATCTGAGGCCAAAAAACAAAATTGAAACCAGTCTGGCTAGTCAATATGTTTTAGATACTACACAGGCAGTTTTGACTCTTCAGTGTCTGTAATCAGTTTTGACTGGCAGATCAGAAAAAGGGGATCTAAAAATCAAAGGCAAACATGAATACACAAACATAGAGTACATCATTATTAAATGCATACAGACATACTGGTTGATAGAGACAGTGCATTACAGACTACTCTTTGCCTTAACTACTGTGAGACTGAGGGCTGGTTTGGGGAGAATTTAAAAAATGCTTTAAAAAAAAAAAATGAATATATATATATATATATATATATAAAAAAATATATATATATATATAAAAGATGTTTGGGAGTTTTCATTTAGCTAGCACTGGTTAACATTCAGAGACACTGGGAAGCCATCAGTACATAAAACTATTTTTTTCTTCTGGGCTGCCTGAAAGAATATGAACACAATATGTTCAAATGTTTGACAGTCACACTGTTTGAGGAAAACAAAAACAAAGCCTTTCCAGTTTGTGTAAGTATCTTTTTGTTTCTTTTTTTAAACAAAATATTTCAGTCAAATTAATTGTATATTTCTGGTCAACTGCTTGAATGATGCTGAATGAAAACAAGAAACACACACAGCCTATGACATGAAATGACCTTAAAATTGTGGCTGCATGAAAACCAAATGTGTTAAAAGAGCGAAAGAGTATGTCAGCTGTGCTCTGCTCCGCTGTTTGAGTTTAAATAATGTATGTTCAAAAGGGACAAAGGGGTTTAAATTTAAAATATGACTGTAAGACATTTTCTTTTTAAAAAGTCAATTTTGACATAGAGAAATAAAGTGAACCTTATGTAGCCATGTAGACTTTAAACTGTAAAGCTGGTTTATATGAACCCCCTTGTCACACAGTCAACACCAATGTGCTTCACTCGTACCAATTAGGGCGAAACAGGACATTAATTACAGAAGTGACATTTCTAATTTTGTGCATGTGCCTTTTTGTAACTGTGGCAGATGGTGAGCTACTACTTACAACACAAGGCTACTGGTAATTAGATGATGCTGCCCTGAGACATCTGTTGGACACAGGTGGACGATTAAAACATCCTTCCAACACTGAAGCAATACGAAGATGAAGAAGATTTCTAAAAGAGCAAAAAAGTTGGATCAAGACAAACACATTTTGGATCTTATTTGGGACGATGAAGTGGCTGTAAGCATGATGAGACAGTTCAATTTATAGGTATTGCTGGACAATCGTAATGGCTGCATGAAAGTCCTGTTTTTGACATCCTCACAACTTATTTTGTTTTCCATGTCGAGTCTTTTATTTATTACTCAAATGTGTTGGTTGGCTGTCGTGTTATAACATTGTAAATAAAAGTAAAGAAGTCAAACAACTTTGACTGTCATTTGTAGTTTTAATGAAGAAGCTGCAGTTCACTTATGCAACACTAGGGGGTACCAAAATCTTTAAAAACATTCAGAGATCTTATTGACTAGTTTTGTAAAATAA
The DNA here is from genome assembly GCA_023101725.1 of Atherinomorus stipes. Classification (NCBI taxonomy): domain Eukaryota; kingdom Metazoa; phylum Chordata; class Actinopteri; order Atheriniformes; family Atherinidae; genus Atherinomorus; species Atherinomorus stipes. The sequence goes on from JALJCO010006772.1 coordinate 258,044, forward strand.
ACAGGAAGATAAACAACACAGAGCTATCTGTGTGGCAAATACACACAAAATAAAACTGAACTGCATATAAATGCTCAAGATTTGAGATTCATCTGTGTATTATACAACACTATTTAGGCTACTATTGCACAGCATTGTGTAAACACAAGGATATCACATAGTCTATCTAATCTGAAACCAAATAAAAAGCTTACTCTTCAAGCCACGTTCACACATACACACTCTTCTAGCGTACACAATACACAATATACTTTACACACATTCACTTCAATGAACATGTTGGAAGCAACGCAGTGTTCAGTGTCTTGGACAAAAAAAATCTTCAGCATGTCTGGGGAAGCCTGGGATCCATTAATTGATCTTCTGATTGGCAGATGACACTTTTCCTCCTGAGATATAGCTGGTCCAAAAATATGAAGGACATAACCAAAACAGGAACATGAAAACTTTGTCGCTGAACTTCATACAGAGGTAGGAATTGGATTAATCTAGAGAGATGTAAAAGTGAAAGTAGTGCCTTTTTAAATTGTTATTATTCCTCTACCACATGACTGCAAATGACCTTATTAGATTTTTTGCATGTTCTTCTTATTGGAAAAATAAAGGGAAATAAATTGTTGTGCACTCAATGCTTTAGTTAAATATGTCATTATTGTTCATGACTTTATATTGACCCTGCCATGAGGAAATGCACATTGCACAACTTAAGAACATAGATTAGTTTGCTTTCAGCATCAGTCATCTTGAATTAAACATAAAACTGTATGGTTTATGGAATGAAAAAAAAAAAAAAAAAAAAGAAATCTTTTAGTGTACATTTAATAAAAAAGATACATCACAGTTTATCTAATCAGAGCTGACATGCTCTGGTTCACAAAAACAAAAGTCTGCTCAGTACAGCAGCTCAGGGTCAGACTGAACTGGGCATTAAATCAGAAGCTCATATCCTGTTCTGACTACCAGCAGGGACGTGATTTAATTGGTCCTACTTTGTAGTTTTCTCGAGCTGGAATGTTGTGACAGCAGTTACAGGCAGATGAAAAAGCAGAAGGGAAAACATACTGTATATTTAACTTTGCCGAAGTATTGGAGCAGGTCATAAGAAGATACATATTAAACAATGCGTTGTATTGTCCAAGTGCATTACAACTATTAAATGAATATTTATACAATCTGCAAATGATGAGGTGAAAACAACAACCAAGGGAAAAACACACAACCCACACACACATACATACAACACCGAGCAAAGAGTCAGGCTGACATGCCAGAATAGCATTGCGTGTGAGCGGGATGCCACTTCATGCTTGTAATTTCCAAGCAATTTAAGCATTTCACATCATTGAACAGTGTCAAATGACACAAAGGCAGTTGGGTTAGCACAGAAAAATCCAGGACAGTCAAGCATCCCTGACTGCTGCCTGCAGAACAGAGAGCTGTTAAATGTTGCATATCTTATTTTGTCTTCTTTGATGTGGCTAATTTAACTATCAGATTTATGAAGTTAACAATATTAATGATTGAACTTGAGCTAAAAAGAGTTCAGACTGGAGCTTGTGTTACTTTGCAAAAGTTTCACCACTATACCGTAGCAAAGGATTTCATAACAATGCATGTTGATACACCACAATCATTTAACGCTACCTCCCATAAATTAAGCAACCTAGCTAAAAAACAATTAACATACATGTGATATTTTGCTCACAAAGACAACCACCCAGAGGTGCGGAGCTCATCTGGTGATCACAAGTGAACAAAGCAGCCTTTGAAGTGACAAGAGCTCAATTACATCATTATCTCAAGATAAGAAGGACTGTTTGGCCATATTCTCCAGATAACTAGGTTGGCTTTTTTGAGATGAGGTGTTAGACTAGTCTGATAAATACATTCCAACACTACTGTAAATATGCTAGTAAAGGTTTCCCATAATTGTAAACAGACTGAAGGGCAGCAACAGACTGAGGTGATGTAGAGTTGGTCAAACTATAACGTGATGCAGTAAACAGAATTACACTTACGTACATGCCTGGACTTACTGAGACAGATTCTCTCCAACTGTCATAATAACAATAAAGACAGATGATTTTAAGAGTCTATTACACCCATTACATTCTTTATTTATATGGTACTATTATTTTCATTATTCCCAGTATTACTACTTTTGTACCAATATTAGTACTGATATAATTATGATGACTATGATTGTGTATATATATATATATATATATATACATATACCTTTGCAAATGCAACCTATCACTTTGTTTGTCAAAGGGTTTCAGAAAATATTTTCTTCCTAAAAGAACATAATGTGTGATAATGATATTCTCCACCTATTAAATGTCAGCTTCTTTCACTTAATTTATTTCAAATTAAGACACCTCTCTTCTTGATTAGCAAGAGGGATTCTGGCTTTATTAGGGCCATATGTGTTCACTTTGTCTGCCTTTTCCTCAACGTGTGTGTATGCTAGTGTGTCTGCGTGTCTGTGTAATTATTAGTCACTTCCCCAATACTGGAAAGACGTCAACAGATTTGGCTCATCAAAGTACCTAATGGGTGACAATCGGCTTAAACACACACACAGTCTGACTGGCCCTGTTTAATTGCCATGGCAACCAGGATGACATTTGAAGGATTCAGCACGGAATTAGTTTTTATTACTATAATAAGATCAGAAGCTTTTGGATTAGAGAAAAATCTAGTTTTACTCACACCGGAAATGAAAAATAACAAGCAATGTCTGTGTGTAACCAGAACTGACAAAGACTGTTCATCTTTAATGTAATTTTCATATATCTATGTATGTAGCCATTACATCAGTACTGATAACATCACATATTGTTAAAATACAAAAGCTTTACGATGTGGTACAGTAGGCATTACCTGTGGATGGAAATACAGAATATCCGTGAAGGTTTGTTGGTCCATATGGATTTTAATCACATCACTGGCTCTCAATATTTTGACTAATGTTACTAAAAAGTTCAGAGCCTCTAATAACTATGTCTACAGCAGTATGAAGGTAAACTCACCATCTCAATAAATCAAGCAGTCTGTCCAAAAGTTTTTTTTTCTTTCTTTTCTTTTTTTATTTTAATGTGGCTTTATGCAATTATATTTACTTTTCAAAAAATACTTGTAAAAAAATTTAGGACAGGGCCAGAAGTCATATTACTTCATGTTACGTAAAATTTTATCATGAGAAAACAGGCATTGTTATAATGACTATGTCATATATCTCTATCTATCTATCTTTCTATCTATCTTTCTATCTATCTATCTATCTATCTATCTATCTATCTATCTATCTATCTATCTATCTATCTATCTATCTATCTATCTATCTATCTATCTATCTATCTATCTATCTATCTATCTATCTATCTATCTATCTATCTATCTATCTATCTATCTATCTATCTATCTATCTATCTATCTATCTATCTATCTATCTATCTATCTATCTATCTATCTATCTATCTATCGTTTTGAATTAATGTAATGTTGTTTAGTTTAAGACTGTTTTGCATTAAAGCCAATAACATTTTGGAGGTAGTGTGTGGTGTGAAGCAGATATTGTACACTCAATACACTTAATAAGTCAGGGGGAACCAAACAGAAAAAGAAAAGCCATATCTCTCTTAAAATCAAATTCACAAATGATGTTTAAGACATAGTTTTGACAACTCTACCCACATTACATTTATTGTGATTTGGGCTCATTTTGGTTTAAAAGATTGCTGCATAAGAAGTCTCAAACCTTCTTGTTGTAGTATTTTCATACATTTATAGTCAAAAAAGTGCCTGCTTTGTTATATTGTTTATTTGTTTGCTTCTTTGAATCATTTAATTCCTGACTAATCACTCATATTGATGAATAGCATCTGTCTACATTTAGTCTGGTCTACTGCACAACAGGGACTGATAGATCAGGGTCCATTTGTAGGGATTTATATGTTTAATAACTGGAAGAATTGTGTTGTATGACCCTGAGGACCACATAATAATGTACTCTGGCTCATCTCAGTCATAACTAATGCCCTGATCCTACTAAATGGACAAGATTAAGTCTCATATTAGGAGTTTCTTCTTCCTCCATCATGTCCCCAGTTCCCTCTTTATACAATAGCATAGTTCTCTAACTCTACTGGGATTTGCAGCCAGTGACCATGAGGGGTATATAAGACCCACTGAATATGTTGCCACTAACAAAGTAAACCAGGACGCCACATACTGTAAGAGGAAACCTAACCCTGATCAGGACACGTCACTCTTCTGATTTCAAGGATCCAAATCTGAGAAGAAGTCTACTTAACTGTCCAGCATCTGCTTTGGTTTTTTCTGTTAGTCATCAGCTTTAATCTGACCTCCTCTCCTACCTGAGACCATGGACACAGCTGCAGTGGCGACTCTTCTGGCTCTGGCTATGGCGATGGCTGGTGTCAGTCATGCGCTTCATGTCCAAGGTGGTCTGGAGCAGAATGACATCCTTCCCGGCAGCTCAGAGGAGAACATGGCTGATCACCTGCTGGGGCTGGTGAGATAGCAAACCACTCACAAAGTTGATTTTCAAAATTTCTTTTCCAATTATGGAAGAAATGCAATTTAACTCTGACTTACCCAATTAGGTACGCTATGGAAATATGCTGTTCAAATAATAACATTTATTTGCATTTTTCGATATAATTTCGGTCAAATCCAAAATAACCTTGGCATCTACAAATGAGAACCTAATGCTGAATCATATCTCTGGCACACATGGTTGCGTTTTCACATTCTGACTACATGATATGAAAATGGGATGTCAGCTTTGCCACATGAGAGTGAATGAAAGATTTTGTGCAGACAGAGGTCGTACCAACATTTTCAGTCTGTCACTCAATGCGATGCAGCATGTAAATGGGATTTGAGCCTTTTATCAAACAAGACAGCATAAATCACACAGCCCATTTACATTCATTTAGATTTTAGACTTGTCATGCAACAGCATGAAATACGCCACTGAGGTGAACAGCCAGACAAGCAGAGCTGATTAAGACTGATAAAGGATATAGATTCAGCTCAGGGCTACAGACAGATTTTCTCTTTGTGGTATGCAGGAGCAGACAGTTCTGGGTCTAGTTTTCCATAAGAATAAGGACAAGTGGATAGTTGGCCTATCACAGTGTACAATTCTTTGCCTGTGTGCACTGATATCTACATCTCAAGGTCTCTCTTGCTGCAGCAGGATCGAGAACTGGAGTTTCAAGCTCACAGGAGTTGTGTTGCAATCTGAAACTGATGTGCTTGTTAGGTTTTCATAAAGATGCAAAAGTCCAATTTTCTTTAAAGCTTTGCATTTATGGATGTGTGTTTAAATCTATATAAATGTATATGTGTGTGTGTGTTTGTGCCTGTGCTCCAGGAGGGTGAAAGAAGAGAAGACAACATTGAAAATCATCTGTTGGGCTCAGTGTTGAGAGCTCTGTTGCTCGGATTTCAGAGAGAAACCAGGGAATCTGTTCTCCATCAGCCACAAAGGTCAGTGGCAATACAGCGCCGTAATTCATCACACACATATAAATAGATAAACAAGAAGTTGGTAATCAATCTCTTAAACATTATGCATAGCAATTTTAAGTCAGCAGTGAATGAAGCAAAACATTTACTTTCATTATTGTAAGAAAATGTGACATCTGTTCAGGTGTGTTTGGGTAAAAAAAATGACTTAATATGTTATTTTGCTTGCTGTACAGTCAACATACCATGTTCAGTGCAGCTTTGGATTTTTGTCAGAGATAATACACACATTCCACTTTTGTACTCTCTTAAAAGCTTTTGCTTTCAGGAGTTTGGTTTTAAAAAAGTCTATTAAACAATTTCCAAGTGCTCTCAATGTCTGAAATACAAAAAGTACAGAAAAGTGCTATTACTACTCAAATCATTAAAATGTGCATTTGGATAAGAGGTTCAGGAGATAGATGTTTTATTGTGGAAAGCACTAAAACAGGTGTTTTCCACCTGTAAATGCACTCAGCCTTGGAGGGTTAAACCTGAACCTGCAGTCTCTGAATGTGGTGGGTTTTCTCTCCTATGTTGTCATTCTACAGCTGGTCAGTCCAACACAACCAAAGAGAGAGAATACATTTATATTTGAAGGTTTTGTTGTGTATTATGTTAAGAAAAAGTATTTGTGAATTTTTTCTGATATTCTTAAAGAAAAAGAAAAAAACACATTAAAAATGAATGAAGCAGCCCTTTGGATATTTCCCATTTATTTCCCCAGCTTACATCACTCCCCCATGTTGTTACTCCTCCTGTGCAGGTTTGGCCGCGGTTCCAGAGGGCAGGTAGTGTCTGAGGATCAAATTCATTCCCGGGACTGGGAAGCCGCCCCTGGTCAGATCTGGAGCATGGCCGTGCCCCAGAGATTTGGCAAGAAATAGCTTGGCAGACAGATCCTCACATCGCTGTCTAGTTCAAGGCCAAGCAACGGGCAGATGTGGAGAGACTAAATTGAAATGAATAAATCTGAAATGTATTAGCGTTCTCACATTCTGTTCAACTCTGCTCCAGGTGGTTAGGCCTTGCTTGACACTTGGGTTTCAGTTAAAGATGATTCAAGCTTCTTAAACACTTTTCCCTTGAATTTAAAACACTGTAAAATGTGGTAAGAGTGACCTATGAGGTGATTTAAGGAAACTTAGTTTGTCCTGAGTGACTGGTATTTGATCAAAGCCAAAAAGTGGTTGCTATAAAGTTATTGCCAATGTTCTTTTTCTCTGTTTATTGTTAAAATAAAAGAGCTTTAAACTTGGAAATATTCTGTGACTGTTCAGTATGATTAATATATATATTTTTAAAAACTGTAGAGTTGATGTATAATCATGTCAGGAATACAAATATTCAACGCTTAGAAATGCGAACACAAGGAAACTGAAAAATTAAACTCCAAACAGAAGGCTTATTAAGTTAAATCTATAATGAAACCTTGAAGAAAATGAAGAAATTGGAGATGAATGATAAGATCTCTTTCATATTTTCAGATTTAGTTGTAATTAACATTTTTTTATTTCAGAGGTTAGGTTTTGTCTGAGATTCTGATGAAGACACAGTACGTACGTGTCTTTACCTTTACATGTTAAACAAAAAAATCCTTTTTATGAAGCACTATCACTGTGGCCATTAATGCCTTATCTTGACTGTAAAATGATCAGTAATATAGCCATTCAGCTATCATCCCTTTAATAGTAATGCTCAAACCTTCTCCACAGCCTCGCAGTAGCCATGTGTGTGGTAGATTTATAAGCCACCAGGGGAAGCAGAATGCTCTAAGCTTGTACACTAATTAAAACAAGGCAACATGCAATTACTCTACGCATAAACGGCTTCCATAGCCAATTACTGGGGAGGAAAGCATGTCAATCTGTCTCAGGGAGAGTCTCTTATTAACATGACCTTCTATTCTTTTTTAACCCAAAAGAAAAGGAATGAAAAACAGCTGGTGAAAATGATAAAGGCGTGTCATCTTGGAAGTAAAACACTTTGTTTGCAGACTTTGCACTTACAGCATCCTTTTAAAACATCATTTGTGTGTAATTTTCTGCAACTTGCCATGTAAAAAATTTTTATATTTGATACTAGTAAAACATTATCAACATAAGAAGAAGGACTGTTGTCAAAAGCAGCATTTAAAACGTGCCCCTCCTCTTCTTTTGTGTAAGCAAGAGCAACAAAAAGAAAAAGATTGACAGCCAGTCACAGAGCGAGGATGTAAATCAGAAGATGTTTTGTGCATTTTGAAGCACAAAAACCCCCACATCCACTCTTTCTCTACTAACGCTGCCAGTGTGTTTGTCAGACAAGTTCATGGTATAAAAAAAGGTATGATGGAGAAATGTACTGCAGCCCAACAATGCCCCATACAAAAAAGAAGTGGAGAAACACATGCACAGAACTTCATGAGAAATACACCACCACACAGTGGCAATGGACCATAAGATTAAACTGAAAAAGACGTATTTATTCATTTTTAGGAATATTCTTAACATCCTTCAGTGCTGGACAAAAATAACAGAGACCCCCCCTGAAAAAATGTGTCTGCTTTCCCTGGGTTATGAGGACACGTTTAACCTTCGCTGGGTTGACATCCCAATATCACTGAAATGAGATGAGAGATGAATTTGAGATGAGTCGGATAAACAGAAAACTAAGACAGGCTGAGTGCTGTTGCCTCCACAGCTGTACCCTCTGATCAGCACATCTGAGTTTTTTTTTTTTTTTTTCTTAAAAAGACTCAACTCATCTGAATTTCATGAGTCTGCAGGGGGCCCCTGGAAAAACATCACTGTGTGCACTGATTATAACAGACAGACCGACCAGGAGACAAAGCGGGAGATATACATGAACAGACTGACAGACTGAGAGATCCATCGATGGTTCCCGGCACTTGCTCAGCAACTTTTTTAGAAGCAAAAACCATGAAATGCATGTGCTGTGTTTTTATTCTACTAAGGCTTGTCAACTTTTTCTTGACCCTCCTCACTTCCACTTTTCATCATGGCCATTACCTTGGAGGGAAGCCATTTTGAACAGCAAAGAGGGAGGTCTCAGTCACTTGTGGTCAAAGCCATGACACAGCACAATTTGTCACACTCAAAAGGCTTTCATGGATACAGAGTGAGAGAGTAATCAAGGGTAATGGCAAGGTTAAATTGTTTTCTGGTGCAGAGAATAGAGTTTACTTATAGTCTCAAAGTACAGAGTGCTGTATCATGAGTTCACAAAACATACATTAAGTATGACCCTACCGATGAGTGGTTTACCCATTGTGGATCATTTGCAGCAAGTTATTAGATATATTTAGCTAAAACATAAACAGTGTGTTTTTCCTTTGCAATTGGAGAACTTAACAATCTAAAGACAACCAAGACCATTACCTAAACACTGTAACATGGAACTATAAGAGGATGTTTAATTAATAACATCATTTAGCACCTTAGAGTTTATTGATGTTTTTGTGGAGTTGACGGTCCTGTCACTATGCCTTCAGTGTTCATGTCCCCTGGCTAACTCGCCAAGGGGATGTTCCTTTGGCTGACTGGTTAGTGCACATGACTCTCACCTGGGGTCTGTGGTTCAATTCCCGCCTGGGCCCTCCTTTATCCTGCCACATTTTGCTCAGTTTTTATTCTTTTACCTTTCTGGTGTGTTATTGCTAAAGATAAGACTTTGTTTGCATTAGTTTGCAGAGCTGCAAACAGAAAACTGCAGGCACCCTGGACTCATAAATGAATAAGTCACAATAGTAGAAGAAGATTATGATTTGAATTTAAAATAAGACAACAGAGCATGATGAAATGTCACATCGCCCCCAGTTAACTTGTAAATTAAAGAACTAATGTAATAGTACATTATCTAGCAATAGTATTGTATCATTCCCTCTGATAGATTTCAGGGACAGCTTTGTTTTATTTCAGTTTGTTGAACCAGACAGAGAGAGAGACACACACACACAATATGGGTGGATAGAGAATAAAGAATTTCATTGATGTTTCCTCTTTGAATGTCGAATCAGAGAATATGCAACCAGCTGCTTGGATCTCCCTCACAAGAAAATTTGGATTCTTGTTAGCACAGTTTTACTTTTTGACGAAAAAATCAAATTTGTTTAAATCTCTAATTACTACGGCAGCCGTAATGACCGCACTCACTCTTTCACTCTGAGCTTCAGTACAAAAAGGTAAAATGTGTCTTATTTTTGTATTTTCTGTTTAAATTTTAAAAATAACTCAGAGAAAAGAAAAGAAATGAGAATGAATGAATGAATTATTTATTTATTTACACAGGGACAGTGTACAATTTGACAAAGGTTTAGAAAATAACCAACAAAATAGTGGCATGTGGGTGCCTGAGCGCACTGATGAGAGAGAGAGAGAGAGAGAGAGAGTGAGAGAGTGAGAGAGATAGAGATAGATACATAGAGATAGAGAGAGATAGAGATAGAGAAGAGAGAGATAGATAGATAGATAGATAGATAGATAGATAGATAGATAGATAGATAGATAGATAGATAGATAGATAGATAGATAGATAGATAGATAGATAGATAGATAGATAGATAGATTGATTGATTGATTGATTGATAGATTGATTGATTGATTGATTGATTGATTGATTGATTGATTGATTGATAGATAGACAGACAGACAGGTAGGCAGGCTCTGAAAATGAACATGCAACACTAAACATGTATTGTAGATTAGGAGAGATTTTGAAAGTTAGAGGTCTGATTGATCTTAACCATATTTTGAAAATTCATTCAGTTTCTATCCCTCTTGCACGAGGATGGCAGGGAAACTGGAGCCTATCCCAGGAGACAGAAGACATCAAGCAAGTTAAATCCTGGACAGGTCGCCATCCATTGCAGGGTCACTACAGAGAGAGTACCTGGAGAAAACATGGAAACTCAAGACACGCAAACACCATACAAACTCAAACCCTATCCAAACCTCCATGGTCCTGTGTGAAAAGGTGATTGCCCCCCCTGTTAAAACATAAATTACTGTGGTTTATCACATCTTTGGAAAGCTGAGTTCAATTTCTCTAGCCACGCCAAGACTGGATTACTGCCACACTTGTTCTCAATCAAGAAATCACTTAAATAGGACCTGCCTGATGAAGTTTAGTAGACCAAAAGATCCTCAAAAGCTAGACGACATGTTGCGACCCCCCCAAAAAAAATCTGTAAAAAATGAGAAACAAAGTAGTTGAGATCTATCAGTCTGGAAAATGTTACAAAGCCATTTCTAAATCTTTGGGACTCCAGCAAACCACAGTGAGAGCCATTATCCACAAATGGTGAAAACATGGAACAGTGGTGAACCTTCCCAGGAGTGGCAGGCTGACCAAAATTACCCCAAGAACACAGCGACGACTCATCCGAAGAACTGCAGGCCTCACTTGCCTCAGTTAAGGTCAGTGTTCATGACTCCACCGTAAGAAAGAGACTGGGGGACAAAAATGGCCTGCATGGCAGAGCTCCAAGACCAAAACCACTGCTGAGCAAAAAGAACATAAAGGCTCGTCTCAGTTTAGCCAGAAACCATCTTGATGATCCCCAAGACTTTTGGGAAAATACTCTGTGGACTGACGAGACAAAAGTTGTACTTTATGGAAGGTGTAGGTCCCATTACATCTGGCGTAAAAGTAACACGGCATTTCAGAAAAGGAACATCATACCAACAGTAAAATATGGTGGTGGTAGTGTGATGGTCTGGGGCTGTTTTGCTGCTTCAGGACCAGGAGGACTTGCTGTGGTAAATGGAACCATGAATTCTGCTATCTACCAAAAATTCCTGAAGGAGAATGTCCGGCCATCTGTTCATGACCTCAAGCTGAAGCGCACTTGGGTTCTGCAGCAGGACAATGATCCAAAACACACCAACAAGTCCACCTCTGAATGGCTTAAGAAAAACAAAATGAAGACTTTGGAGTGGCCGAGTCAAAGTACCCACCTAAATCCAATTGAGATGCTGTGGCATCACCTTAAAAAGGTGGTTCATGCTGGAAAACCCTCCAATGTGGCGGAATTACAACAATTCTGCAAAGATGAGTGGAACAAAATTCCTCCACAGCGCTGTAGGAGACTCACTGCCAGTTATCACAAACGCTTGATTGCAGTTGTTGCTGCTAAGGGTGGCCCAACAAGTTATTAGGTTTAGGGGGCAATCACTTTTTCATGCAGGGCCATTTAAGTTTGGAGTCCCCCCCCCCCTTAAAAATAAAAATCTTAATTTAAAAAGTGCATTTTCTGTTTACTTGTGTTATCTTGTCTCACATTTAAAGGAGAACTCAGTAACTTTTTTACCTCAATAAATGCTTTTCCGAATCCCTGTGGGGCTAAACAAAGTGTTTACGGAGCGATTCAGGGATCAGGGATCAAAATAGATGGAAGACAGGTAGAGAAACCGTCTGTGTGCTGTGGGGGTGTAGGGGGGGTTGAACTTTATGAAAGTGAAAGGACACCACTCGGGGGAGCCCCAAGCTGAAATTACTGAGTTCTGTTTTAAACTTGTTTGATCTGAAACATTTAAGTGTGACTAACATGCAAAAAAGTAAGAAATCAGGAAGGGGGCAAAAACCTTTTCACACTGCTGTAAATAAGGATGGAGCTACTCATCTCTGTTTGAAAATAGCACACTTGAATGTATGCCTGAATTATTATCCTTCAAGTAGCCAGCATTACACTGCTGTCACAGCAAAACAGGGATAAACTTACACAGAACTGATAATGGTTTATTTCTTTCTCGATCACGTTAGTAATCTGTGCAGAGTTAAACACGTCCTTCTTTATGTTTGTTAGCTCCTAAAAGCACCGTAGACCTGACACACCATATGCTTCTTGGCTGGTGTCAGGTATCAGAGCTCAGCAGTCGTGTGATGTAGGGACACTTAGGATAAGAGGCAATCGATGAAGATTGTGCTGGCCAGGCAGCGGAGAGGACAAGCTTGGTCACACATGGGTACAGCAGTTAATCATCAAAATGATTATCACTGAGCTCTTTCCATGTTCAATGGACAAAACAAGACATAAAAGGTTGTTTGGAACTGTTTTGATTATTTTTGCATGTTTAAATATTTATCATTTAATTGTCTAAGAGTCTTAGTATATTAAAGATGCCAAATCATCTAGGTTGTTTAAAAAATAAAATAAAATAAAATAAAAAAAAACGAGCAAAAAAGAGCTTAAGTGACTTGAAAAATACTCTTAAATCAGAGGCTGAATCACACCTCCTATCCTTTTACTGGAGATAGAGAGAGTATCTCTTTGTCATCCTGACTCTGCCATCTGTGCTGCAGAACAGCCCTGAGCTCAGCCAGCCAATACAGATGGAAAGAAATGTGAAGAGAGGGTGGGACTTTGTGTGAAAGGGAGTCTAGCACAGCGAATGAGAGCGAAGGAGAGGTGTCCCTGGCTCAGAATGCCCTTGCCTGAGCTCTGTGAGCTGGGAGAGACAGAAAGAAAGAGAAGGAGGCTTGAACAGAGACACCGGCAGGTGCTGCAGAAAGGACTAGTCTGTAGAACAGATTCTGGGAGCCAAAAATCAGGGGGATAAAAGAAAAGTGTATTAAAAGATAAAAGAAAAGAAGAGAAAGCAGTCAGAGACTTTTCAGATCTTTTGGGGTTTTTTTTGGACAAAACTGGACCTTACTTACTTCATTCATTCAATTTTTGCACGGATATTCCGTTGGTTCCTTCCTTTCTTGTCCTCATCCTCCTGTCCTACTTGGCGATCGATAGTGCCACCATGGAAACTGGGAGCCCAAGGAAGATACAGTTCACCGTCCCCTTACTGGACACCCACCTGGACCCAGAGGCAGCTGAGCAAGTAAGGGGGAGGGGGAAGATAAAGCTTTTAGTTTTTTATTTATTCATTTCTAATTTTATGCATCACTGACACTGACTGGGTGAAAAAGTACCATTACTTTCCTTTTTAGGGTGATAAATATATATGAAAAAAAACCTTTAAAAATTGTGTTTATAGTTCTGGCATTATAAAAAAAATGTAATCATTAAAAATGCAGCCCATTCATCCATGCAAGCAGGAGCAGTTAAAGCTGAATAACTCAATGTGCCATGTCCCAAGTGCTGTAATCTTTAAAACAACCACGATTTCAGTGTCTTATTACTCCCCACAGTACCTTCTGAGTGCAGCACCGTTATGAGCATGATGAATTTAAGATTGATTTTTCCACCTACACTCGCAGTGTGGTAGTTTTGTAAAGACTGTCAGTAACTCAGCAATGTTGAAAAGTGATGTTGCACTTCATTTGTGTGTCTCCAGTGGCACTCTTGGTATATTTCTGATATCAATTAGACTATGAATATGCTACAGCTACTGTAGATATGGACGGACATTATGTTGCATAGCAACTTAAATTAAATTACTATCATTTGCATGATTATTTCCTTTTCTACACCAGTCAAACTATAGAACGTTTCGTCTCAACAAACTGTCACCAGAAAATATGGAACAATGCCAGAAGTCTGTATTTTCTAAATTTAACATCACTTCATGACATAAGAGTGAAGAACTCTTGGTCTCTCCCAGTGCGTGCGTAGTGCTCCTGCAGAGAATATCGTGTGAGGATATGTCCCATTTTCTCATTTTTATAAATATAACATGAACAGGACAGGTTATCCATAATTAATCAGCCTTGAGCACAGCCGACAAGTATTTAGAAGTCTGCTTACATCCAGCCTGTCTTTCATCATCTTTTTTTTCTCTTTTTTTTTTTTTTTTTCTGTTCACTGTTTTACTGACTTTGACTGAGAAACTCAGGGGGAAGTGAATAGTAGGAGACTGCCTTAATGTATTTGAACTGTGTATTTCTGCGGCAGTTTGTCCTTGTGAGGACAACGGGATCCTGTACAACAAGCTGTTTGATGGTCCGGTCAAGTTAAGGTCAAGACAGAATAACTATGTTTGATTATTATATGATCGCAGATGTGAGAGTGGTATGATGAATATGTATATCTACATAGATATATATGTGTCAAACATATGGCTCTGTGATAGATTAAAATTATTTCTGTTATAGATCTTTTTAAAATTATTTAAAGGTAGAGTCTGAAGTCCCTTCACCATTTCTGTTCGCAAACAACAGTATTCAAACTGAGCGCTCCTCCCTCTCAGGCTAATGGCCGCCTCGTTCTTCAGCCTATTCAGCTTCAAGCCTCTCCTTCAGAGCTCAGAAGCGGGTAAAAGCCAAACCAATATTAACCCTGGTTTTCCAACTGGCACTATCTAAAGCTCTTACCTTTTCTTTGGTGTATCCACCATTTTTCTTTCTTTTTTTTTCTTTCGAGAGTTTGAGTGACTGGCGTCTGCTCCAATCATGAGCTTATTCCCACATAGCGTTATGCCCTTAGCTCTGTCATTGGCTGGCGATATAAACAGAAATCTCCACCCAGAAACGTTCCAACAGACCAAAACAAGCTAAAGAGCGAATTACAGAAAGGGGGAGAGGAAGTTACATTCAAACTCACCACGGCATGCGAGTAGAGGCCAAAGGCGCGGTTTGAGATGGATTTCACTTGCAGTCTAACGTTTATTTTAGGGGGAAACTTTGGACTCTACCTTTAAAGGTGATATATGTTTCTTTGAATAATTTTTGCTATATTCTGTGAAATTGGGTTCACTACACCTTAAAGTATGATTAATTAAAGCTTTAAATATATTAATATTATTATACATCAGCTGTAAACGTAATGGGACTTAAAGACCCACAACGGAACATTAAACAATTTTCTCAGTGATGCGCCCCTATCGATGCATCCTACCATACTGTGAGCTCACTCCAGCCAGTAAAAGACAGTCTTATCTTAACTCTTGTTCTGTCCATTCCTCTCTTTCTTTTCCTCTCTTCCTCTGGTAATGTTTCCTTGCATTTCTTTGCCATATCAAACTTGATGTGCGTTCGAAATACCTGCTGTGTTTATATCTGGTTCATATCTGTTTGCTAGCACATGACGCAGTGCCCAACCAATAGTCAGCTGCAATGTCATGGCCCTGTTCCTGATGCAAAAGTTACATAGTGCAATTTCTGAGCCTCGGGACTCTACTGGGCAGTGATGGCTCGAAAATGCACATAATGAATGTTGGTGTGCCATCAAAACAAGTCAGAAAAGCATATTTTTAAGGTCTAAAAGTTACATTGTGCGTCTTTAAAAAACATCCGCCAATCATCTCTGCTCTCATCGCATGTTTTATTTATCTGTTGCCCATCAATCACTTTTCGTACCATAGTAGTGATTGTGAGTGATTGATAGGTAATAGTCAACGGGTAATAGGAGAGAGTGACGATGAGAGTGATTGATTGGCTAGAGAGTAATACTGCGTACCGTAAGTGGTACACTCTTATCTGGTGTTTACAGTAGGTAGATAACAATCGTTCTGCTAGCAGTTAGCAATGTTCAGACAATGACATCTGTTTAACTTGCATTTGTGACATGATAGGAGAATCTGTACCTGCTGTCTGCTAGATGCTGGTGTCGGGACTTGGCTCATGTACGTTGTCTTAAAAGGCATGGCTGGGGAGGGAGCTGTTAATCTAGCAGGCTGGTCTTGCACATGCGCTTTATTAAAAAAACACTCTCTGTTTTCTTAATTGCCACAAACACCTTCTATACCACCTTTAAATGATCAAGATGACCATATAGAGACAAGGCTTTGTTGGAATGCTATACTCCAGTAATCCTATCAGGGCTACATGAAGAGACTGTGGGACACATGGATGTTTCGATACCCACACTGACACTAAAACGGCTAGTAGCTCAGCTGTTCCAACATACTCAAACAACCAAAGCTGTCACGCTAGTGATTGAGAAGGTAGGGTATTATGAATCTGACTTAGATTTTACTGTTTGTTAAGCGCCCTGTGGTGACCGTGTCATGAGCTGATGCTATACAAATAAAATTGAATTGAATTGAATTGAATGTGTCAATGCTCACAGAGAGCCAGGTTAACAGGTCAGAATGGGAGTTAACATCAAGTCCCCTAGTCCACAGTTGTGGCCATTAACTGTAATTTTAGGAATACAGTACACCCACTACCATGTTCACTGCAAAAACTCAGTCTTTCTTTTTTTTACTTATTTAAAGTGGCCAAGACTAATTTGCTTATAATAAGTTAAACAAATTCTGCCAATAGAACAAGCAAAATTTCTTGAAATAAGATCACGTGCTAAGTATTTAGATCAGTCTTTTGCAAGGGAATTTAGTTCCCTCTCTGTGATGCACTGCCATTCCAGTTCAAACTGGAATTCTTACCACATTTTTTTGCATTTTATCTTGAAACAACTTCTCATTGAGCTTTTTTAATTGTGGTTGCTATAATTTATGCTTAGGTATGCTCTGCATACCAAATAATGGCCTGCCATCTACAGGCTATTTTTTTTTTTTACTTATTTTAACCCACTTTTCAGTTTTCGGCAGTGGGAACATTGTGTGTCCAAACTGGAACTTCAAGGGTTAAAATGTTTAAACTCATTGATTTTTTTGGTAGTGGTGGTTAGGCCAGAAGTCAATGATGAAAGCCATGAAAAAAAAGCAACTTTTAATTTTCATATAATATTTACAGGCCATTGGCCAGTCCGTGCGCTTAAGAAGCTTAACGTAACTTTAAAAAAAAAAACAAAAAAAATACTGAAACACAAAAAGTAAAGATGCATCAAAAAAACATTTTTATACTTTTTTTTACATATTCCAGGGCTCTGATAATCCTGCACCAACTTTTTTTTTAAAATTTTTCATTAATCACATTTATTTTAACCCCATTTTCAGTTTTTGGAAGTTGGAGCACTGTGTATGCAAAGTGGAATTTAAAGGGTTAAAATTTAAAAACTCATTGACTTTTTGCTATTGATTGTTAGGCCAGAAGTCTGTGATGACAGCCATACTGTAAAAGAAAATGGCAACTTTTCATTTTTAGATAATACTTACAGGCCGTTTAACTGACATTGGCCAGTCTGTGCCCTTAAGAAGCTTAAAGGCCCTGTACCGCATTTTATTTTAATCTCTTTCAGAGAAATGCTTTCTACACGGTATAATGTGTGTTAAAAGAGGTAATTTCATAAAAAATATATCACTCATTGATTGCGCATATGCATGAATCCAGGCCTTTTTAGATTAGGTTTCTAAGGATGGCGTGACGCTCTCTTCATGCCAATGCGGTTCATTCTACACAAGTTTCGGTTTCCAGTCAGCCACTCACAGCGTTTTCTAACGAGAAGCCCCCTCCTCTCTCACGTGCACGGCAACACTTGTAAACAGAACTGCATGACGTCTAACGAAGGGAAAGTGGCGATACCGCAGCAAAACAGCCTGTAAGCATCAAAACTGAGGAGGGGAGAGGCTTGAAACGCAGGAGAGACCAAAGAAGCAATAAAGTTCGTGTTCTCGGTGGATTGTACTGAAGGTAGAGAGAAGCTGGATGCCTCGGACTGAATGTGGACTGGAAGTCCGCCTGGACAGGTATTTTTTTCAATAACTTTCTTCTCAGTAACATTTACGTCCTCGGGTGCTGGCGCTTCCTCTGCTGGTCTACCGTATATAATACATAGTGATATTTACAACGTAACACGACGAAGCTTTACATCACTGCTTCTAGAAGTGGACGGTTAGAAACTTTATCAGGCTGTCATGTTGTAACGTCGCCTATAACATCATAACTCGTCATAACTGTGCATCTGTTTACAAAACTGTACTTACGGTAAGCTACCGGTTATGACAGAAAATGTCATTTAGCTGATCCGCAGCCATTTACTGCAACCAAAACAGTAATTTCACTGGAAGATGCAAGTTTTCTCTGGAGAGTTTCTTTGTGCATGAGTATGAAACGTGCACGTTATTTTGTGCATGTTGAGTGGGAGGAGAGAAAAACGAGAGTAGGAGCATTTCTCACTGGGAGAAACAGTTAGGGGCGGGGCTTACAGTTCAAACTACACTCTTCACCTGGCACACAGTTCGCAAATGTGCAAAATCAGGTATAGCGCCTTTAACGTAACTTTTTCTTCTTGCCTCAAGTCCCTTTAAGCCCACTGGTTAAAAACTCTTAAGAGCAGACCAGAGCAAAAGCTGCTCACCATGCATAGAAGGTTCCACCCCAAATCTAATGTCCAGAGGCTATATGCTAAGCAAAAAGAGGGTGACACAGGACTGAGACTCAGAGGCCCTATCCGAGATGAAACATCCAAGCTCCACGAACATATCAGGAAGATGGCCCCAAGGGATGAAGCACTAAGTGAAAGTCTCAGGCAGTGGAAACTGGAGGAAAGGCAATTGGAGGCACCATCATGGGAGGAAAAGCCCTGCATGGGGTGTATCACCAACAGATAGCTGAAGTGGCGGATATAAGCAAGTCCTACCAATGGTAGGAGAAAGCCTGACTGAAGGACAGCACAGAGACAATAATCATGGCAGCACAGGAGCAAGTCTTGAGCACCAGAGCAATAGAGGCACAGATCTACCACACTAGGCGGAATCCCAGGTGCAGGCTGTGCAAAGCGTACATGGAATGTCATAATCAAATACCTGGCATAGCGTACAGAAACATTTGTGCAGAATATGGACTGGAGACCCCTATCACAATGAAAAGCATCTCCCAAGGTGGTGGAGGGCAGGAGAGCTAAGATCCTGTGGGACCTCCAGATACAGACTGACAAATGGTAACGACCAGCCAAGCAGACATTATGATCATCTGCTGCACAACTCAAACAGAAAAATCAGCTGCTATGTGAGAAACTTCACCGCCTCTGTAAGAAAACAAAAGCAGACAGGAGCACCTATAAGATGAAATAGTGAGAAAGACATGAATAGTAGCAACAAGAAGAAGAACTGCACCAGCAATAAGGCTCCAAAAACACAACTACTCTTCCCATTAAACTAACCCAACAACACAGAAACTGTACCTCAAAGCATGTTGGTGAGCGTGAGTGCAGAATAAAGAGAATGAGATGTGTTCAGTAATGAGTGTGATCACGCAAAAGTAACTTCATCTCCTGCAAGAAAAAATGAATGAATGAAATAAAATAAAAATACTTCATAATCTCAGAAGGGGAAATTCAATACCTACCCTGACCTGCCCCCCCCCCCCACCCCCCTCCTCCCTTCCCCCATCACGCATTTTATACAATATCTTTTAATAAGCAAAATAAAAACAAATCGCCAGTGTGCCTTCTAATTTGGATGATCATGTTTAAAAGTGCAAATCTTTAAATTATAAACATTATATCTTCAAATGATGATAATATATGGACTTTCCCCCCATTTTTTTCTATTTTCTGTCTAAATTATTAACTTTTTTCCCCCCTGTGAATCATAACTACAGCAAAAACATCATTTTAAAACTACAATATCATCCTTAACAATGAAAGCATAGCAGCTATGCTACAATAACAAAAGAGCCGCAAATACCTTCAGAAAATATCTGCTGGGTGGGCCATACTTCATTGATTTTTCAGCATCCTAATAACCCAAGCCTCTGATCTGTATGGGGTTCCTTGTCTCTCTCAGTATGTGTCAACATTTCTGCAATTTACTTCCACACTGCTGCTGAAAAGTGGGGCAGCTCATGTTAGTCGCTTTTTTACTTTGGAGTTGGGATGGGAGCATGCAACTGCAATTCAAAGGAACTCACATTGTCTTTTCTATTCTGTGTTTTTTGTTTGTTTGTTTGTTTGTTTTTTGTCTATGGAATTTGAAGCAGTGCAATGTATTGTTCCTTTTATTTGAGGTTTTACAAACTTTAAAGAGCATTCATGATGTCTTGATACTAGAGGTTCAATAGGATTTTCTTTTGAATAAACTTTGTTGAAAGTAAATCATGAGAGCAAAGAGGTGTAGATACAGTTTGCAGGTTAGAACACGTTATATTTACTGAGACAATGAACTTCTAAATATTTATGGCACAGAGCTGACAAATCCCTTCAGTTTTGAATTTCTGTATCTTATGTCTTACAACTTATACTAGTTTTTCTCAGTACTAAGAGGGACAGGTAACTTAGCTCTGCAGGTTAAGTATCCGATGTGTATGGAGCTTTTAATATGAGGGAACCTCAGTCATGGTTATGAATATACGAAAAAAAAAAAAAAATCTCAAAGAAAAGAAGAAGAAAGGAACAATCGTTTTAGTCTGTTTTTTTTTTTTTTTTTTTTTTTTTTTTTTTTATATATATAAAATCAATTCAGGTCAGTTTGCTTTTTATAGCCAGATCTTGTTTTTATTAACACAGGTGTGTTTATCTCTATTAGAGCAATTGCTTGTTGTTTCTCAGAAAACAGGTGTTCAAGAAGTATTTCATGTTCCAACCATGAAGAACAGGATTTTAACTTTGCTGAAACTGCCAGCTAATGAGCATTAATGAGTGATGCTATTAAACTCAATGTGAGCGAGTGCATTTTTAATGCAATCCATACAACCCTGCAGAGTTGGCAGCAGAACAGATCTACAGGTAATTGGGGGCATATAACAACCAGCAGGGCCAGTGATGTAAATGCTTTATATGAGTTTGCCATCAACCAAGTCAGCAAACCAGTTCGCTGGTTTTTGTAGAACAATTCAAAGTGCTCTACATAAAACATTAAAAGCATTATGACAGGACAGGGTGCAGAAAAGAAGCATAAAAAGTAAAAGAAATAAAATCACTTAAAAAGGAAAAAAAAAAGGGGGGGGGCTGTGCAGATTTGGACTCCTGAATAAAACTTTATTTAAATGCAGCTGAGAACAGGTGGGACTTTAACCTGGATTTAAATAAATTGTTTCAGCTGATCTGAGGATTTCTGGGAGTTTGTTCCAGACATGTGGAGCATCGAAGCTGAAAGCTGAAATAGAAATATGCATAAGTTTACTGTGCACCCAAACTGAGAAGAAACAACAACAAAAAAGCTGATGTGCAGGCCTTGTCTTCCTCTCTCCATCATCTCCATCTCTCTAGGCTACAGTGCATTCACATAAAAATATGAATGTCTCTAATTTTAAGAATTCAGACAGACTTAAACCCAAACATTCCACATTTTGCACATTTTGAGGCAAAGGCTGGCGCCAAGAAGTGAACTGCAATGGCTTACCTTTCGATGAGTTGAGAGCGGTAAATTTTGTTGCTGGCCTTTCTTTCTGAACTTCCTTATCCATTCTCTGCTCGCGATCTTATTTCAGTTTCATAGTAACTTGCGCTGACTGGGAAAAATGTTAGTGATCACTGACCGCTTTCTCTTAATGGAATGACAACAAAAGTAGGTCACAGGTCAACACTGGACCAATGAGCATAGGCCTTCATCTCCACATGTGACACAAATATTACCAAGATACGAGTGTTTTTTTAAATTAAATTAGATTTTTTATGTCATTTACTCAAGATGATTTCACATTCAATATTATAATTTGCTAACAAAAAAATACAAAGTTTGGCACAAAGGCTTGGCCTGCTTGCCCCTCCCCCCCCCCCAACCCCACCATGACGCTGACCCCGCAACCTTGTACTGTATGTTATCTAGTCTTTTTTTTCCCCAGGTTTATAGGTTTGAACATACTGTATGTTGCAGGTGTAATACATTTTGAACAGATTGCCCTGTCTGTTCTGTCCGTCTGGGGATTAGTATTCTCTCTGCTTTTACTTAGACATGCATTTGATCTGATTCCAGGCTGCAGCTTTTTGGCAAAAGAAATTCTAATAACACTTCAAGCCTTGTGCTTACCTGCATCTCTTCACTCTCAAACATAAGTTCTTTAGGCTGTGTACCTGTAAAATTCAGTTGACTTTTTCTTTAAGACTCCTGAGGATTCTTAGCTCACAGCCTCAATAAGCATGACCGAACCATGCTTGACTGCCTCAGGGTCTGTACTCTGTTAGGATACATTTTCAATTTAGTCTACGATCACTCTGAGTGACTGCCTAGCCTGCACGCCATGCTGGTTCTTGAGTGGTTATATAAATATATATTTGTGTGTGACCAAGACTGAAAACCCAGAAGTCAGATATAAAGACAAAGAAAATACATAACAAGAATCTCTAAATCTTAAAAGAAACATCATGTTTATGAATGTCACTTCAGGGGGTTTCACCCATGGTTCAATAATCCCTACACTCTGACACCTCCCAACGCTGTGAATCAGCCTCCGTGGAGAACTGCATGTCAGTCAGAGCAGCCCCCCTTGGGCTTTGATAGCAGCAAAAGAAGACACGCATCCTCTTATCGAAACAAAGCCAGGTGTGCCACTGACATAACCTCACTTAAGAGCTCATTGTGCACTTATGAGCACAAACTGAGTGTACCTGATAAATACCAAGACAAGCTTTTATCAATGAATGTTGGAAAGAAGATTATTCTTTCAATACAAGTAAAAGGTTATAGTGTATACAAGGTAAAGTTGAGAGTCTAAATAAGGTCATGACTGATGTATCAATGCAATGTGAACTAGGGGGTCATGTGGCGAGCCCAGTCCTCTGCCAGTGCCCCACTACCAACTTGACATACAGATGTCTAGTGAGAACCCTCATACAGCAAACTGGATCTCTGTCAGAATGTCTTCAAATTAGTAACAAGACCAAAAACAAATGTTCCTCTACTGTCATCATCAGACAAATCACATTCATAACCCCAAAATTAGAGTAGGAGTGTGTCATATTAGGCAATACTGTAAATACAATTGTCTTTAACCACATGTCTATAAGGCCAACTGTCTTCATTTTAGATGTAACTGGTCTCATATTATCTATGTCCACTGGAAAACGCAAAACTCAGAGGCATTTCTGGATTTCTGAGATGTATTCAAACATTGCATGTATCATAAATGCGTGTATGGTCCTTAAATCAAAGGTGTTATCTGGTTACTCTTGCCTGTATGCTACCACTGCCAGTCACCTGCATATTTCATTTTGCACATTATCAATTTCTAAGGATGTGTAAAAGTGAAGCTTCAGAAAGGTGCAAGATACATGAAACTAAAATCATACATATTTAAGCACATGAAAGTAGTCAATACAGTGTGTTTAAACCAAATAACCTGTTAAATGAACTGTTACCGGTCCTTACCCAGAAAGCATTGCATGGAGATGACTGTGTGCAAACATTCGCACACGCAAACACAAAAGAAAAAAAGTATGTCACGGACACCTGGGCAAAGGCTGCAGCAAAGCAGTGGGAAATATGGATGGATAGACTTTCTTCAATTTGTCATACTTAAAGGTACAAGTAAAATTCCTCTCCATCAGTAGGTGTCTCACTCACACTCGCATACCCATATGCAACGTTATCAGAACCAGCAATCTGTTGATTAGCATGAGCAAATGTTTAACTTACGTATACGGGAGGAAAGTGACAACCTTCATCGGGCTTTTGAACCCCATTTGCTACCTTCGCCCTCATCCTGCTTTATTTTTTTGTCCACTTGAGAAATTTAATGCAAGGAAAGTGCTATATCTACACAGAGCAATCGAGCTTGCAACTCTTGAGCTGGCACAGGATCCTTTAGCGTAGATGTTGGCATGGTACAATCTTGGTCACTTGTAAACATTTATATATAGGCCTATGTTGGACTCATCAAAATTGTTAAAATAATTATTTACAGTATAAGCTATAATTTCTTTCTTTTTTTTAAGTAAAATCAATACTTTTATTCTGCACCCCTCTAGATGTTCTGTGGATACTCTTTTTTTTTTTTAAAGTGATTGTTTTGATGCTCTAAGCACATGGCTGCATGATTAGGTCTACACTGAAAAAAGTGCACATGGGCAACCATTGATGTAAGGAGGAATTTCTATTTGAACTGACCCATTATCGCCATGTTTCTGTCTTTTATTTGGTTTAATGTATTATATCACTTCCATTCAACGAAAATCAAGGTCTCATTGGTTCAAAGTTATTGACTGACTTAGAATCAAACAACTATTTTTCACTGAAGTGAAAACGTCGCACATCACGTGACGTGCCGACGTACTGACGTCACGCTTCAACCGTGGACTTGACTTCAACTTTGAATTTCCGCCATCTTCTTCTCTCGCATGAAGACTCCGCGGAAGAAAAGAGAAAGAAATCGGTAAGAAATATGCATGACAGTTGAATATATCTACACATTTATACACCACTCTTACACAAAATAACTTTGCGCAGTTTTTTGTCTCATGACGTCGATAATTAGCGGTGAGTGGTACAACATCGTTTAGCTAACGTTAGCTACCAGATCGATACAGGTTTGCTAACAATAGTAACGTTAGGGATCAGAATTCGATAAATTGCTGTCTTCCATGTATGTTATAGCAATTTTATTAAGTTGACGATTATGTTTGCCATTTTTAAGGCCACTGAGCTCCGCACACGGTGTATGTCTCGTGCGAACTAGCTGGCGTTGGGAGGCACTATGTAGCACGTGCTCGATATCGCAACCATAAGCTATGTTTCCTTGCTTTTTGGCATTTTGTTAAGACGAAAGTGACCATTTTTATTTTCGTAACTCCGTTCGGCCATGAAAAATTCCCGGGTGCAGAGGAACATTAGCAGACGTTGCTTTAACTCGGCTGCGTGCTTGCGTCTTGGGACACTTCTCCGGTTTACTTGCGTGCTGCCCCACACCAACTTCCACAAAAGTACGAGTAACTGGTTCTCTTTCCTCGCGGTTTTACTGTAACTATAACCGTGTATGGGCTCTATACACAACTTTGCTACTTCCTGAACTTCGTAGTGCTCCTTTGTTTTCCGTCTTTCATTATTGGACAAACTGATTAATCCGGGTGTGTCTGGTCTTGACGACTACATGACCACCTGAATTAATCAGTTTGTCCGATAATGAAATGCAGGAAACAAAGGAGCGCTACAAAGTTCAGTAAGTTGTGTATATATGATCCGTTTTCACGTCTGCATGTAACGTTAGACGGGGGAACGGATAAACAAACGTGAAAACGGAGTTTACACAAAATGTACACTCTGGCTGAAGTTTTCAGAAATGGTTATTTTCAGTGACTTGAAGCTTCTTTTTCGTGTATACAAAAGGGGAAAATAACAGTGTTTGTATACGTTTCATGGAAAACACTGTAGTCGTGTGTCTGTTACTTTACTCTCATTAACAAATGTCTCCTTTCTTCAAGGCCTGCGGTGATGTCATATAGTTGAAAGCAGCAACCTTTTAAAGGTAAGAAGTCATTGTAATGTCACTTTAGTTATGCAGCTGAGTATCAGGTGTAAGGTTGTAGTCATAATTATTATGAGTATTATTCTTGTTCATCACCTGTGATAGGGAGTTTTATTTTCTGCGACTGAATCCAATGAGTAATTTGAACTGCCAAAGCAAATTTGTGTGGTAGTGGAATTCATGGGCAGGGGGATACAATCAAAAGGGCTTTTTGAAGGGATGCACGATATAATCAACCCCCTATCGGAATCAGCCTATATCGACCTTAAAACTGAGTATTGGACATCAGCCACCCCACCGATATTTAACTGGTCAGCTCGCTGTTTCTAAAGGGAAAAAAAAAAGGAAAAATACTTCTTCTTCTTAAAACCTTTTTACAGACTAAAACTTCTAAAGACTAGGGTTGGGAAAAAATATTAAAATATTGCAATATTGAAATATTGTAATATATGCTGATACATTGACATTTACATATGTAGTGTCAATCTATTTTACTAATGAAATCTTGCGACGGTTCGCACATTGATTTGATATTGGCATGTGTAAATATTGGGATTTCAGTGTATCAATATTTTTTCCCACCCATATTTTTCAAAGTGTTGGAAATGGATAACAAAACTGCTGTTTGTAATGACTGCTTTTTTTCAGTTTAAATATTGGCCACATGAGTTTTGAAATATTGGCATATTGGATACTGGCCAAAATTCCAAGATTGTGCATCCCTAGCTTTTTGTATATTATTCATTCTATATGTTCAACGTATGCATTAAGTCACGTGTTAAATCATGCCAAATGGTAATACTGTGAGATGTAAAAGAGAAATAATTTCAAGTAGTCCTTATAACGTTTCATTCTTCATTTTGGCAGTTCAAGTAGTAATTCTGAGGATTTTCTGACCTATAGGAGATAGTGTATCCCTATATTACTTTATAATCATGAGGACTCAGAAGGACTTTCACAGAAAGATGGTGGAATTTTATAATATATATTTATAAACTGAGTTTTAGATATCACTTAATGCCAACAATGCCATTGTAATTTGGGTCTTTCTTATGCTCCAACCACCCCCCTCCTCCCGTTTTCAGTAATCTGCTGAATGTGGAAATGTAAAGACTGTGGTGTCACCGAAGAACGAAGATCGGAACTTTTAAAGCATTATAAACTTCAGCATAGCCATTTTGGACGCCGCTGTGCTTACCCTTGCACATATTCAACCTGCCCTTGTTCCTTTGCCTCTTGGAACGCCCTCAAGAGCCATTTATCAAGAAGCCACCCTAGACCGAACCCACAAAAAGACCAACAGACAACTTTGAGATGCCTGTTGTGTGAATACAAGCAAAATTCAACTCTCAAAGACTATTTGCAGCACTTAAGACAGCATCTGAAAAATCACGAGACAGTAAATTGTATTTTTCAAAGTTGCTCATACAAAACAAATGTTTCTGGATCATTCAGTACTCATAGGTACAGAAATCACAGGTCATCCTCTTTAAGCAATTTAAAACCTGAAATTGTTCTGAGGGTACAGCCAGTCCACCATTCCTCTGAAGACAGTACTCTCTGTGATTTACACGAAGATGTTTCAGAGGATGAAGTAGCTAGTTCTGTCTTTGATTCGCATGGTACTAAAGACTTGTCCAATGCTATAGAGCGCAAAATTGCTTCAGTGCTATTGAAACTAGAGCATGTTTTCCTGGTCCCTAGTGTGGCTATTGATGACCTTTTGCAGGAGCTGCACTATTTGATAAGTGTAGTTTCAGTCCCTGTCACCTATGATACCATAATCCAGCTACTGCAGGAACATAACTGCCAAGTTGACATAGCAGTCGTACAAGAGTTGGCCTCAGTGCTGTGTAAATCAAATCCCATTCAAACTGCAGTTGGAGATAAAGGTGCGCTCTCTACGTCTTGGAAACGAAAGACATACTACAAAAATTATTTCAATGTTGTAGAACCCTTGGAGTATGTGCTAGACCGAAAGAATAGAAGGTCATTCCAGTATATACCAATACTCAAGTCATTGCAGCAGATTCTTAGTTGCCAGTCAATACTAGATAAAGCTATTAATTTGAAATCTCATCATAGAGGGGGTGATGGACTGAAATATACATGCTTTTTTGATTCACTCAACTTTCAGCATAATGAATTGTTCTCTAATGAAACTGCTATTTCATTGATATTGTATGTGGATGAATTTGAAATTTGTAACCCCATTGGTACGTCTAAGAAGGTACATAAGATCTTTGGTGTTTATTGGATTTTAGGCAATTTACCCCCAGGTTCCCACTCATCCCTGTCTTCCATAAATTTAGCTGCTTTGATAAATAGTAATGATGTTAAGCAGTATGGATATGAAAAAGTGCTTGAACCTCTGGTAGATGATCTTGTAACATTGGAGCAACATGGAGTTTTTATCTCCAAGCTGGGAAAGACTATAAAGGGCACTGTTCAGTGCATAGTTGCTGATAACCTTGGTGCTCATAGCATTGCAGGATTCGTAGAGAATTTCTCCGGGGCTTACGTGTGTAGATTCTGTACAGCAGAGAGTGAAGAATTTCAGACTGAAGAAGTTAGTTCAGGAACATTTTGTCGAAGAACCAAGGAAATTCATGCTGCTCATCTTGAGGCTGTCAGAGAACAGGAAGGGCCACATTTTGGTGTGAAAGGGGTTTGTTTGTTATCACAGAGACTATCATACTTCAGTGTGACTACAGGTTTTCCCCCCGACATAGCACATGATCTCTTTGAGGGCATTGTCCCTCTTGAGATAGCTCTGTGTTTGGCTGTCTTTGTTAGTAAAAAATATTTTACATTGAACAACTTGAATGAAGCAATCCAAACTTTTCCTTTTAAGTGGACTGACAGAAAAAATCGTCCCCATCCTGTACCTCTTGCATATTCAACAAAGAAAAGGATCGGGGGGAATGCGCATGAAAACTGGAGCCTCGTGAGATTCCTACCCCTTTTGATTGGAGACAAGGTTCCTGCTAATGAACCTGCCTGGCAGGTCCTTACTGATTTAAAAGATATTGTAGACCTTGTAGTCACACCTTTTCACACAAAACAATCTATAGCTTATTTAGATAGTAAAATATCTGAGCACAGGCTGAGATTGAGAGAGGTTTTCCCTGACCAAAGAATTCTGCCCAAACACCACTATTTGGAGCATTATCCTAAGCTCATTGAGCAGTTTGGTCCCCTGGTTGCGCTATGGACGATGCGTTTTGAGGCTAAACACAGCTTTTTTAAAAGGGTTGTGCGTCACACAAACTGCTTCAAAAATGTGCTCCTGTCATTGTCACAGCGGCATCAATTTCATATGGCCCATCACCTGTACAGCTTCCCCACATCAACTCTGGAAGTCAGAAATGTTTCCTCCATTCCCATCGAAGTTCTGCATGAGGAAATATCCCATGCTGTGAAGCAGAAGCACCCAAACCTGGATCTTGTGTGCATGGCAGAAGATGTGACTTATGAAGCCTTGAACTATAAGAAGGGGATGATCATTTCACATGGGGAGCTTGCAGGTCTGCCAGAGTTTTGCGAGATCATACAGATGATCATTCTCCAAGAGAAGCCACTTTTTGTTGTCAGACGGCTGGATGCGTGGTACACTGAACATTACAGAGCCTATATACTGACCACGTCGGCTAGGGGACTTCAACTTCTTGAACACCACAGTCTTACAGACCCATACCCTCTGGCTGACTACACGATTCAGGGGAGGCGCCTGGTGGTTCCAAAAAGATATATCCACGTTTAAGGTTACATTATGGCTTATGTTTTATGATTTAAAATGTGCATGATTATACTAGGGCTGGACAATTATGGAAAAAATTATAATCACGATTATTTTGACTTGATATTGAGATCACTATTAATATACACGATTATTCATTGATTTTATACAAAGTGTTTTATAGAACCACCAAAACTCAACTTCAAATATAACTTTAAAAAACGAGTAAAACCGAAAATAAATTAGAAACAAGTAACGGAGTAAAATAAGAATATAGACAAGCTTTTCTCTAGTCTTTCGCCACAAGTTGTCTTTCAGAAGGAAATAATAGACATAATGTAAAAAAAATATCCACAAAATCAACAATGAAATGTTGAAATAATAATAGCAATGAAAATGAATATTCAGTCTACATGCATTTCTGTTCTGTACTCCCTGCAGTTTGCTTCCTATAACTCCACCAGTCTGTTCACTTCAGGATTAATCTTTTTCTTTAATTACAGTGTTTTTTTGTTTTATCGTGAAAAGGTAAAAATTGAAATCCAGATTAAAATTTGATAATTGTCCAGCCCTACTGTGGAAATAAGTGTCTGAACTGTACAATTTTATTGCTGGCATTATTGGATCAATGATCTAAAACAGGGGTGGGCACTCGAGGGCCGGGATCTTGCAGATATTAGGAGTTTCCCTGTGGTCACACACCTTGTGACTTGTTCAGAGCTAGATATCAAGCTCTGCACAATTACCTGTTGATTAGAATCAGGTGTGCTGCAGGAGGGAAATTCCTAATACCTACATGATTCCGGCCCTGGAGGACCTGGAGTGCCCACACCTGATCTAAAATAAGCTATCCATGACTTAAACACTTTCTGTTTCTCCTCCAGAATTTTATTTGTATCTCCCAAGAAAACTGCAAGTTCAATCTGCATCTGTTTGTCAGCCTTCTGAAGTTCTGAAGGTAGATATGAGGGAAAGAAAACATATAATCTGTCTCTGTCCTGTCTTTCCCCTCTCGCTCACTCTGTCTTGTGTTTTTCTCTCTCTCGCTCACTCTGTCTTGTTTTTCTCTCTGTGTTCCAGTCATCTGTCTGTCCCTCTTGCTCGCTCTCTCTGTCCTGTCTCTGTCCCTCTCTCTCTTCCTGTCCTCTGTCTCTCCATCTCTCTCTGTCCTCTGTCTTTCCCTCTTTGCCCCTGTCCTCTGTCCCTCTCCATTCCTGTCCCATCTCCATCTCTCTCTGTTCCTGTCCGCTCTGT
The DNA here is from genome assembly GCA_023101725.1 of Atherinomorus stipes. Taxonomy (NCBI): domain Eukaryota; kingdom Metazoa; phylum Chordata; class Actinopteri; order Atheriniformes; family Atherinidae; genus Atherinomorus; species Atherinomorus stipes. Next base: position 288,708 of record JALJCO010006772.1, read on the forward strand.
CCCTGTCCTTTGTCTCCATCCCCCTCTCTGTTTCTGTCCTCTCTCGCTCGCTCGCTCTGTCCCTGTCCTCCGTCTCTCTCTCTCTATCCCTGTCCTCTGTCTCTCTCTGACTCCCTCTGTCTCCAGCAGAAGTTCACTCCAAGCTTAAGTCATCAACCTCCTTCCTTCATTTTGTCACCCACTTTCTAAAAGTAGATATACAGTACATATTAAAATGTGTATACTACTCAAAGCCAGTTTGACATGAACTTATCCTATTCTGTCTCTGTCTCTCAGACTCCTGAGCATGGATGGAAATAAGTCTGCAAAGCTACTGGTTTTTCTGAGTCAAGATGACAAAAGGAAATTGTTGCTGCCAAATGGGATTCCTGAGTCCATGGAGGAGCTTGTTGATGATGTGAGGAGAGCTTGTGGACTGAAGGGCAACTTCAGGATCCAGTACCAGGACAAAGACTTTGATACATTTGTAAATTTGACATCTTCTGGAGAACTTCAGGATCTTTGCACCATCAAAGTAATACCCTTGCCTGGTGAAGACGCAGTTCCTGCACAGAGAGCCGGCAATAGTGATAGCCTCAGTAGTGATGATACTTTTTCCATTTCTGGTGAAACTGATGACACGTTGATTCTCTCCTCACCCTCCCCTAGTCATTCTTCTAGGACTGAGCAATGGCCAAAAGAATTTCCCATTCCAAGCTTTGCGTACGAAACCGAAGTCCAGTTAGAGAGAGGAAATGCTGCTTTTAAGGCAAAGGGAACAAGGTTGAAAGTCAGTCCTGGGATCAAGTCAGACATTCTGGAAAAGGTGTCTAACCAGATTTACAAGTATAAAGCCTACCCAGAAAGCTCAGACTTTTGTGAGGCGTCGGAGGCACTGATCAAGAAGCACCCCTGCTTGGCAGAGCCAGGATCTTGGAATGGCTGCTATGGGTGGACACAGAGACTTAAAACCAGGATGGGAAATCTCCATACCCAACTGAAGGGACTTGGATGCCCTGAGCTTGATGTTAATTCTCCAAAGAGCAAAGCTACAGATGATGCCCATCCAGCAAAAAATGTCAAACGACCTAAACGTGGTGAGGCCAACCATGTGTCGTCCTATCCAGCTGGCGAGACAGCAGATAATCTTGAGATGGAGCGGCAGGTACTTTTGAAGGAGGTGAAGAAACGGAACAACGGGAGGATCATCCGAGAAAAAAATGGCCAAGACATTTGCCCTTCGTAGACAAGAAATTGTGGATCAACAGCCAAGGGTGGAAGAACTTAAAGAGCGATGGCCAGCTTTGTTTCAAGAAGAGGAGGTACGAGTTGAATCCAGTCATTGGCTAAAATTCTGTTTTCTTGAGTATGTTGTAATCTTGTTTTTCTGTGAAACTATATCCCTGGGAAAAAGAGTAACTTCAGCATTTACAGACAATAGACATGAGGCATTGCAGTAGGCATCTTACAGAGCTTCTGTATTCATATGTGAGAATCTGACAATCTAGAATCTATTCTCAACAGCCCAGAGTCCAGTCAGGCAAACAATTTATTTTCCTGATCTTTTTTTTAACTTTGTCAGTCATATGCCTTAACATGAAATATGTTGTCTAATTTGTATATTTCAGGTTAATGCTGAATTCCTACGGATCACAATGGTACCACTGCAACCACGATTCTTGGCCGGTTTGGATAAGCAGAGCAGCCAGCTTCTTCAGGTCATAAGGAGAAAAGGCGGAGCAGTCAGTGAGAAAATCAGGGATGCCCTTAAACCTTTGGATCAGGTATGAAATGCATATGTATTGCATTTGATTTTCTCTTTTATCAGTTCCGTTCTCTCTGTCGGTGTGTAGAAAGCTGATATTTATTTTATCATGTCTTTTTTGCTACAGGGTGGGGACTTGAACATAAGAAGAGAGTGCCTCCTGAAGTCGCTTGTGATCTACCTGGGTGAAGATGTGAGCCACTTGATCAAAGAGTACCTGGTACGTCAGTAAATCATGGCAATGGCTAAAATGATGTAAAATTAATGTATCAATAGGTATAGCACTGTAAAGACCAACAAAAACTAGGAAAATGAATTTCAGACATGAAAATCCCTCACCTTTTGGCGAAATTCTTGTACACACTTCACTTGTATTTGCTTTACAAATAAAGTTGAGTTGAGAAATTTGCTGTTTTGACCAAAAGACATACTGTGCTTGAAACCAGAAAGTGAAGTTTTTAATTTTAATTCTTCCTTGATCCGTTAGGGGCTGGCTGCAAAAGAAAGCAAATCTCCATAGACTCCCATGTCAAAAAGGCCAACTTCACACCAGAAACAGACATGTTTACAGCCTGGTTCAAACATCATTTTAGGTTTAATAGGTTTGAATTTTTTTTATAACTAATCTGTTTAGATGATTGAATCTTGAAATTACACATTTAGGGGTGTGTCCTTTTGACAGCACTGAGATTAGACTTGTCTGTTAAATGTAACTGTTGGCCCTTGGCATTTGATCAGACTTATCAATAACTATCCAGGAGAATACCACCGAGGGTCTTTCCATCTCCTTGCTCTCTTTCTCTCATTACTTCTTTGGATTGTCATCCAACTGTACCTATTTTTCTCTCTTTCTCCACCTCCCTTTGATATTTAAAATCAGAATGTGTGATCAGAGGATTGCACATATTATGTACTACTTATATAATTTATTGTCAATGTCAATAATTGTAGTCATTATTGAATGAATAATCCCCCCTCTTTCCTCCCTGGGGACAGTTACCTAAACTAAGTTGTCTGATTTTAGGTTGTCCAAAAGGAAGAGGCGAAGGCAGAACTTGAAAATGCTGCCATGGCCGTCTTTGTCCTCCGAGATGGTGACACTCTTTCCCCTCCGAAGGATATTGGCCTTGTCATCGATGGTGTTGAGGTACTCAACCACTTGTCCTCTATTGCATCGGCTTGTGCCATGCTATTTGGCCTGACTTATGCACTCAACCTTTGTTATCCGGTGGAACTCAAATATACCTTTGAGACCTTTCAAAAAATCATCATGGATATTGAAAGTAGACCAATGTCAAGAAGGATTCAGGATCTCTGTGCTAAGCTGCAGGAGTGAAAACGTGTGAACTTGAAGACATTGTCGCATTGTGAATAATGAGCCTTGGTATTCATCACAGATGATTGCTTGTTGCTGTTGCAAGAGAAAATATTGTTCAGGTTTGCCAAGGCCATATTTTGTTAATTCATTGTGGTCACATTTCTTGGAATTAAAATGGCACTTGTTTTATTAAGGAGACTAGACTTTTGCCTTGTTGCTTGCTGCTACAGTTATTTCATGGGACATTGTTGGTGGGCATTCACACTGAGTCTGATGCTTTGTTGATTAGTTGAGGGAAGTGCACTTGTATGGGAGTGTCACTGCTTAGTTTGTGTGCATGTGTGTGTCAGAGCAGGTTGTTGTGTGCATTTGTTCTAAATGTACTACCACCATGAAATGAATGGAGCACCAAACCCAATATAAATGCTTTAATGCCACCAGTTGTCATGTCTGTTCTCAGGACTGAGGAAACTCTGGTTTTGAACTGTTTCTTGGGCTTTTGAAAGGATATTTAATTTTGTACATTGTATTTTCAAAAATAAATCCTATGTTTTTATTGGGAGTGGGAAAAATATTGATACACTGAAATATTACAATATTTTCACATGCCGATGTATCCATATGTAAAAACCCAGTATGGATCCATTTTACTAACGCAATATCGCAAAATCTCATCGTTCTTTTACAAAATCTCATGAGACTTTACGAAATCTAGCAAGATTTCATAACGGAACAATGAAATCTTGCATGATTTCGTTGGTAAAATAGATATCACGTTTTTTGAATAAAGACAATCACCATATGAAAATATTGCAGTATTTCAGTGCATCGATTTTTCTTTTTTTTTTCTTTTTTCTTTTTTTTTGCCCTCACTCCTAGTTATTATATTATCTAAAGATCAGACAACCTCACCTCAAAACCATTTAATCTGTTTTTTGCACAACTGGAGTTGGTTGAAAAGGCATTTAATTTTACATGTTTAATTTTTGTCATTTTTTAGAAAATAGCCCAGCTCACCTCAAAATCCTTTGTTACTGTAATGTGACAAATTTAATAAAAGAAATGTGATCATTTCAACTGTGTCTTTTCATAATTTTAACTTGGATGTAAGTAATTTGATTAGTTGTGACAAGTCGACGCAACTTCATTAGTTTTCTGAAAGTAAAAAAATACATTGTATTTCTGTAAGATTTTGGCTCAAGCTAGGGTGAAAATATAAGTTAATGCTAAGCATTAAAAAAGAAAATTGCAAGTTGAAATTATAAGTTCATTATATTTGAAAACTTTCATTGGTTTAAATACATTTTTTTAATTAACATTACTACATTATTTCCTTTGTTCAAACTAATTTTTTTGATTTCAGAAAAACTAAAATTCTGTTGTAACAATTTGAAATTGAGTTGATTATAATTGAAAACTTTCATTGGTTTTAATTATATTTTTGAATTAACACTACCACCTTATTTCCTTTTGTTCAAACTAATTTTTTTTAATTTGAGAAAAACTAAAATTCTGTTGTAAAAATTTGAAATTGAGTTGATTATAATTGAAAACTTTCCTTGATTTTAGTTATATTTTTTGAATTAACATTACTACATTATTTCCTTTGTTCAAACTATTTTTTTTTAATTTGAGAAAAACTAAAAAAAAATTAGATGTGATGAGTCGACGCAATTTTTTTAATTTGATCCAAAGTAACACTTTTTACAGTGTAATTTACAATTGATATGCCAACGTTAAAATCTATATGTGTGAACACCCTGGCAGACCTGACAAAATACTACAGAGTGTTCCCAGCTCTTTACTATCTGGGGAAGCACTTGAGCTCTTCAGGATGAAATGTGCTGAATTCAAGCCCACACAATGTGAAAAGCCTCCACCACATCATTAAAGGACAGCTTTCTTTTTTCAACCTGGACCTTATTTCTAGTAATTTATGTGCATTTACTCACCGGTAACATTTCTGTGTCACTCTGACTCCTTCAGAGGATATTTACATTTCTTGCCATCAGCAAATATCCATATAATGCCAGTAAAGGAGACAGCGGGAGTGGGCCTCTGTTCAAGGCATTATCCGCACATGTAGCAAAACTCCATATTTTCACCAATACTTTTAAGACAAATTAATGAACAAATGAGTATTATTGTCCTGTAAGTTCAGATTTAGCTTGGGGATCTCTGTCTAGCTGTTTCTCTCTCAGCTGTGCTATGGCGGCATGCGTTGGTGAGTGCGCGCGGACAATAGACGTGTGGAGAATACTGTCAATAACTAATAGAAACTAACTCTGAACTAACAGGACAATAGTACTCATTTGTTTGTTCATTCGTCTTAAAGTATTGGTGAAAGCAGTTTTGCTGCAGATAATGCCTTGCACGGAGGCCCACTCCCACTGCCCCCTTCACATTGTACGGATATTCATGGATGACAAGAAGTGTAAATACAGTATCGTCCGAAGGAGTCAGAGTGACACAGAAATGTTAACGGTGAGTAAATGCACGTATGAATTACTGCAAATAAGGTCCACGTTGAAAGAAAAGGAAGTCATCCTTTAAAGCCCTGGAGCCTTCTTGTGTGGTGTCATTGCTTGTGCTGTAGCTAAGGTCAACAAAACCTTCACCAGTGCTGAAGACCTGCCTGCTGATGTTATTCTGGCAGAGACTTTATAGGTACAAAATTCAGTGTAATCCAAACTGAGGACACTACTTCCCTTATCTTATAGTTTATCCAACCAAAAAAGCTCTGCATTGGTTAGGTTCTGAACAGTATTCCATGGGGTACATTGCTGAAAAACCACTGATTTAAATGAATGACAAGTGTATTTTCTAGTACAGGTTGCTGATGGTCGAAAAACTGCTGAATTGCTGGTTTGATTTTTTTTCTTTTAACCTGTAGACAGAACAACACTACCTGTTTCCTCCTGCTTTCACTTATTGTACAATACCATTTTTCTTTTTGTTAAAGCCACATTCATTGTGGGGGTTAAAAAGACAGTAGAAAAGTAGTTATCCAACTTGAACACACATGTCAATATGTTGCATCCTGCGTGCTTTCAGATGTTCAGATTTTCTAATTATTTTCTTTTTCACAGAAAAAAAAAACTAATGATCAAATCTTACTCTCTCCAGTTTAGAGTGTATCTTTGAAAAACTTGAAAGGATGAATCATGAATCATAACATCCAAGGATTCAAGATTAATACAGTGTTCTCATTGATATTCTCTTTGCTCATATGAAAATAAAACACTTGTTTTTCACTGAGATTACGACAGACAACTTTTCTCTGTTACTTCAGGAGTGCAGCAGAATATTTGGCAAACTCACAAAGCTATAGCTGACCCAGTAAGCTAGTTCTTGTCTGAACAGCCTAGTACTAACACCTGTCCTCCGTCTGTTGCAGTGATAAATGTGGTCTTTTTTTTTTTTTTTTTTATCTGCCTCCCTCTGAAATTACAAATTCATTGTTGTTATTGCCCCATGGAACAACAGGAGATTTGATTTAGTGAGCAGTTTCCTGCATCTGCATCACACTCATGATGTTCCCCATACTGTATGAAATTCCGTACTTTTGTGATTTTCAGAAAAAAAAAAAATCTTGGATCTATGTAGACATTGTAGTTTCTGAAATCTATTCATCTCTCTCTCCACATGTTTTGTTGTTTTTAAGGGTCAATATGTAGGGGAGAAAGTCAATAAAAAGACCAGTCAATAAAAAAAATCAAAGCACAGATAAAAATTGAGCGAGTGAGTGAAAAGAAATAGACCTCAGTGATGTGTATTTCCAGTTTATTACCAGAGTAATTTGAGTCAGAAAAAAAGCAAGAGCACAGGAGAGGCTTCAAGGACTCATTATAATGGAGCCTTTGCCTGAACAATACTGGGGTCCTTTTTCAAATGTTAGAGTGGAGGATAAGGAATTACATTTCTCCTCCAGTACTGATATGGCTTCTGCCTTTTAACAGATTTTTGGGAGGCCTTAGCACACCAAGTAAGCTTCTGGGCAAGTTTACTGTTAACCTCCTTCAGCAGCAATTTATTTTCTTATTTGAGAGTAAAATAGGGATGTTTGATATTGTTTTTTTTATCGACATCTGATATACCGACATTGTCCAACATTTAAAAGGGCTACAGGCAAGATTAAGAAATGAAACTCGCGACTGGTGCGACTGGTGCGACTGGCGCTTCAGGTAACTGAAGCCACGAGCCAAGCCGTCACGGGAGCGTGCACAAACTGAAGCTATAATGTTGTTTACTACTCTTTTTCTTTGTAGTTCCCCTTTTTTATTCATCTTTCAGTTGATCTTGATCGTTTGCTGACGGCAGAAGAGTCCATAACTATCGCTTACAGTGTTTGAATTTACCGCGACCGTCTTCTTCCTGTATCAAAGCTTTCGGGGATGCGGATGCAGCATCATTTGACGTCACATCCGCAGGGCAGCACGGGAAATTCGGCCACCGAATTGCAGCGCATTTTGCAGCGTTTTGGGGAGGGGCATCAACGTTTCTGCCTTCATCGGTGAGTTTCATGAGCTTCAACGGGACAGCCAGCATGACAGATTATTTATTTAAAACTCAAACGGGACCCGCCAGGCCTGGCCAGTTTGGCGGGCAGGCCACCGGGAAATGTCCCCGTGCTCCCGATGGCCAGTCCGCCACTGCTGTTTTACTATTTTTAAACTCAAACAAATACTTTTGTATTCTGGTATTGAGGAACTTTGTTCAAAGGAAAAAAAAGGCACCACTTTGCAGAATACCACAGAACAAATTCTTCAAAAGACGGGCCCTTCATAGGTAAACAATCTGTGTAAACATTGTCCAAAAAAAATATAAAGATTGTGGAATATTTCCCCCACAAAATATTACAGTTTGAAAACATATTTCATGTTATTTCGGTTCTTTGTCACCTCCATCAAGTGTGGAAGTGCAATTCATGGCAAAGGGAGGCATTTTCACTTGAAGTGACAGGTCTTGTGGCTTGACCTATATTTTCCAGCCAAGGGTATTTTGTCCCACACAACAAGCGTATCGGGCATGTGCAGGTTTTCCTGCCCACCCATCACTTTCAAAGGCCACGGTTGTTCGTTGTTGTGAGAAGTGACAGAAGTGCATTCTAAACAGACTGTGGGCTGAAAGGCAGTCATGGTGGTTTGAAGGGTGAGTCCATCCAGTAAGCCCTGGTATTTGTGTGAGCGGAGCATCAGGGGAGTTCACTCTGCTGCCGGGTGAGAAGAATAACAATGACTGTGGATATAATCAGTTCCACTCAGCCATGGCTGATTGTGCATTAATGTGGGCGGGTGGGGTAGATTTTCTGGAATGCAACAAAAAATGCACACACACAGTTTACACAACAATATTTAGTATAAAATTTTCATTGAAGTCTTGAAAACCTGAGCCCAGACTGTTCCTAAAGCATTAACATGGATTCCAAAATAGAGGATATTATAAGATAGTAACGTTTATGTGAAAAGTGACCATTTACTGTAGTTAAGAGACAGAAATTAGGGGTTTGAGTTCATGTTTGTGTAAAATGTAGGATGGTGTGTGTTCATCTGTCATTAATGATAATGAGCTGTGTGTTTTTCAGTTGCTAATGTTATATGCTTTGGTATGTGAAGGCTTGCATGTCTTTTCTTGTCGTGTAAATCACTTTGTGTTGCTTTTTGAATGATTTGATCCGTAAAATTTGAAAAACCATATGAATGCAAAATAACTTGCAGCTTTGGAAATTAAACACATAAAGAGGCATTTCTTAGGGAAGATCCATATTATTGGATTTTCTTCCCATGTGAAATAAGAAAGTCATCATTGTATTGCCAGAACCTGTTATAAAGATGTGGGATTTGTCTATTGGTTAACGCTCAAAACGCCAGCGCCCGACGTCCTACAGTAAACGCGCCACAAGAGGGGTCGACGCTCTTTGACGCGTGTTTACATAGCATTTGATTGTAAATCTGACTCCCCTGCTGCATCTGCCGCATTTGGTCTGAACACACCATATGAGATCTTTAGTGACTAGAAGCAGCAGATTTTTTTTATTTTTTATTAACCAAGTTGTATCAAGGTGTTGCTTGGACCATAATATGCTGCATGTGGGCAAATGCAAATGTGGCTTGAAAAATCTTTTTTTTATCTGTAAAGCTGTAGAACAGTATACTGTTGTGATCTTGCATTCAATATTAATGTAAATACACATTAATATACCTCCACCAGATAACCAAACCCAGATTTCGGTCTTTTAAATAAATATTAATTATAATAATTAAGATGCAAGCAATCAGTTATCTGAAGTAGGAAGCTCTAGATTTCTGCACCTGGCTTTGCAAAAGATAATCCAAACTACAACGTGTTATTTAACACGTTGTAGTGTGGATAGTGTAGCTGATAGAACTTAAACAATAGAGAAGTTGCAAGTTATTTAATATGCTTTTGGTTTTGGACATAAATAAATAATAGGCCTAATTTATTCCAAAATTTAGTTTGATGAGTAATTAAATGTGGTCACTGCTAAAGACACCAGTTATGATTGAGAGGGGTTATTTGGGTCCTTACTCTGGATCACGCAGAGGACTTCAGGACTGCCGAGGTGGATTGGTCCCCGCTGGTCCAGTTTGGAATCCCACAGATGGTGTTGTCTTGCTCTGCAGGCGTTCGGTCAGTAAGGCTGCAGTTCCGTCTCTGTTATCTCTCGTGTTGATGGAGAAATGTGAAACTTGGCATCTAATGTTGCAGCAGGAAAATTCTGCTGGAAGGTTTGCAGTCAGCAGGGAGTCACGTTGTCGGACTCTCCAAAGTTATCAAAGTAAAAATTTAGAAAATCAAATTTGGCTCCCTTGTCATGAAATCCAGTGATTTACAGCGTTGCGAGGTAATTGGGTAACACTGCGGTAACAATCTTGTCAATGTTTTACCGGAGTGGAAATCACTTCCCAATGGAGGGAACCCAGACTGACTTGCCATGCATCTCATACATGGCATCAGTAAGAGAGCGCACTGGTCATAAATCCACAATAAACACATTCACAGTAACCTTCATCAATCGGAAATACATATGAACGAGTTCATCAGTTCATGACAGCAATGCTAGTTTACAATGCTAAAAATAAACGGCTAGCATTCAACACAGAGAAAAAACGATCGATAGCGTTTACAATCATAAGCCAGCATTGTCGTACATTTATAAAAAGTTATTTTTGTAACAACTCACCTATTAAAAGCAAAAAATTACCTACCTGTTAATCAAAAAGTGCTGTATTTGCATCAGCCCCAAATCCTCCTGAACCTTCCTCCAGTGATGAATGGATGACCTGATGTTTGCTCAGCTTTCAGTCCCTCTTCATTTCTGCCTTTTCCTCAGCAGACTTTCTTCCAACTTTTGCCGGTGGAGCAAGCAGCCGCTACTTGCTGCTGTCACTGTCTTTCTTTTCAATTCTCCTTTTGTTGCTAAGCTATTTGCTTGTTGCAGAAAGTTTATAACACAAGAGAAAATGTATTTTTTTAAGTTTACAATGTAAAAGGGTGCAGGGACGAAGCAAAACGCAAAGCATGGGGAGTCAGAGCAAGCTCTCAGGAGTGTCAACTATATTGCTGGGATTGGATGAGAGTAGGAAAAAGATGTTTGTTGACCAACATAAGCCATTGACCATCATCTAAATAAGGTTATCAATAATGATTAAACTTTGAAATTGTACTACAGCTTTAATATGTTTAGCATAATTTTTCATGACCGGATGCCTGTTTTGAAACACTCCATGATGAGTAAGCGTAGCTTTATTTGGAGCGTTTCCACAGTCCGACTGCTATTCTGTGACACCAGGCAATCAACCTTTATCAGTCTTAACAAGCACATTACTGACATGAGATACTTCCTCTTCAGAGAAGTAACAGCGAATCGCTGACTCGTCCTCGGATAAACAATCAGTAATTTCTCAGATCTTAAGTGTTCACATCTCTGCTGCCTGCCTGTTAAAGAAAAGAAAAAGAGCTGTGTCATCCCTTATTTTCAGCCTTCCTCTTGCATCCCATGGTTGTGACTGTAAACCTAATAAACCTCCTCATATCTGAATACCCAGTTAGAATGTACTGCTGAGATACTGCTGACTGCTTTTTCATTACAGCATATCATTTGTGTAGTTACATGTGTCTTTGCAATGGAAACTAATCAATAAATTTTGACCTTGAAAAGCTTCAAAAGCTAATTTATTAGTATTGTGTGTGGGCCTTTATACTTAGGGAGATATTGGTTTTGCAGAATGGATGTCTCAGCAGAGGGAGAGCACCGGGCAATAATCCAGATTACTAAAGACAGAAGGAATGCTTTATTCTTCCTTCTATTTTGTTTTCTTTAATGATGTCCTGGAACGCTTCTGTTCAGCCACTGCAAAGTCTCAAAGTCAAGTCAAATTAGAGGAATTGTTCTTCAAAGGCAGTGATTCAATAACTGATTACCTTTGCCTTTTTTTTTTCTTGTGTAACTCCTATATAAAAAAGAGCCCCATCTTTTGATTTTCTTTTCTTGATTTACAATTTGAAGTTTAGCTGAAAACTTGAAAATTTACCTCAGGTCTCTTTTCCTTTTTAGACCTTGACTTCTAATTTCCTTTGTCAAATTAAGTGTATACTGCACTGTTAGGCTGAGGCTGCACAGCTTTCCAAGTGCACAAGAAGCATTTAAAAGATGCATGGAGGACTGAAGCTGACATGGATTTCAGCATTAGTCAGCAACCCTGTCAGCTACAGTACTTTTGCTTGTGTGTAGGCTATCTGGAATTGTGGTGGTGAAAATGTAAGATCAAATCTATTTCATCAACTATGTCAAGTTATTTTTTCTTAAGATTTATGAAGCAGTGAAGTTGACATATAATTGCTTGATTTTGGATGTGACTGAAATGAATAACTTTGGTTTCCTTTAAGTTTTCTGCCCACAAGCTTGTTTGAGAAATATTCAACACTGTTTCTTTTTGCCGCACAACCCATACTGATTCCCAAACCATCTGGCAGATGAATAGAATATGTTACACCACAGTGCTTTTATGAAAATAAGTGTGGACTTTGGCCATCAGTCTTACAAAGGTTACAAAGAAAAAGTGCTTCTGTTTTGTCAGTGTGCAAATGTGGCCAGCCATTTGTTCCCACTGAAAGAGCAAAACTCAGTAGTCAGTAAAGATGCAGGTATTTTCAAGGTTTGTGCTCAGACTGGAACCTTTACCAGAATCTAAAAGACAGTTTTACTTTTGTAGTGAAATGTCATTTATTTCCTCTTTTGTGTCCTTGCATTTTCTTACACCTTCATAATTTCAGTTTCTTAGTTGAAATTGAAAACATTCTCCATTCTAGCTACAATATAGGCTTGTTTGTAGCTATTTTTTCATTCTCAAACAGATCTGTTTGACAGTTTTAGGTTTAAAGACTCTAACTGCTGAATATCTTAGTCAAATGACCTCTCATGCGTTTCCCCAGAATAGTGGAGAAGCTGCCAGACTCCACTCACGAGCCAGGAAACAAGTAGGAGGTGGCAGGCTGCCCTGCTGATCTCACTGCTCAGCTCTGCAGGATTCAGCATTACTCTCATCCAGCTCAGACATCTTCAAAGTGGATGTCGACAGAGCCCTGGATCACATAGACCAGCTCTGGTGAAATAAATGCTGCATTGACCTCATAGCCACTCCAGGGCTAAAAAAAAAAAACAGCCTATAGGACATTTGACTGGTTCATTATCAAAATTTTGAAACTTTTTCACTTTGTAATAAAGTGTTTGGTAATCAGCTGATATTTCAAAACATTTTAAAATCTTATATGTTTTTAGATAATCTGTTGTTTTAAAAGTATATTTACTGGCATTATTGGATATATTTGTAATGGCAGCTGTATGAAAGTTTAATTTTAAAAATGAAACTCTCCCACCTTTTTTCAGATCAGAAGACGTAGACCCACACCTGCCACTTTAGTGGCATCCAGTGATCAGTCTTCACCCGGTAAGAAACTCAAATGCAAACACACTGTTTTTGTCACTTGTTCTCTGCTGTCATTGTCTGGTGGCTCGTGGATAGATATAAGTGTTAGTGATGTGTGGGAAAGATGTGAGGACATGGTGACATCAGGCCAGCAAACAAAGTAAAACAGTGTCATTTCATGTTTCTTGAAACCACTGAGATATCTAAAATAAATATTTCTTATAAACGAAATCTCAAAACATACAATGTTTTTCATTCTGGGGAGCCCAGAGTCACTTTTACTTTCAGTCACCTTGTGCTCTGGTGTAAGTTTGTTCACCTGGCAAGAATTCAGAAACTCCAAATCATGACAGAGATTCCAAGTCACCCGTACCAGTGTACTGTGTGGTGTGTTATTGAGTGGGACAAGTTTGTAACAATGGAAAACTGCAAGAAAAACTATTTGATAGCCCAGGCCATCGCTGAATTACTGCTAACTGACCATAGTCCTATTCAATATTTGACAAACAGACAGAAACACGGCAGCTAAAACACACCAACATACTCGACTACCACTGAACATCCATACACCAGTGATGCAAACACCAGAGGGACAGAGGGTGAAGTTTTTAGCATCTTGAAAATGTAAGGGAGTAGGATTTAAACCGCCAACCAGACCCGGATGCAGAAACAGTTTAGAGGGGGGGCAATAAATGTTTTTTGGGGGGGCATACTTTTTCAACCTTCATTTTACCTGAACAGTGGCTCTGTGGCCACTCCCGCACTACTGAAGAATTCTCTCTCTCACTTAAAAGGGGCAGTTTATCATATATAAAAACAAACTACAGCTGTGTCCTTCAATTCAGACAAAACAAGAGCGGCTGCCTCACTGTGTGCAGGCAATTGCTTACACTAACACAGAGACAGTTGCTAACAAGTCATTTAACCAGATTTACTTTTCAAAAAGAAAAGAAAAATAAATATCACCCAAATAGAAAAAGAAACTACGGAAGAGGATTAGGGCCACAAGAAAAAAAAAAATTCTGAGAAAAAAGTCAGAATTCTGACTTTAATCTCAGAATTCTGACTTTTTTTTCTCAGAATTCTGACTTTAATCTCAGAATTCTGACTTTTTTCTCAGAATTCTGACTTTAATCTCAGAATTCTGAGAAAAGTCAGAATTCTGACTTTAATCTCAGAATTCTGACTTTTTTTCTCAGAATTCTGACTTTAATCTAAGAATTCTGAGAAAAGTCAGAATTCTGACTTTTTTTCTCAGAATTCTGACTTTAATCTCAGAATTCTGAGAAAAAAGTCAGAATTCTGACTTTTTCGGAAATTGAAAAAAAAAATCCAGAAGTTTTTTTTTTTTTTTTTTTTACTGCTCTGGAAAAAAGTCAGAATTCTGAGATTAAAGTCAGAATTCTGACTTTTTTCTCAGAATTCTGAGATTAAAGTCAGAATTCTGAGATTAAAGTCAGAATTCTGACTTTTTTCTCAGAATTTTGAGATTAAAGACAGAATTCTGACTTTTTCTCAGAATTCTGAGATTAAAGTCAGAATTCTGACTTTTTTCTCAGAATTCTGACTTTAATCTGAGAAAAAAGTCAGAATTCTGAGATTAAAGTCAGAATTCTGACTTTTTTCTCAGAATTCTTTTTTTTTTTCTAGTGGCCCTAATCCTCTTCCGTAAGAAACAAATATGCTCACTGATAAGTTTTTAAAGTGTCTATATTATTTTAATGCTTCTTCCGAACCTGCTGTAATGTACGGAAGAGGATTAGGGCCACTAAGAAAAAAAAAAAAAATCTGAGAAAAAAGTCAGAATTCTGACTTTAATCTCAGAATTCTGAGAAAAAAGTCAGAATTCTGACTTTAATCTCAGAATTCTGACTTTTTCTCAGAATTCTGACTTTAATCTCAGAATTCTGAGAAAAAAGTCAGAATTCTGACTTTAATCTCAGAATTCTGAGAAAAAGTCAGAATCCTGACTTTAATCTCAGAATTCTGACTTTTTCTCAGAATTCTGACTTTAATCTCAGAATTCTGAGAAAAAAGTCAGAATTCTGACTTTAATCTCAGAATTCTGACTTTTTTCCAGAACAGTAAAAAAAAAAAAAAAATTCTGGATTTTTTTTTTTTCAATTTCCGAAAAAGTCAGAATTCTGACTTTTTTCTCAGAATTCTGAGATTAAAGTCAGAATTCTGACTTTTTCTCAGAATTCTGAGATTAAAGTCAGAATTCTGAGAAAAAAGTCAGAATTCTGAGATTAAAGTCAGAATTCTGACTTTTTCTCAGAATTCTGACTTTTTTTCTCAGAATTCTGAGATTAAAGTCAGAATTCTGACTTTAATCTCAGAATTCTGACTTTTTTCCAGAACAGTAAAAAAAAAAAATTCTGGATTTTTTTTTTTCAATTTCCGGAAAAGTCAGAATTCTGACTTTTTTTCTCAGAATTCTGAGATTAAAGTCAGAATTCTGAGATTAAAGTCAGAATTCTGAGAAAAAAGTCAGAATTCTGAGATTAAAGTCAGAATTCTGACTTTTTTCTCAGAATTCTGACTTTTTTCTCAGAATTCTGAGATTAAAGTCAGAATTCTGACTTTTTCTCAGAATTCTGACTTTAATCTCAGAATTCTGAGAAAAAAGTCAGAATTCTGACTTTAATCTCAGAATTCTGACTTTTTTCTCAGAATTCTGACTTTAATCTCAGAATTCTGACTTTTTTCTCAGAATTTTTTTTTTTTTTCTCTAGTGGCCCTAATCCTCTTCCGTAGTAATGCTTCTAATATTTCATGTAAAACTGAATTTTTTCTCAGAATTCTGAGAAAAAAGTCAGAATTCTGACTTTAATCTCAGAATTCTGACTTTTTTCTCAGAATTCTGACTTTTAATCTCAGAATTCTGAGAAAAGTCAGAATTCTGACTTTAATCTCAGAATTCTGAGAAAAAAGTCAGAATTCTGACTTTAATCTCAGAATTCTGACTTTTTCTCAGAATTCTGACTTTAATCTCAGAATTCTGAGAAAAGTCAGAATTCTGACTGTAATCTCAGAATTCTGACTTTAATCTCAGAATTCTGGAGAAAAGTCAGAATTCTGACTGTAATCTCAGAATTCTGAGATTAAAGTCAGAATTCTGACTTTAATCTCAGAATTCTGACTTTAATCTGAGAAAATTCAGAATTCTGAGATTAAAGTCAGAATTCTGACTTTTTTTCTCAGAATTCTGAGATTACAGTCAGAATTCTGACTTTTCTCAGTATTCTGAGATTGAAGTCAGAATTCTGAGAAAAAAGTCAGAATTCTGAGATTAAAGTCAGAATTCTGACTTTTTCTCAGAATTCTGACTTTAATCTGAGAAAAAAGTCAGAATTCTGAGATTAAAGTCAGAATTCTGACTTTTTTCTCAGAATTCTTTTTTTTTTTTCTAGTGGCCCTAATCCTCTTCCGTAAGAAACAAACATGCTCACTGATAAGTTTTTAAAGTGTCTATATTATTTTAATGCTTCTTCCGAACCTGCTGTAATGCTTCTAATATTTCATGTAAAACTGAATTTTCCTGTACATGAAATGTGCAATACAAAATATACAATGGGTTTTGCTTGCTGGAGTCCGACCTCTGCAGAGAAGACTCATTAAAATACTGGAATTCAAGGACAAGTTTATCCCAATACACAAGCTTGCTGAGAGATTGCTACCGTAGCCTACATAATCCAGCTTCTTCTGTGGAATAGAGAACTGCATTTTCATACATTTTCACTAGTACATTGTTGATGATTTTCATAATTAAATCAATATGTAGACATATTACGCTACATATTTGTATATCTGCATATAATGTTTTCTCTGTAAATAGATCATAGTGAGCAACTGTCTGTCTGTTAATGTTGGCAGTAATCATTTTATCACAGCTTCACTTCTCTCAGAAACATAAGCACTGATGTCAGATTGAACATTGAAGTAAACATGGGGGACGTAGCGACAGCAGCTCGGATTAGACATCCACGGGCCTTCGGCAGGTCTCTCCGGCCAGCCGCGCTAATGCTGGGCATGGTTCAGCCTCCTCATACCTGTAAACCACTGCTTCTCCCGGTGAAGAAAATGGGAGGGAAGAAGACCTGAACCTCCTCTTTGATGATGTCTCAGTTCTCCAACCTCACGTGGAACTGCTGCTGCTGCTCCCATCTACACACTCACTTGTACTTTCATGGAAAAAAGTTTTTATACGCATGTTTAATACCGGCGGTGATAAGCGGTAAGTTACCGCTCTGGCAAGAGCAGACCATTGTCGTCTGATGACCCGCCCCCCCTCTAATCTGTAATTGGCTAACATGCTGCCTTTTGTTCATTGGTCTATGTCATGATTAAATCGCAGGATTGGCAAACAAGATGCATAAAATAACAGCATTAGTCCAGGGCGGGCAGAGCTGACTCCCAGGGGGGGCACGGCCCGTCAATGCCCGCCCATGCCGCCGGGACTGCCGCCAACCATATTGTCATTGGACAACCTGCTCTACCACCTGAGCCACTGCTGCCATGAGAAGGGGAGGAAGTCATTAATAATCAATCAATCAATCAATCAATCAGTTCAAGGTTGAATATGGAATACGGACAGAACAGCGACATCACGTGTGTCTAGGTTGTAGTTGCAATGGCAGAAAAACAACTCCAGCCGCTGGGATGCCAGGCTCGCTGCCGATACACAAGTGACCAACAGTCTGCAGCATGTCCAACAAGTAACACAGTGGAGTTTATAACTGACAGCTAACGTTAGCCATGTTAGCAAACAAGCTAGCTTACCGATCCAGGAGGAAAGTCGCCATTTCTGTGTTTTGACTCCGTGGAAAACGTTTATGTGGGTCCATTTAGTGAAGTCTTCACCTAAATTTACTCCAGGTTTTACTCTTCTCAGGTCACTCCTCCTCAGAAACAGATAACAATATCTCCAGGGCTCTGAAGCAGCTGCTTCACCCGTCATCTCCACGGTTTTCCCCTGTACCAGCCTGACTGTGCCCAAAATACTGTTTCCACACACAGATCGTATTTGGCAACCCGCAATGGCGGCGTGTATTGGCTTATAGACGTAAATAAAATGCCATTATTGAACCCGTTAAAATTGATTTTATAATTATTTTTAGGCTAAATATAATTTTTTCTAGGAAATCTTGTACTTTCATTCTGTACACCCCCAAACGACCTGTGGAGGTAGTTTTTTTTTTAAATCAGTCAGTCAGTCAGTCAGTCATTCTTTTTTTTTCCGCTTCTCTAGTTCAGGGCGGGGGGGGGGGGGGGCTGCCCCCGCTATTATCAGGGGGGGGGGGGGGGGCCCCCCGGGCCGGGGCGCGGGTCTGGCGGGGGGCAATTTTTTTTTAAATATAGCTTTTAATAAAAATGTTGCATATTTAACCTTTAATGAATGAATGAATGATTAAGTCACTATATAACACAAAAGACACACAAATAAATGTATAACTAAATAAATTCTAAAGATATTTCCTCATATATTTATAATTGCTGCAATACTGCATGTAATATCTGTTACACACCAAACAAAACTTACCGCTGCATCACACCAACAAAAACAACCTCGTGTCCTCTCCTGGGATCCTGATGATCAAACACAACAGCAGACCTCTGAGGAGTTATTCAGCTGTATGAGTCATCCATTGGCTCCCTGCTTCCCTTCCTGCCTCTGCTGTAATGGGAGTGGATTTGTGTGTAAAGTGACCCACTGCAGACTTACAAGATGATCAGCAGGGAATGTCAGGCAGCAGAGGTTATTTTTTACTCAATAAATCGAGCTGGTATTTTCTCCCAGTTATGAATAAACACAAGCTGATGTTTTACTAAGTGAGGATATAGAATCATTTACAGTATTTTCAGCATTGATTTTTATGTTAGGCTCTTAATTGTGTTAACACAAACTCCCTTCATCACTATCAAATGTAATATTTTCAGCAATTAATATTTTGATCCACAGTTAATGTTAGCTGATTTTTGACTTTTTTCCCCCCTTTCCTTTTCCTTTCTTCCCCCTGAAGATTCATTTTTTAAGTTTATTCTTGTTGTCCAATATTACCAACTGCAACAGATTCAAAAAGGCTGTCTTTACAGTATGTTTGCTCATGATTTCTTTGAACATTTGAATGTGTTTACTTAGTTGATTCTATGTTGAGTCAGTTGTTTGAGTGGTTAATTGGACAAGCACAAGAGGAGTGTCTCAGAGTCCACCTTGAACTGTAAGATGGAGAGAAAACAATCTTCTGCTTACTCTAGGTGATCTGAGGCAAGGAGAAAACTTAAAGGTTGAAGCGGGAGTAGGAGTTGGAGTTGGGAAAATGAACTAGAAGAGGAAGGAAAAGAAACAAAGGGCTGAATCAACTAAGATTTAAATTTTCCTGTAGTAATTTCCCTGTGCCTTCTAGAATTTTGCATGAGGGGCTGAACCGCGGTTTGCGAGTGATTTACTAAAAATGAAGGTGCAAATGACTGCGGGCACAAATGTGTTGGAAATGCCTAAATAAATGAAGGTTTTGCATGTTTTGAGGTTTACAGTGTGGTGAATTTCAAGAGACGCAAAAGGAAATACAACCCTATGGAGATGGAGATAGTAGTGGAAGAAGGAAATATAATTTGAATTTATATATATTTTATATATATATATATATATATATATATATATATATATATATATATATTAAATTAAATATAATTTAAAATAAGTATGATGAATATAGAAATTCAAATAATACAACAGATATTTGTGCAGAGCCTCAGAAGTGGCCAATTTATGAGGATATGGATTAGGAGTCAAAACTCCTTAATTTCCCCCATGGATCACCGCGAGCATCCAGGAATTTTCGCCAAATTCATCACATCCGGTTAGGTAGGAGGTGAAAACATTGCTTTGTTGCATAGGGGAGCCATTTGATTACCCGCTTCGTTACTCGTCAATCTTCTTTTATTCTTCTTTGGAAATACCGAGAAGTCCCGCTTTGTATGGCTGCCATAAACATATCTATCACACGGACAAGAGAAGATGTTTTTCCAGTTCCCAAAACAACAGAAAAAGTCCCAAATGACATGCTAAATGGCTAGTAGCTATCAAGCCCCTAAATGCTGACAGTTCACGGTGGAAACCATTGAAACATCTACCTGTCCTTTCTCTTCCATTGCGCTGCTAGGTTGTCTTTTGCGTGTTTGCGTGTGTTTGTGTTGAGGATATTTGCCACCTGCAGGTCCTCCTGTAGGGGATTGCTTGTTTTGTTTCCAACAGAGACCTTGGTTGTTTAGGGATCGCGGAAGATGTCAGTGAACTGTGTAAGTGGATTCTGTTTTCTTCCTCCCCTTCTTTCTTCTGTTTCACTTTTTCATTCTCTTTCATTTTTTTTGAGGCAGAGTATGAAATGGAATGGGTAATAGACAAATGTTTAAATAAAGAAATAAATGAATAATGTATAGTGGGCCTTATGTTCATAAGCTCCGTTGATAAAGCAAAACTGTTCAACAGAATAAAGCAATCAGATTTCCATTCTGCTTGCTTCGATGCTGGAATAAAAAAAAAAAAAAAAAAAAAAAAAGAAACATCTAACAATAAGTTAGGATCACTTTGTGACTGATAAAAAAGCATATATTGTGGTCTCACTATTTAAACCCTGTAGCTGTTTTTGTACAGATGATAGAAAACACCATTAAATCAGTGGATGTAGAGAATCACAGCACCGCCCACTGCTCCCGTCTCCTCAGGACGGACTGTTAAAGATCACATTCATCCAGATTACTGCCATCAATGTTCCCACAAGAAATAAGATAAAAAGCCCTACGAACAAAAGCATAAAAAGTGACAGAAAAGCATTTTGCATGCGTTTTAAACATGCAACATAACCAGTAAAATACCGATGAGGTTCTAGCTACCGGTAATTTATAGGTTTATAAGAGAGTAAACTCCTGAGAAGGAAATCAAAGAAATACCACCATTTTTTAAAAATACGGGGGAAAATTAATATTCTATAAAGAATAAATGGTCTGAACACAGGGCTTACCCGATGAAACCAAATACATCATGAGATCGGGAAACTGATCATCAGGCCGTTATGTAGGTTTCGTCTAACCAGCCTCTAGCGCAGAAGATG
Source organism: Atherinomorus stipes (assembly GCA_023101725.1). Taxonomy (NCBI): domain Eukaryota; kingdom Metazoa; phylum Chordata; class Actinopteri; order Atheriniformes; family Atherinidae; genus Atherinomorus; species Atherinomorus stipes. The sequence goes on from JALJCO010006772.1 coordinate 309,834, forward strand.
ACCATCACTTAGTCCAACAGATACTAGTTTTGCTTTGTATCTTCTTCTAGCCTCGGCAGTAAGACTTTCAATATAACTGGATGACATTTCAACATTATTTCAAAGACAGATCGGCGGAGAAAAAAAATTTAAAAGGGTGCAAAAACAGTTTTTAAGGCTCATAGTCCATCAGACGCCGTTCAAATGCTAAACATGTTTTCACTGCTACCAGCTTTTGGGGTTCACGTGAATTCCGGGTTGTGACGTAGGCTCGCGCTGATCCATACTTTAAGACAAATGAACACACACATGAATACTATTGTCCTATGGGTTCAGAGTTACTGAACTTTGAGTTACTAGCTTGCTGTTTCTCTGTCAGCTGTGCTGCAGCGGAGCACATCAGTGGGCACGCGTAGCCAGTAGACATGTAGAGAATGCCCTCAATAACTGACGGAAAGCTAAATCTGAACTCACAGGAATAGTGCTCGTTTATTCTTCTTAAAGTTTTGGTGAAATTAAGGAGTTGTGCTGCAGTTAATGCCTCCCACTGCCCCATTTCAGTCACATTATATGGACAAATGCTGACGGAGAGAAATGTAAATATCGCCCGAAGGAATCAGAGTGACACAAAAATGTTGCCGGTGAGTTACAGTAATGCACGTATAAATGACTAGGAATAAGGTCCAGGTTTTAGAAAAAAGAAAGTTGTCCTTTAAAGCTTATTCTTTATAACTTCTGAATTGTTATGAATGATGACCAAAGCAGGCTCCCTTTGAGAACCATCACTTGGATGGTGACCTTATAATTAGGCCAGAATACTGGGCTGGAAATACCTAAGGAATAACATGTCTTCCTTTAAGTGCAGCAATGTGACTTGTATCTTAATGAGCTTGTATTCAATTTCACACATGTTTGCACTTCACTGAATGTGTGCGTGTGCATGTGTGTGTGTACTTTCAGAACCAGAGGTTCTTTAACAGCCGTGCCAGTTACAAAAAAGGGAGTGATATCAAAGCAAATTTGATATCTCTTAGAAGAAGCAGACAAAAATCAAATCAAGTGCAGAGCCAAAATCAGTGATGTTGTACTTGTCTTTGTGTGTGTGAGAGAGTGAGAGAAGAGGATGCCAAATAGGTGGGGGATGGGGAGGAATAGATATGATGAAGAGGAGCTGTGCTGGTGCAGTAATGGTGTGCCCCACATCAGAAAGAGCACTGCATTATTAAATGTGCTACAGATTACTCTGCCCTGTGCACTGTGAACCCCAAAAGCACATCAGAGGAACAGAGACAACTGAGATACAGGCTGTGGGCTAAATAATGAGGAGGGATCATTATAAGAGGGTGACTCATTTTAATTTTCTCCAAGGAAGAAACTGGCTTTTGGGAGGATTATTTCCTTCACTGTTTTCTTAAGAGACAAGAAGACAACTTGACAAAGATCTAAAAATAAATAAATTTAAAAAAAGAGAGAATATTTTTATTTTCTGTAATAGATAATAGTTAAAATGGTATATATTTGTATTACCTCCTGTTAAATGCTTTGTATTTTCAGTGATGTAAATATTTTTTAAATATTTTATCTGCAGCATTTTTATAATTGCCTTTTGAGGCATTAAACCCACACAAGCACCAGAACCACCACCAGCTGTCATGCATGTGCTGCCAAGACTTTATGTGACTTGTTTGGGAGTCTTATATTTAGCTTGTAACAAAAAATATATACAGTTACAATTTTGATCATTTCAATCAATTCAATCAAGAGAGTTAAATTTTTGTTTTAGCCGTGTAGGAAATCAAATCTTATGGCATGGATTATAATGGTATACTGTATGATAAGGAAAATAGTGTGAATTATTTGTATTTCTGAATTTAGTACAAGATATACATGTACTGTATATAGAAATGATTTAAAATCTTTCTGTGAGTTCTGGTCATGAACCAAAGAGGGCCAGACAGACAACAATAATTTTAGGAGCTATTTGTACAAAATAGAAGCGTTCATGGGGCAGTTCAGGTGCCAACCAGATGGGAAAGATTCTGTGGGTGGAGGGCAACCAAAGAAAGAGGGCCAACCTGGACAGTGAGACTGAAACCTCTCTAGGGGCTGGCCAGGAAGCAGATGTGACAGACAAAGCAAGAGTCTCCATCCAAAGTAGCAGATGTGACAGGTTGGACGGGCAAAGCTGAGAATCCTCCAGGGTCCTAAAACTGGCAGTGTGGCCCTGTTGCCTTCAGGGCAGGGTCTGAACCAGCATTGAGTACAGTCTGTAGTACAGTTTGGGCAATGTAATATGTCAATTGACTCCAGGGCAGAGTCTGGACCAGACAGGATATCAGCTGACTCAGGACTAGTGGAAAGTCTGCAGAGTCCATGGTCTGAACCAGGGAGGGATCTGCAGGCCCTGGACCTGGCACGGCAAATTTTGAGTGGGCTTGGACAGGAAGGACCTCAATCGATCGAAACTTAGCACACAACACATTTAATAATCTGGTAACAGCCCACAATTTGTTCTGAAGTGAAGGGCATAACAGCACATTCAGTAAAAGTCATACTGCCATGTGCAACCCCTCAAACTCCTCTGGGAAATGTATCACTGTAAATGCAAACGATGTCCTCACTAAAGATTGATTGGTGCATTACACTCAATTCATGCTAGTTTTTTTAATTTACTTTCCCACATCGTATTTTCTGTACTTTCTACCTGCATACTTGTCTAATCAGTTTTTCTGGGCGTGTACAACACCTGTACACACCTGTTCGTGGTAAATGGTAGAACTTATTTACATATTTCCCATCGTGCTTTGCTGACCCTCTGTTTGGTTTTGCACAATGAGTTAAATGTCCATGTGATCACGACTCCATCCCTGTAACAATTGACATGTGCTGAACTAAGTTGCACAAGTCCCTTGGCCTTAGTGAGGCTTAGAGTGGGATGAAACGTTGACAGGTACAGCTCTTTTCACAGAACCGGCTCTTTTAACTTAGCTTCCAAAGAGGAGCTGGCTCTTTCGACTCCTAGACAGCAGTACTTTAAGATAATTTTTAGCCCTATATTTTTCCTTAAAGGTAGAGTTCGGAGTGTTCACCTGTTTCTGTTTGTAAACACTATTAATCCACCATTTTTATCGAGAATTTGAGTGAATCTGGTGTTGGCTCCAGTTGATGTTTAAAAAAAAAGGGGGAAAAAAAAATTCGGCCCAATTGCTAAGTTTATCCGAACAGAACGGTACACCCTTAACTGTGTCATTGGCTGGAGACAACGGCCAAATCTCCTCCCAGAAATGTGCCGAACACACCAAAACAAAGGGAAAAAGCAAAATACAGTCAGGGGAGGGGGGATGAAAACAAATCTCATGGCCACACAAAAGCAGAGGCCCAAAGGTGCGGTTTAATCTGGATTTCACCCACACAAGTCTAGCGTTTATTTTCAGGGGGAAACTCCGGACTCTACTGTACCTTTAACTTTTGGAAAAAATGAATAATTTGTGTGGTGAAAAGCCTTTTAAATTCAGTGTTTTTATGAGAAGCTTTATAATTTTGTGTATTTATTCTATCTTCAAACTGCAGCCATATGCTGCTTTACTTTCAGTTGTCACATCACAGAAATATCAAAAACCAACACAAAAAATAAAACAAGTAAACAAGCATAATGAAGCTAGAATTTTGTTGAGCAACGCTTTGAGGCAATCACTGCAATCAGGTGTTTTCTCTAATGTCCAAAAAGACATCTGCACCTGTTGACAGGTATTTTGGTCCGCTGTCCACGGGAAAGATGCTACATGTGTCTGGGACAGTTTTGTTTGTTTGTTTAATTATTATTTTCAAACACAATTAAAAAGCAACATTTATTTCACTAAAACATAATATTTGTAATTTTTCTATTTATTATTGGTTTCGTTTGTTTCTTGTTATTTGAATTCCTATTTTGAATTTAGCCTTTTCTTTAATTAGAGGGTATGAATAATTTTGAGGACGACTGTATGTATATATACAGCGGGGGAAAAAAGTTTTGAACACCTCAATATTTTTCTCAGAAAATATATTTCTAGTAGAGCTATTGACATGAAATTTTCACTAGATGTTGGCAACAATCAAGTGGTGCACACATACAAAGAAATCCTAACATTTGTGCCCATAAATTAAGTTATGTGTAATACTGTATAGTGAAGTGACACAGGGAATGAGTATTGAATACGCTTACTGAAATTTATTTGGGCCAAAATCATACTCGGTGTGATTTTTGGCCCATTCTTCCACACAAACTGCCTTCAAATCTTCAAGGTTCCTGGGGTCTCTTCTGTCAACTCAGATCTTCAGTTCTTTCCAAAGATTTTCAAGCGGGATGATGGGCCATTCTAATAGCTTTATTTTCTTTTTCTTAAACCAATTTACTGTTTCCTTGGCTGTGTGCTTGGGATGGTTGTCTTGCTTACTGGAAGATCCAGCCTCTTTTCATCTTCAGCAGCTGGCAGATGGCAGCAGATTCTGGTCCATACTTTTCTCAATTCATTCTTCCTTCAATGATATGAAGTCTGCCAGTATCACATGCTGAAAAACAGCCCCACACCATGATGTTCCCACCTCCAAACTTCAGTGTTGGGATGGTGTTTTTGGGGTCAAGTACAGTGCCATTTTTCTTCCAAACTTATTGTGTCAACATCGAGTTCAGTTTTGGTTTCATCTGACCAAACTGTGTTTTCCAGAATGTCATGGGTTTGTCCAGATGTTGTGTTGCAAACTTCAACTGAGCATCAACATGCTTTTTCTTCAGAGATGGAGACTTGCATTGTGTATGAGGGCCATGGTGGTTGAGTGCATTACTTCTTGTTTTCTCTGAAACAACTGCACCTGCTGATTCCAGATCTTTCTGAAGCTCTCCAGTGATCCTGGGCTGTTGGAGAACCTTTCTAATTATTGTTCTGACTCCTCTGTCTGAAATCTTGCGAGGAGCACCTGGCCGTGGCCACTTTATGGCGATGCTGTGTTCTTTCTGCTTCCGGATGATGATCCTGATGGTGCTCACTGGAACTTTCAGAAGTTTAGAAATGCACGTGGAACCAATGCCTTCAGTCTGTTTGCAATAATAAGGTTACGTAGGTATTTAGACAGCTCTTTGCTTTAACCCATCATAGGATGCTTCTTGTCTGACACCTTGCTGATGAAAAATCATTTTAAAGGCATCAGTCAGGACTAAACCAGCTGAAATTACTATGCACTGATAGGGGACAGGATTACTTTCTAAATACGGACAGACTCCAGATGCTTTCTTGGCTTTCCAGATCTTTTTTTCTCCTCCATTTCTCAATGTGTTCAGTACTCATTCCCTGTGTCATTTCACTATATGACACGTAATTTATGGACATAAATGTTTGGATTTCTTTGTATGTGTGCATTACTTGGGTTGTTGCCAACACCTGGCGAAAATTTCACGTCAATAGCTCTACTAGAAAAATGTTTTCTGAGAAAAATGTTGATGCGTTCAATACATTTTTTTCCTGCTGTATATACGTATGTGAGTGGGTGTGTAAAACCTTCAATGGTGCATGTTTACCTTGGCTTCATTGTAGACAGTGAGAACCTTATGAGAATGGAAATGAGAATGGAAAAAGGGACAGAAAGGTCAGATTATAACTATGGTATGAAATCCATATGCCCATTGTCTTAAATTAGATTTAGCAGGCATCAGGTCACCTTGTGTTTTTGTGTTTCTACTGATGAGGAAATTAAATGTCATAAAAACTGAAATGTAATAAACATCACCCTTTACACAGAGCCAGGCAGATACTTGATTAGAAAGTGTTCATCCCTGAAAAGCAATTGAGAGATAAGAAAGGAGATGTAAAAGGATATTTCATTCCACATTTAGGATCAGATCAAACTTCCTTTTTCTGATTGAATTTCTATATTTAAAAGAAAGAAAAAGATGCAGAGGAAGAATTTATGCAACTTTGCTCATTTTTCTTCATCAAATGCTGTTTAGCAACTTCCAACTGACATCAGTTTTGCGTGGCTTGACTTCGAGTCAGAGGATCCTCTTTGTTCTTATCTGGCTTTGTGTCAGCTAGTCAGTCAGCTGGGAGTTATAGTGATAGCCTCATAACTGCTGGAAAGGCTTTTCCATCTTCCTTTTCTCTCATTTTGCAGCACAGATGGGCTTCACACACAAACATAACAATCTCAAAATCAGCCATGTGAAACAGCTGTAGGTTTCTTGACCCAAATGGTTTTTCAGCCATGTCTCCTGTATATTGCTTGTTCAAATCAAAGCTCTGCTGCTCTCTGCTCAAAGATTTTCAACTTCATTGTATTCACACGGACACCTGAATATAACTGCAAAATTTTGAGCTCTATTCTGATTCTAACTGAACCGATCCGATAGTCTTTTACCCAGAATTTGGGTAGACGCTCTGATAAAAGCTTATCAAATTCTCTATAACACTAAGGAAAGTGACTTCCATGTATCCTTTGTTGTCCCCTTTAGATAAGAAATAATTTCTTAAAAAGGAAGGGGAAAAAAGGACCCAAAAATTTAAAAAAACAAAATTAATTACTTGATTGGTTTTTTTTGGGTTATTAAAAAATTTTTTAAACAATTTTTTTAAAAGGGAAATTTAATTTTTTTCAAACTGATCTTATTATAAAATGAAATATATCATATAATAAGACAGAAATGTAATTTTAAAATAAATTAGAAAAAAAAAATCATATAAAACAAAAAAATGAAATAAAAGGGAGAAGAGGGGGAGGGGAAGGAAGCAATAAAAAAAAATAATTCTCTAACATAATTTTTTTATTAACCAAATGTTAGAAACAAAAAATGCCGGCCCATTTAAAAAAATACATGGGGTTGGGTGGTGGACATTAAAAATAGAAAAAGGGAAAAAAAAAAAAATAAAAAAAAAACAAAAACGAAAAAAAGGGGGGTGGGATAAGGGGAGTAAAAAAAATAAGAAAAAAAGGGAGGAAAGGGGGAATGGGGGGCTTATAGGGGGGGGGGGGAGTGGAGGGTGCTAAAAATAAAATATATAATATAGGATATGAAATATCGGGGAAAAAAATAAAATTGAAAAAAAACAAGAGGAAAAAAAATAATTAATATAAAAAATAGAAAAAAAAAAAAAAATAACATTTAAAATTATCTTAAATTTTTCAAAAAAAAAAAAAAAAAAGAAAAAAAAGAAAAAAAAACAAAATAAAAAAAAATAAAAAATAAAAAATATAAATTTTATTTAATTAAAGGGGAATATAGGAAAAGAATAAAAAAAAAAAATAAAAATAAAATTGATTATATATATAATTAAAATTACAATAAAAAATAAAAAAAAAATAAAAATATAAATCTTCTATTTTATATTTTTTTTTTTTTTTTTTCTGACACGGTGAGAAAGAGAAAGAATAAAAAAAAAAGAGAAAGGGTGGCAAAAATAACTTAATCTCTGATTTGTGTATGCGGCAAGGTACACAACAGAAGGCCCAGGCAGGATTTGATCCCACAGACTCCTGGGTGAGAGGCACTCACGCTTACCAATCAGCTAAAGGGATATCCCTGTGACCAAGTAGCCAGGGTGCATGATCAATTGGAGGCATAGTGACAGGACCCACACTGTCACATCTGCATAGCTGTTTATATTATCATTTATAGTACATGTGACCTCCATCCAAGCAGCAACCTCTGGTGAGAAAATTGAAACCTATGCAGAAGTGCTGAAAAATTGCTTTTCAACCCATCACCTGTAGGGGCTGGCAACAAAAGAGAATAAATCCCCATAGACTCCCATGTAACAACACACACCCCCCACATGTGTGTGTGGAGTGTGTTTATCTCTGTTTAGATCTATTTAATCTTGAAATTACACATAATTAGTGGCGTGTCCTTTCAATTGACGGACAGCAGCATACTGGATGCAAGCCTGGTGGCTAGTAGCTAGCTCCCTGTTTGCTCTCAAGAAGGTCTCATCCAGTATCAGATTAGCACAACGGTGAATTTTATCCAGCTAACAGCAAGTCTGAGCACGCTTTACCTTTAGCCCCCTATTAGGGAGCAAATCTTAGTTACATCTTGTTAACTCCAGGTTAGCTAGGTTAGCATTTATCCCAGAGTACTTTGATTGTCAGTCATTTGCACCAAGGCCTCTCTTCGCCCATTTTTGTGGTAGTGACTCTGATGTGACTTGCACAGAGGAAGACATGACATTACACAAGGCACATTGGGCCCGATTTAAGAAAGGGTTGTGGTTGTTAAAAAAGGCGCTATCTTTATTACGCACGCAATAATCCGCCAGAGATGATTTAAAAAGGAGGGGAAAAGGAGGATTGCGGCTGTTAAGGGGGAAAAAAGGGTCGGCGTTCAATTTTAGGATCTAATGGAATATGAAAAATAAAATTGGGGTTTATGGGGGAAAAAGTAAAAAAAATGGGGGAAGATAAAAAAAAACTTAAAATAAAAAGGGGAAATTTAATAAATAAAGTTCAAAGGAAAGCGGGGGCAAAAAATTGCGTGTAATTTAGCACGTCTGAAAAGCAGGTATAACTGGCAGCTTTACGCACTGATGGCTGAAAGAATGCCGCACACAGGACTGCAGACATCGGGTCAGAATCATTTTTCATGATGTGTTCAGGCGACACGTCAAGTTTTCATTATTTAATTAAATAACAATCAACATCACTGTTAAACACAGATTATTCTAGACATGAACCAGAACATCTGCAGCTGCAGCATCATGGTAGTTAAAGCTGACATTATTTATGTCTTTTTATTTTCTTTCATTTTTTGCCAATGGCATATTTTTAAATTAAAATCATCTCCTGCTCCTCCACACGCAGCGACTGATGCTGCTCTGAGGTTGCTGTCCTGCGTGAAGTTGGCCCCCACCCCACAAAAGACTCAGTGAAAATAACCAGTAACGTCGCACAAACTAATGATACTATTTTTTTACTGAGTTTTGCATGGGGTGGGGGGCAATTACACAGGTCCCGCGCCTGGCATTGTGCCAAAGAGCGCGCAGTCTGTGCGTAATATCAGATCATCTTCAACAGCGTGTCCTTATCCATGTCCTTAAACTGGCCTCTTCTTACGACCCACAGGGAAACCTGCTGCATTATTTTTATTTATAGTTATTATGAAGAGTTCATTTGCAAAAACAGACAAACATCACTGTGGAAAAATGGAGTTAACTGCTTTTGTTGCTGTTGGGTACAAACGCCATATCTCCATTTTACATCATTAAAACCCTCTACTTCACGTGAGCTTGATTTTCTGAAAATATTCGAAAAGTAAATGAAGAGTTTATTTGCAAAAGCAGTTAACTCCGTTTTTTCTAAATGGCGTTTGTCTTTTTTTGCAAATGAACTCTTCATATTTATCTTATATTCTGTTTTTTATTTGCCTCATTATATCTCTGAAACTAACATCTCTCTATCAGGATGAATTTCATTTTGCGTTTACCACATGCTCTTCTGAACTTTCCGTGGCGCAGGGAGAGCGCACGCTAAATCCTCATTTAAATCCTGCTGTTTGCGCCTGTTACAGATTGCGCGTGTAATCTTTGTAGATCACCCGCAAACGCTAAAATGACAGCGCACGCTATTTTTTTTTTGCGAGGCAAAGACATTAGACTCGCAATTTGGAGTCTTTGTAAATCAGGCCCATTGTGTTTATAGACATATGGATGCTACACTTGTTAGCGTGTATGCATCAGTTTTGAAGATAATGTGCAATAAAAGCCAGAAAAAAAATGATATAATGTTGTTCCGTTCATTTTTTACATTCGATTTTACATATCCCATCTCCCCCGGCACAGAAATAAGACGTCTGACTCACGTTTGTGACAGTGTGAAAGTCAGATGAAAAGTGACGTGACCGTGAATTTAGGACCACATGCAAAAAAGGCCTAGGTTAGATTAAAAAACATCTGATTTTCACCATTCAGAATGGCATTAGAAAAAAATCCATAACATCATATATGGGAAAGAAAATTGAAATTGAGCTGCAGCATGAGACTAGCCTATTATAATCAGAGAAGATACATTAAATTTCTGCATGCATACTATATTTTTTTTATTAATGACCATCAGGGTATTCAAAATCTTAAGAGAAAAGAACAAAAACCACCCACATTTTTGGTGCAAAGCCAACTTAATGTCATCATTGTCATACTGATTAAAGCATATTAGCTCGTAGAAGAACAGTGCCCTTATTAGCATCACAATAATGAGAAGTCAAAAGTGGAAAAATATGCAGCTTCAAAACATCCAGTGACAACAGTATCCCGTACCTAAAAGAAACTAAATAAGAGAAACAGCTGTGTGACAGGATCAGGTGTGGGACCATGGCAGACAAAAATCCTGTTTGATAGCATTGCGGTACGCAGGTGAGGATGGAGTTGATGAATACACGGCTGTCTGCACCAAGGTCACACAAAAGTTCAACTTCCCGTACAGAAGCTCTCTTCTGGCTGTCTGCTGTTCAAGTCTTAAATCATTCAGATTCAGCTGGCATGTCTCATTCTTTATTTCCTCCTTTATTACTCCTGAAATCTCCTTTTGTTTTAGTACTTGACCTTTTGACAGCTTATGTCTTGCTGTCTGCTGTTAGAATGCTTAAAACGTTTTAATTTATGTCTCTTGTAGGTTTCTCAAATGACTTCAGATTCTTGGACATGCGTCTTAATTCAGCTTATCAAGACATGAAAAAACACTAATAAAGAGTAGTTCATTCATTTCCTGGGATTTATTTGAAATAAAATCCAGAGTACCTCCAAGAACCCTCTCACATCATTGCCAGATACTAAAAATAAGATTTAGTTTCAAGTACTGCTGCAAAGACAGACTACATAGAGATAAATCCTTCCGAAACTGAAGTTTAATAACATTTTATTTATCTCTGGTTTTGTTTTGTGAGAATAAGAGAGAGGAATAAAGAAATAACATCACAGGCATTTTGAACACCCTGGTGCATACTTTTTAAAAGGAAATATTATATGCACATGTGCACACTCATTTGCACATACACTGCATTTCCCTTGCCTAGGGATGCATAGGTTGCCAAGCAACTAGGTTGTGTCCCAGAAAGAAAAAAACAGAAAAACTTTCAAGGCTGAAATACATAGATTTGGATTGAGGTTCAAGAGGCTTAGTATTGATCACAGTTAATGGTTTTACTGTACGCCAGTCAACAGATATTTTTTTTCTATTTTGGCCTTTTGATGTGGTGACCACAGACTCATGTTTCACATATTGACTTCTTTATTGACTTTGTGTTCTTCCAGTGAGGGTCATTTGAGCTTCATAATTCATACTGTTTGATAAGACCTTCTCCTCTTCTTCCTCTTTTAAACCAATAAAGCCGAAATAGTTGTTATTCAGCCACAATAATATTAGAAAGAAGGTTTTAAAAAGTTGTACAGTGCAGACTTCCTTTATTAACCTAAAAGAGTGCACTTTTTAATTTTTTTTTTAATTTACTGGCTGAATTAGCTGTTTTTGAAGCTGTCAAATTTAACCACATCCTGCAGTCTTTCTGAGATCTCACAGAATGAATCCATAATGAATCTGGGACTGAATGTCTGCTGTGTTTATTTATCCTTTTCTCATTGTTGAAATGATTGGCTTTGTCCTAAGAGACCTTATTATGTCTTATGTTGGATTAATTTAAACTACTGTCTTACTACCTTGTTGAACAGTACAGAGCCGGTTAAAATGTGGGGGGGGGGGGGGGGGGGGTTGTATGTGAGATTTTTAGAGACGCCAACTCATAAATTTTGCTGCTAGTTCCAAATTTTCAATATGCAACTTCTTTATGAAGATATATTTGACTACAAATAAAATTAATCAAAGACTGGTTCAAAGTAAACTGAAATTCTGACCATGTTAATAACAGGAGTTTGGAGATCAGCTGTATCTATGCAGACATAAAGAATAAAAAACGAGCAAACAAAACATGAAATTTAATGTAACTTGTCCAATCGAAAATATGAGTGCGTGCTGCAGTTATTCCAGATCCAACCAACCAACAAGCTGCACAGCAAAAAAGACACAGATGAGAGGAGTCACCATGCACTGTGGGATGCGCTACCAGCATGCAGCGGATCGCCATCAGGAGACGGTGCAGGGGTTACTCAAGTCCAGCGAACTAATCAGAGCCAACAAACCACACAAACTGTGTCACACATGGACTAGCCTGCCCGTTCACCAGACCAGTATTCATGGAACATCATGTCTCAGTCCATCCACAGCCACCATGTTCACTGTCCTCAAGTTGACTGATTCCCAGATCCAGCTCATCATCATTCTTATGTTATTTTGATCTCAACACATTTCACTATGTAATAAAGCTTTTTAACTGGAATATTTCATCTAGTGAAAAGTAAATATTCTTGTCGTCCAGGTGAACAGGGAAAAGATTAGTGTAAGTTAATTGTGCTAAATGGGGATGTGGTGGCACAGACAGCATTTCACTGAGAGTCCAGTCAAACGATTATCTTTATGTGAAAAAAAAAAAAAAGGAATGTACGTGTAAAATGAAGATGCACAATTATGATGTGTGAAGATTTTATAGGCAATGATCTGAAAATTTTATATGTGACATTAAAACATGGCAACCTAATAAAGTATCTATCCGGCGAGTGAAAGTGACGCGATGTAAAGCTTGGTTGCGTTAGGGTGTAAATATTATTATGTATAATATACGGTAGGGAGGAGGACGCAGCCGAACCAGCAGAGGTAGTGCCGGACCGCCAGCAGCCGAGGACATATGAAATGTCCAAGGCCGCCCAGCTGCTCTCTACCTTCGGTACAATCCACCAAGATTGACATAAACTTTATTCCTTCTTTGGTCTCTTCTGCATTTCAAGTCTCTCTTCTCTTCCTCAGTTTTGATCTTTTCAGGCTGTTTTGTTGTATCAGCAGTGACAGCCAGCGGAGGTATCAAGACTTTTCCTCCGATAGAAGCCATGTGATTCTGTTTACAAGAGCTGCTGTGCATGCACTAGGGTAGGGCGCTCCTCATTAGGAAACTCTGTCAGTGGCTGATTTGGATACCAGAACTTCTGCAGAATGAACCTCATTGGCTGAGAAAAGTGTCACAGCAGAGTTAGAAGCCTAAAAAGGCCTGGATTCCTACAAATGCACAATCAATAAGTAATTTATTTTCATAAAATTACCTCTTTTACCACATATTATACCATCTAGAAAGCATTTTCTTAGCGAGTTTAGAAGAAAATCAGGCACAGTGCCTTCAAGGGAAGTTTTTTTTTTTTTTTTTTACTGAATTGTTGAACTTGAATGCACCAAAAACTAAAAAGCTGCAGTAACATCCACAATGTTAGGTAAAAATGGAGCTCTTGTAAGTCTCAGCTAGGCACCAGCTGGAAGTCACTTTTTATTCACTCTGCTCTGGACACAGCAGTGCTTTAACTACGCAGACAAAGTGCTCTGAAGAGACTTTACAGTCAGAAACAGTATGAAGATGTATGGGAGGCTTTTATCTGCATTTTCATTGAAGTGTATCATATGTTTTCCAGTGTTATTGCATCCATTGGTAAACTGATTGTTTGCTTTGCTACAGAAATAGATGAAGATCGGCTCCCAAACCAGCTGTACAAGGTAATCTAATTCATTTTAGAAATACAATTACATGAATTGTGTGGGTCTCTTCTCTATTGAAACCATCTTTGTGCTCTCTGCTTAGCTGATATAGTGTTGATCTTTTCCAGGCAGCCCTGTTGAACTCTCCTCGACAAAGACGAAAAGGGCAAAAGGGAACACCTACAATGAAAGGTACAATAAAAGTCTTGTCCAGTAGGTTTGATGTTGACTGTGTGTCTACTGTATATTTGGAGCCCAAAGACACTAACAGCGTTTTCTTTTTTCTTTTTTTGCTGCCGTTATTGCTATCTACTGTAACTGAGTTCCTATAACATGAATTATAACAGTTAACTTCATACCTACAGAATAGTCTCCTTCTGAAGTCTCACAACCTATGTTGTTAAACAACATGAAAAGAGCCTTTACTCTGTGCAGAATTGTGTCTATTGGCTGTAGCTGAAATTTTCTCCTGTCCTTTGGTTTCATCTTCTTTCATTGAAGAATCCCTTTTAAAACCTTAACACCTTGAAAAAGCTGAAAGAAATGTGCTTTAACTGTGTGTGTTCTGTAGCTGCTGTGCAGAACATTGAAAGCTTGGAATTATTGTTTGCACAGAATCAGTTTTTTCCGGCATTTACTCAGCGAGTATAGTAAAAAAAAAAAAAAAAAAAAAAGATAAGTAGATGGATAAGTAAATAATAAGAATAAGAATAGTAATCATGCATATTTTAACCAAATGGCTAAAACTATAAACTGTAAGACTCATAAGCAATTGATAATTAATCTTAAAAACTCTCCAGTCTTTTACAGTAAACTTAAAGTGCATTAAGTCAAGCCTTATTCAACTTGTAAAGCATCTATATTAATAATTAAAATTCTCAATATTATACCTGTGTTAATTTCAATTTCTAAGTCTATCAATGTTGTACTTCCCTAAACAAGGATAAAATGCCCCATTTTTTGCACAAAATTCCTGCCAGGTTCTGTATTCTTATTTTTAAAAAGTGGGCCTAAGTGAGATTTAGGCATTTTGGCTTATGCATCTTTTAAGGAAAGCCTGAGGAACAAACAAGAGAAAAAGCCTGAAAAATGCTCCAGCGCTTAATGCTTTTTATAGTGTTTTTGGGTCACTGCAGTGCAAATCCTGTTTTATTTCTGCTGTTACAAGAGATGTAAAAGAAAAAAGTTTGCAGTAAAGAAAGTGAAGCAAGAGAGCAACATTAAATACATGCTTTGTAGTTTTATTTCGAGAAGTCCATTTTCAGTCAAGTTTAATTGACAAACTGTTTAGAGGATAGTGTTTTAATACTTTAAGAAAACTGAGGTGATAGCATCTTTTAATTTTCCTCTACAAAGAGATTTAACCTATTAAGTCAATGAATCAAGATGGCTCCACGGAAAGATTAAAGACATAGATGATACTGTATCTTGCCCCTCAC
Organism: Atherinomorus stipes; assembly: GCA_023101725.1. Lineage (NCBI taxonomy): Eukaryota > Metazoa > Chordata > Actinopteri > Atheriniformes > Atherinidae > Atherinomorus > Atherinomorus stipes. Next base: position 324,839 of record JALJCO010006772.1, read on the forward strand.
TCTAAATAGTGTACGGTTGATTAGATGTCTGTTTACAGAAATATTTAACCTACAATAACTTTCATGAGCTGGATCTCTAATTGAATTTCCACCTACACCATGTATTTATTTATCCCTTTTTCATATCAATGTTCAGCCTGTTGTTTCTTCCGATGTTACCTCTTTCACCTCATCAGGCTTCCTTTTGCTGTCAGTCCGATCTCCTCTCCCTGCCTCTCTTTGACCTTCTCCATCTTCCCCCTCCTCACAGAGCTTCAGTTCTTGGTAGAACATCATCTGTACCGGCAGCAGCAAGGAGCTGCAGATGAATGTTCTTCGGAGAGCTGCTTATCTGACCGACCGAGTCCTGACTCTGTTCCCACTGGAGAAGAGCTCCCACACGACGACGAGGCCACTGCAGAGGCATTTGAGAAACTGCGCTGCCAAATGGAGGGTATGTTTAAAGACTGAGAAACAGGATTTTATGTTTGTGCTGGTGAGTGCTGATTCAGCAATGTACTCCTAATTGAAAATCTACAGTTACTGTCGAACTCTGAGCCCGTTTTAATTTTATGTTATGCACAGTTGGGTAACTTAATTTTAGTGGAAGCCAGTCCTGCAGATGGGACCTCCTGTGAAGTGCAAAATTAGATAGATATAAATGGTCACAACATGAGAAAAATGGAGGGCAAAAAAAAACAACCCCTTTTTTAAATTTATTTGATGTTGTTCTTGTTTTTTCGTTGAAATGCTTGTAAAAAAAATGCCTGTTGGAATTGTATAAATGAACACAACGGAGAAGTTGAAAATGGACATCTGTCTTTCTGCATTTTCAAAAATTAGCATGGAAGATGGCATTTTTGTTTTGCCAGCAGCTTATAAAGCGAAACTGATGATGCTTTTCTTGGCTTATTTACAGGTTTTTACATAGAAAAACATTTGTTTTGTTTAATTTCATTTCATAAAATATTGATGCATTTTCTTCACCAGCTCCCATAACCTTTTGTCTGAAATGCTGGTTTAGCTCCTGTTTCTCACCTAAATGGGCTCAATGTCCTCCACTTGGTTAAAAATAGGAGTTTGGAGTTGTTTTGTTTTGTGAAGAGATGGCCTCTTGTAGTTGTGGGAAAAGAGTATGCAAAAAAAAAAACAAAAAATCTTATATTAATGACTGAATAGATTTCAAAACTGCAGTTTGCTGCCCATATGAATCCTAGACCCCTCAGGTAATCTGATTCCGGTCTTTTATCAGTTTCCAGAGTCAGAACCAGACATGGAGAAGCTGCGTTCAGCTTCTGTGGTCTACATGCCTGGAACAAACTCCCAGAAAGCCTCAGATCAGCTGAAACAGTTTATTTAAATCCAGATCAAACACCTACCTGTTCTCAGCTACATTTGAATAGTTTTTATTCAGATGTTCAGAGCTGTGCTGTTTCTTTCAAACATAAAGTTTTTTTTTTTCTCTTCCTCTTTTTATTCTTCTGCATCCCGCTGTAATGCTTTTATTGTTTTATGTAAAGCATTTTGAATTGTCTTGTACATGAAATGTGCCTTATGAATAAACTTGCCTTGCTTTTCCATTTGGTTAAAACTAGGAAAAAGATTTTTAAAAAAGACTGATATCAAAACTGTATTAGAACAGTACAGGGCTCTAATATACCTGATATGGGTTTGGGTGTTAGAAGAAGGAGAAAGAGAGAGTAGCAGAGATGTTTGTTTTTTCCCCTTTTTTGTGTGTTGGTTCTGTGGAGTTGTTGTGTAAGTTTGTTGGGGTAAGAGAAAGAAAATAAAAAATTAAAACAAAAAAAACAAAAAAAAAAGATATAGGGTGTTGATGTCATTAGACCACACCCATTGTCATTACAGAGATGCACATCACCTGATATGCTTAATTGGTAGTAGACTTTCGGCCTATACAGCTTGGAGCAAGACAACATGCATACAGAGGATGATGTGGTCAAAATACTCATTTGCCTAATAATTCTGCACTCCCTGTAATGTAGAAGCTAAACACTATTATCTTCTGTTGGCGAAAGAGAAAAGACAATATGGCTACATCAGCGGGACTTTCATCACTAGAAACTGTAGCTATTTTTATTTGTGAAACAATTGAAACATATTTCTAGCTGCATGGTGGTGGAGTGGTTGGTATTATTCCTGGTTTGAATCTCTGCTTAGTCCTTTCTGTATGGCTTGCATGTTCTCCATGTGTATGTGTGGTTTCTCTTAAGCTTCATCAAGCTTCATTTCAGAGTTCAAACATATGGGGGTGAATTGAAAATTCTCCCTAGGAAAGAAAGTGAAGATGAGTAGTTGTTTGGCCCTTTTGTGGTGAACTGGGGACCTGTCTGTACCCTGCCTTTGTGCTCAGTAACACTGGGATAGACTCCAGCTTCCCCATGAAATAAGTGGTTAAAGTGGATAACCGGTCATTTGCAAGCTCTACGGTGCTGGCATCTGATGTCTGTTTTATGTAAATGTAACTGTACTTACTATGCTGTATCAAGCTAAATATTTGGATTTAAAGTGGCATTGATCTTTTCTTTAATTTCTCAGCAAGAAAGCAAATGCTCTGAGTATTTCCCCAAAATATTAACTGCTCAGAGTAAATAGGTACATGGTCAAACCCTGCAGATACTGTCTCCTGTCTGAGCTAAAGTGTGTTAACCTTTGATGACACAAACAGCCGGCTCAGACTAAGTAATTAACTGTAATGTAAATAGAGCATACAGCAAATACTATACATTCATTGGCTACTGACTAATGCATCATGAGTGGACAGGGCTTTTTCCTGAACCACCACAGTGCAACAGTTTAGTGTTCATTCACTTTGCCGGTGCTTAAGTGGTGTAAACACTGGACTCCCAAATTAAAAGATGACTGTGTTCTTTATGGATTGTTCAGCAGCAGAACCACAAATTAGGTTGTCATTCCCAATGAAAGGAGCAAAGAGGACGAAAGGAGAAACAAATCAATGTCCATTAACACCAGCCTTGTCAAGTAAAGCCTCATGCAAAGATCAGCCTTTTAAATTCACTCAGAGGAGTAAATAACTTGTTTTTGGTAAATATCAAGTGGGACTGATTGTTGAGATGAGCTTTTAAGAGAATGTAGGATTTTTTTCACCTCTGTTGTACAGTGTTATAAAGTACAATGTTTCATCCTTGGCAGGGCAGCTTCATCAGTAACCATCATGTCCTCCAGCTCACCCTCTATTTGTCTCTCTGCCTCCTACAGAGTTCTCCAGGGAGAGCCTATTAGAGGCTGCTGGTGGACATGAGTGTGCCCTGTCCAAGGAGAAGGAGGATTGTTCCAGTGCTGCCAGTGTAGCAGAGCCCTCATCACAACAAAGGAATGTACGAGCAGGTACACAAGAGTCAGGAGAGCTTCGATTGATTATGTACGATCCTCCCCCTCCTTCATCCTTCACAGTTTTTTTTCCAGGGGAATCTCCATTGTCCATTCACCAGGCAGGGTTTATTTATGTATGTTAAACAGTTCAGCAGGCTTGATTTGGCATCATGTAATCATGACTTGATAGCAAACATCTGTTAAGTCGCTTTGATCCACACTTCAGAGAGCGCTGAATACCCAGTGAGGGAGACACACATCCAAGTGGAAAAATTAGGTTGTGGTGGTGGTAGGGGAATTATCTGTTTGATTTCACTGTTCCCTATCTCTATGTCTATTGTAATAGTTAAGCCTCACCCATTAACTTCTATATATATGCAATAGCGCATTTTGAAGGCAAGCATTTCGCCGCATCGGCATCATGCTATTATTAAGAAGCTGACACAGCTATCCCTATCTGGCCCATGCACCACAAAGGTACGGTTGGCTGTTGAAATGTAACAGAAATCAGAATTTCCTTCGCCATCCTCCACCATCCTGGCCCAATCCGACCTGACCGCTAGTGAAAATGGGACTTAAAACTGGGGGGGGGGGGTTACTGATTACAATGCCATTTTCAAAGAACAGTCCCTTAGTTTTCTTTAAAAAGTGTGGTTTAGATTGAAGTGTTCAGAAATGTTACTGAATTTGGCTATGATACAGAATCAGATTTTATCAACAATGTGAGTCAAGTTCTCAGTCCAATCCGGCACAAACACAACACTTGCTTCACACAACAGGGTGTAAGTCAAAATGTGGTTTTTAAATGCATGACAAACTTTAAGTATTGAATTTTAAAAAACAGATATTAGATTGTTAGACACTTTACTTTCATATATACTTTTATCCCTTTAAATTCGTATTACAAAATACTGGGCATTTCTCACTCTAAATCAGGGGTTCTCAAACTTTTTTTGCAGGTCCCCATTTTCATTGCCTTTTGAGTCATCATCATTTTTTCATTAGAACTTTAAAGAATATGCCCTTTTTTTTTTTTTTAGAAGTACAGAAACTATAGGCCTGGCTGGGCCCCCCTGACAGAGCCCTGAGCCCCCCAGTTTGAGAACCACTGCTCTAAATTGTGGAACAATGGCACAACTACATATTAACCTATTTACGTGCAGAACAACAAACACCAAAAGAGATAACATTGGTGAAAATATTAAGCTGTTAAAACCCAACCAAATATACATTCATTCTTGTTTGTTTGTTTTTATTAAGTCCACTAAGGTGTATTGAAACCAACCAAGTCAGCCCTCTCCTAATACCCAAAGTTCTCATTTACTTTGTTTTTCATGTCTCTGTCTATATTTTCAGAGTTAAAAGCAGGAGCATCCGGTGCAAATCAACCAGCAGAAGAGGAGATGAAGAAATGCAGCCTGGAGAAAGAGAAATAGGGTCCTCTTTGCAGCACAATGCCATTCAGTCTGCTCTGTCAGCCCAACACAGTGACAAAAGATTGTGTCTGCAGATTCAGGGCATCTTTATTCCTCTACAGTCAGGCCTTAGTAACCACCTCCAGAACAGGAACAAATATTTCTACATTTATTTTGTGAGAAAAAAATCTGGATAAAGGGACAATTAATTAATTATATTTGTTTGTTGAGCTTTCCCTGCACTAATCTAAAACTAGCCAACTGTATGTGTGAACATGGGATAGTCTTTCCTGTCTCTGCCACGTTATCATTATCTTACTCTTCCACACTTGACATGCTTAATGTTGCATTTAGTGGCAACCATCACAGATTTTCCAGTTTTTCTCATTAAAAATGTGCCATGACTTCAGCAACTAGTTCCATCTCAAAGCAATAAAACTGCATCTGCACCTCATTAAAAAACAGGAGCCAAAAATATCCATTTAAATGAAAATGTCATTGCCCAGCCCTACCAGTTTCTTAACTCTTATTTAGGAGGGTAGCACAAGGTTGACTGACAGCTTACGGTTGAATATTTGCATATATACATTAGTGAATTGGATTTCTCCAAATATGAAATGGTCTTGATATTGTCAGCTGAGATTAACAGCTGCTTCAGCACATTGAGCTGTGAATTGGCGTTTAAATGAATCTGACAAATCATTAAAAAAAACATCAAAATAGTAGAAAATGAACTGATAACTGATTTCCAGTCTGTCTCACAGAAATGTGACATGACTATTATGGTTTTCTTTTACACAGGATGTGCAAGAGCTGATGCTCTTTCTGAAGTTTTGTGTTTCCTGCAATTGTTAAGCATTTATGCTTTGGAACTACAGTAACCTTAGTAAAAACTGAATATTTTTTCTGTTTTTTCTTTTAATTAATGACTGAAATAATTGTGAGCATGTATACTTATCACAATAATATGTTTCAGCCTTAACTATCCATACCCATTTTGGAAAAATAATGACTCAGATTAGCCTAATCAGCCCAGTCAACAGACAAGTACCTTAGTTTGTTAACTGTAGTATTCCATTTTATTCTAATAATTAGAATTATTCATTATCCAGGGCTAACATAATGAAAGATATCATACTTTCTTTTTAAAAAAACAACAAATTGGAACCCTAAGGAAAAACATGTCATGTTGTTTTGCTTTATAATGATAGGATACAACCAGGGATCGAACGATACAGATTTTTCAGGGCCAATACCGATATTTTCTCATCAGCCTCAGTGGATGGCTGATGAAGCCTGCTAATATTTGGGGCCGATACTGCATTTGACTTCCAAATTAACATAATGAAGAATACAATGAAAAGTAACTTTGCAACTCTTCGTATGAAAAAGAACAAAGCACCTCAAATACATAAAAGAAACTGTGCATTTGTAAAGAAATATTAAATAGAAACATTAAACCTGTAATTAGAAAAAGTCTGTAAATTATGCCATGTAGGGATATCAGCCAACACACCACACACGACGTATCGGGCAATGCTGATACCAGCAAAAAACTGCAAATATCGGCCAGCCAATGTATTGATCTGTTCTTACAATGCAACCAATCAAATCATTTGATATATAAAAAGAGCTTAATTTAGCATTACTGCTCAACCTTGCCACTATTTTGCCTCTATGGCAATTTGTTTTATTGTGGCAAAAAGGAGCCAGCAGCAACCAAAAAGCAATTTCTTCATCGTTAGCTTAAAACATTTTCACCATCATGACCAAATCATCTTAAGAATTATAGCTAAGATCCCTTTAATTAGAATTTGTTTAGTTTTTAAACGGTTATGCAGGTAAAAGCCATTTTTGCCTGGTTCACGTAAAGGCCATTTGCTTTCCAGCCAATTCTCTGCCAGATATTTCTGTAACAAATCTAAGTGGCTACATCTGCAGATAAGTACTTGGTGATAAAGGCTCAGGTTACTGTCCATCAAACAGAGACGCTGTCTAGCACCCAGATGAAAAGAAGCATTTATATTTCCTTAGAAACCTTTAGCATTTCTTTCAATTATTCAAAATAAAATGAATGTTTACTGCAAAAATGACTAGAGGTTATTTAGGTTGGACTTCTTTATTTGGCTAAAATTCCATGTTTTTATTCTTTAAACAGGGTGGAGTTACGAGATTACACAAAATAGCGACAGATCCGTCTGTTTACACTGAAATACACCAGACAGTAGTCAAACCATGTTTCTGTGTGTATTTGACCAACAGAGTTTGTTACAGAGGACCGTGTTTGCAAATGAATTTACATATTTCGAATTAACAAGGAAAATTCTTACCTCCCATAAAAAAAACTTTTCTCTCATTTTTATTCATGAATGTTTTATGAGGAGTTCAAAACCTGGTCATGGAATACTGTATTGCATGACACTAAATGTACAGTGAAAACTTTTTTCCTGACTCAATGCTTCACTTTGTACAGAAACTGATCTAAACAACCAATTAAAAGATTTAGATTTCAAGTCCAGAATGTTATGTCTGCATTCTCTTTTAATCTCCAGTTTTGTATGTTTTAAAGAAATGATAGAATCATCACGACACTCATGAAACATTTTTCATCCATTATCTGTATCACTGAAGTGGCATTATCGTAGATTTTGTGACAATCCTTCCATTACCTTCACATCATTCTTGACATGTCTGAAAGAAACTTATCAACGGAAGGAAAACAGAGAACTGAAGCTCACTATTAGTGTCACAATATCATTAGTTTATTTCTCAGTTGGAACAACGGCCACTTTCTCCACAAATAACTACAACAAAAAAAACGACAGTACATTCCTGTGTATGCTTTATTTTTATCTCCTGCTGTGTACTTATGGACCATATAATGTTTGTTGTGTTTTGAATGGTTATGGTGTACTTTAATAAATTAAATCTGGGGAGTTTTTGTTCCAGTTTTACTTGAATCGATAGATGATTACATCTGTAATCCAAATTTCTTTGATACAATAAAATGTTTAAATTGGTGATGGCTTTGTTGTCATGCATACTTACACTGGAACATCTGAGGAATGTTAGAAGCATGCACAGCTTTTTTGACAGTCAGTGTCAATGTGAAGTCATGTTGAGTGTTCAAAGTGGAATGAACCTGGGAACCCCCCCCCCACCCCCATGATGTCAAGAAAAGAGCATGTTAACGGAAAGAAACTTAATGTTGCAGGACTGGTCATGGGTTTACTTAAGGCAAATTTTGAGTATATGCTAAAAATAGGTGCTTTGCATTTAATAATTGAATGTTTTGGAGCTGAGAGCATAAAAAGGCATACATTTTTCATAAACAAGGTGGAACTTGGCACTTTGAAACACTGCAGTAGTTTAAGTTGCATTTGATATCCACACAGACACATCCAGCTGCTGTTTATTGCTGTCTGTGTAAGGCAACTAGCATTTGCTGCTTAATTTTCATTCAGTCATTGCCTCATGTGGATTTGTTTGGGCATGACTGACACCAAGATTATAAACCATAGTGAATCAAGATTTACACTCCAATTTTTTCATTTAATTTAGCTTTGTGTTTATTCAAAAGTCAAGATGTCACAGCCTTTGTTTCTTCTTGCTGTCTTTATAAACAAGATCGTGTGAAAGTGTATATTCATAGCGTTGCAAGCTCAAATGCTATATTTCACTAAAAAGTGATGAATCTGTGTCTACTAATCAGCAGTTCTATAGTTTAAAACTAAGACTAAACTAAGAAGAACTTAACTTCTAGTTTTTGTCATATGATGGAGAAAACTACTTGGATAGCCTTTTTAATTTTATTTTTTGAGAAACTAGGATTGAAACCATGTCCTCAGGTTAACCCTGGAGCTAATTCTGTCTTTGCTGTATGGCCCCTCCTGCTGGAAAAGCAGAGAATGAAAACAACTGTATAGAAGGAACAAATGACTAACATTTCCACTGTGCATATTAAATCAAAGGAGGCTCCGGCAAAGGTAGTATTTAAGTTGCTTCATGGTGTGGAATTAATGTCTTAGAATGGGTTTAGAGCATCATCATTTTGCAACAGATAAAAAAAAAATGGCCTCATTTAATATTACAATGAGAAACAGTGGCTTGAATCTTTTGAGGCATTATGGTGGCATCGTTTCGATTCACTTTTGTTTATCAGCGGCAGCATCGTTCTCGGTCAAAATAAACCTGCTGTGTCCCACTAATAAAACATTTCTGTCCTGTTGTAGGCTCCAGAGTGACATCATGCTTTTAGTCAGGCACATAGGGGTCTCTTGATGGTTTGAGTATGAAAATGATTTGATATGGACTGCAATGTTTGACAGAACTTTGTACCACTTTGTAAGAACATCAAATGAATCGATCAAACTTTTGAAAAATGGAGTCTGTTACCCAAAGAACAGTTCCACAGATTTGTAGAGATAATAACAAGGACCAGCAATGTTATTCTGAAGGCATGCAGAGACCTGACAATTAACTGTGGCACTTTTTTTTTCTCAATATTATACAAATATACAATTACAGTTTCTGTTTTAAAATTTTACTAAACAATAAAAAGGACTGGGGTTTTGTTCAATGTTTGTTTCTTGAAGACAGGTTATTTGTGTTTTTTCTTTTCTTTTCTTTTCTTTTCACAAAAATCATATTTCGGGATCTTACAATCAAGTGCTAGTCTCAGAGAAGGATTTACAACAAATAATTGCATATCCGTAAGAAGTTTAAACTTATTCTGAAGGAATCCAAACAAAGATGATTAATAAGTTTAAACATTCATTTTAAAACCACAAAGAGGGGTCAGTTTCAAAAGGCTGTAAGGGTTCAATTTTTAAGGACTTGTGCACTGATTTCTGTGTTAAAATTATGTCCAATTTGCAGAATTCATGTGCCATAATTTGCCTCCTTTGCTTAAAAATGGATTAATGACACAACAGAATTGGAACTTACCCTCAGCCTTGGGACTCACAATAAAAGTAAAAAAAAAAGAGAGAATAAAATTAAGAAATAATTTTAAAAAACACTCTGCACTGTAACTCCTTCCTTAAGTTTCATCTTTATCTTCAAAAATAACCACAAAAACCACCGATCAATATAGATTTTCTAAAGTTTAATGCAGAGTTAAATGATTTGTGTTCAGTTTAAACTACAATCAGAAAATGTTGCTGTTGTTGTGTTTCAGTGACAACTTAAATTAATACCATGGACTTTATTATATAACATGACCAGCATGTACAGTTTCCATTTAAATTACTATGATACTACTGTAAAATAAGATATGGAGAGATTTATGTAATTACACTGCATCTTACCTTTGGAAGATGATCCTAATCTTAAACCACCCTCCCCTCTTCTCATTGCTCCTTCAGTCATTAAAACAAAAGGCTTTGTGGTTTTCTTACAAAATGTGAATCACTGTTAACTTCTGTCAACATTTAGTTTTTTAAAAAAGAAAAGATAAAAACTGTTACAAAATAAGTCCTGTCTATTGTTTTGTATCCGTAGAGGGGTCTTGAAGAGATTTTTCTGACAGCTCTTCTTGCCTGGATCTCTGTTCTTTTGTAACACTGGAATCTGAAAATCCTGGAGGATATAGAAGATTGGAAGAGACATTGGAAAATGTTGTTAAGCTGAAAGGAAAACAATATCTGTCTGTTAATCTTACCATGAGATCACTTAGAAATGAAATAACTAATCAAATCAATGGAGCTGAAACCATTTATGGGGAAACAAGGCTTCTTCTCTGCCAACTCAGTAAATCTTGACCTCAGTGTATTTTATAATATTCTAGCAGAAGTTGTTAAACTATTTATAAGTTTGAGCCATGGTAGAATTGCAGCAGCAAACTACCATTATGACACCAGTCAAATCTGTCCAAAACTGTCTTCAAGTGGTAAAATGATAGATGACTAACGACTGTCTTCAGGTAGGTGATAGTAAATCTGAAGTGCTTGTGGTTATTTTGGGTTTCCCAAACTCCTCTGTGGGTTTAACAACCCTCTTAGGGGCCATTGCTTTTCAGTTTTTGGGCCCTTCTGCAGAATTGGGAATCTAAAATCTGACAGACAGATAAAGTCAGTGGTAAAACCATGCTTTTTCTGACTGAGAAACATTACTAATCTAAAATCCACCTTTTCCAGTAACAACTTGTGGCAGTTAGCCTACAGCTGTAAAGGCGTTGTAGAAGATGTTTCGGCATTTCAGAAAGTAGAGACTGTTAGCTAGTTATTAAAGACCAGCCTGCTAGAATCAAAGCTCCCTCCTTCGGCCACAGAATAATGTGCACGAAGCACTCCGGTGTTTAGCAAACAGCAGGTATCATGTCACAAACGCAAGTACACGGAATGTCGTTGTCTGAACGTTGCTCACTGCTAGCAGAATGATGCTAGCTACCTGCTGTAAACGTCAGATGAGTGCACGCAGGTTCCGGGTTGCAGCATTACTCTCGCCAATCAATCACCCTCATTGATCAGTCTCGCCTATTACCCGTTCTTACTACGGTATTAAAAGTGATTGACGAGCCAGTAGACAAATGAAAAAGTTAAGGAATACAGAGATGATTGGCGGATGTTTTTTCAGCCCCATTACTCTCACAGCTGATGTATAATAATATTTATACATTTAAAGCTTTAAAGCTTTTAAATAATCATAGCGTATGGGGTAGTGGACCCATTTTTACCGAATATTGCAAAAATTGTTGAAAGAAACATCTTCTGTAACGCCTTTAATTGCCTCAAGCTTTATTATTGTAACTGGCTGATCTTGAGCTGGTCTCTCCATTTCTCCCCTAGCACCTAATCAATTAGGGAACTGATTTAAATATTCTTCTACATTTAAAAAAAAACAAAACTTCAGGTTTGCACTATTTCTGAACTCCTTTGCCTTGACTCTAACTCCTGTCCTCTTATATCCCCTGAAAATCCACTCTAATCTGTTTTTCAGCTGACACTTGTTAATAATGGCGAATGTGCCTTTGCAGTCTTTGTTCAACAACAGCTGAACAACATCCCACTGTTTTTATACATTTTTTAAAGACGCTGTCAAATGTGGCTGTTTTAAAAAGCTATATACTGGTAAATCTTTTTTTTCTTTTTTTTTTTCATTTCACAATATGATATAAATCTGAATTAGAATACTACACGTGTGATTTTACGAATCACATTCATAACATAAGCAAAATTAATACAGAGCATACCATTTGAGCCACTCTCTTTCCATTTGAACTTGTTGTCTTCAGTGTGTCGTGTCCAAGTAGAGCGGAAGCTCACCAGTTCAGCTGTAATGTGTGCAAGACTCCATTGCAGACCTCTGGAGCTTTCTTTCCAAAGATTACTGTTGACAAATAACAGCAATCATTTTTGTTTGTACAGACATCTATGTTGATGATTTATCCCATTGACATCAATGATCCTTCCACTTCTATAATTATTCTGACAATCAATTTGTTAGTAAAATGTAAAAAAGCATGTGCTGTTTTACCTACTGTATTTGTTTAACAGCTATGACAGACTATAATGTCAGTTTGGGGTTGTTCAGCCTCTACCTCTGATTTAATTATTTTCCATATAGAATAAATGTTTTATAATAACCAACTAGATAGTTTCGATTAGAATGTTAAAAGCGCTTTAATAAAAAGCTGTGAAAAGAGGCATGCTTCAGTTTTGGATAGTCTCACCTACTTTTCCAACATGCAGTTCAAATGATCAGGCATGTTGTGTGTTAGTGTGTGTTCACCTGTTTCTGTTACAGGGGTCTGGTGGACCTGGGTTCTCTTCTACCAAAGGAATAACAATCTTTTCTGCCATGTCTGTCAGCAGCGAGAATGTAGGATACACAATGAAGTCTATAAAACCTGCAAAATTATGAAAAATTAATTCTTAATGTTGTAATAGTGCAATGAACTGCAAAAAATTACCATACAGCTGACTGGCCTGTTGCTGATAGAAATCAGTTTAATCTATTTTAAAGAAAGATAAGAACAAGATATTTTTAAGAGCAAGGAAAGCTAAATAAAAGAAAATGGATGTGGTGTTTTGAGACATACCGATCTGAGACTCAGCTACAAGGGTGCTTTTTCGATCACACAGTGGAGAGAAGGGCAGGCCGAGCTCCGCCTCTCTATCACCCTCACAAAGATAGAAACAGCGAGAGAAGATACTTAAAGGGCATCCCACACAACACCTGAAAATAACTCTTTAAAGGTTATTTTACTCCAGCACTAGCCCACTGAGACTTTTAGACTGGATACCCTGTGAGTGAGTGGTTTTGTTGTTTTAAAGTGAAAAAGACTGAAAGATCTTTTTAAAGGGAGAGTTATCACTTTGGTTTCAAAGAGCCAAAAGGTCTGTCCAACACCTCCACTCTTCTATTTCTTTCTCAAGTCAAGAAATAAAAAGATATAACGTAGATAGGGACAGCTTACCACAAATTCACTTATTCAAGTAGTTTTGCATAGCATCACAATCATTATGACTGTGTGTTTTACATACATATCAGTTTCCTAAAGCTCAGATAAGTAACTGGAATCTTTCTTTCTTTCTTTCTCTTTCTTTCTTTCTTTCTTTCTTTCTTTCTTTCTTTCTTTCTTTATCTACGTCAAACTTGGTTGTTTGTGACTCATTTCAGGAGTTATAGGGTCAAAAAAGCATTTCAGTCTTATGACAACTACAGTACTGTGTGTATCTGTGAAGCTTGTGTATTAAAGTTCCATAATCAGAAGGTCAAAGACAATAAAATAAACTTTGAGCTGAAAATCATGTTTCTATTATTATTTATTTGTTCTTTTTTTTTTTATCCCACTTGGGAGATTCGGTCTCTGCATTTTACCCATCTCTAAATAGACCAGAGAGCAGTGGCTTGCCATGTCTCGCTGCCTGGGGGGCAGTTGGTGAAGATAAAGAGCCTTGCACAAGGGCCTATAGCAATTTAACCTTCGTGCCATACTGGGGACTCCAGCCTCGGTTGCCCGGTCCTCTCCCCCATTGACAAGGCATTTCTTTCATTGAATCTCAGTCTGTTTTTTACTCCCCAGTTTTAGCTATTTTGTTCCCAAATGTGGGAAAGAAAATCCTAGCATAGGTTTTCCATGAGGATGGCATGCTGACTTGGGTGACAACATGATGTACATGGTGACTAACAGTTTACAAATATCTGACTTAAGATTTCCTTCCTGCCTTTTCATACTCTGTTGAGCTATTTACAGTACTGCACCGTTAAGCTGTTATTAAGTTTCAAGCCTTCCATCATATCACTCATCCTAAGATAATAACAGATTAAGCCAGTCAGATTGAACATTGTAGAACTCAAGAAAATGGAGGTTATGAACTGAAAAGCCCAAAGGAAAAAAAAAAGAAAGAAAAGAGAAAAAAGAAAAAAATCACGCAGAATTTTACGTTTATGTAACAAACACTTTGGTAAAAAAAAAAAAAAAGGGGGGGGCAAAGTCAAAGCCACAGAACTTCAAGGAGAAGATAAATGGGACTGAGTGCCACATAACTGGGACTGATGTGACAGCCAATGTACTGTAAGAGCCAGAAGGCTCTTATGTTCCTGAAGTACACACTAAGCACTTTTTTGTTTGTTTCTGTTTATGAGGCAATTTGTACAGTTTGTAGAAACAAGAATAAATGTCTGACGTGTATTTTTTAAATGTGGGTGGGTAGATTTTGTTGTTGCAGGGATAAAGACAGGTTTATTTCCCCTTTTATCTTCAATAAATTTATGTAAGCTTCCTAGCTTGCTTATAGAGTAGTGTACCAACCTTTTGTGGTATTTAAAATGTAGAACGTAGAACTAATATGCATCCATGACAAACACAAAGCAATATACTAACAGATGAATTGTGAGACATGACCCAATTAATGAACATGTTAAAGCCTAGACTTGGAGGAGAATAAAATAAGAATAAAAAAATAAGAATAAAATAAGAATAAAATAGAATAAAAGCCACAGTAGCAGCCCTGCTCTTTTATGGTGATTACCTGCCGGAAAAACTCCTCCATCAAGGCTTTTGTCCAGCGAGAGTGCAGCGCCCAGGGCTTAGATGGATGGCTTATGTCAGCCGTGTGCAGTAACAGAGACAGTGCTTTGGGCTTATCAATCCTGATGGAGAAAGCATAATACACCTCTTGTTTGTGCTTTTGTGCCTCCAGACAATTGTGGAAAGCAAATTTCTTGTATGGATTTTTGTGCAAAACTTTTTTAATCAGCACTCAGCATCCATTCTACGAGCTCTTGATTATGCATCATGGTGTGAACAGCACTACTGTCAATTACTGGTACCGTTCTTGTTGTTGTAGACAGGATTTCATTGCTTTGACTTGGAGTAGGTGGGAGGACATGTCAGTGGCCAACACCATCTCAATCACAAGTGATCGCAACTCCCTGTAAACAAACACACAAACAATCCAGTTCACTAGCTGACCTTAAATGATGGGTTGGAACTATATGAAGTATAGCTTGCAGGCAGGAAGAGTCAACGAGGTTGGAACCTTTTTAGATTCCTGGTGGATTTTTGTGTTCCCATGGTAACACTGACTGCTAGAGTAGACCATTATAGTATACTGATGATGATTATCTTTGCTGCAGAGAGCTTCTCTCGCACAACACCCCCAATACATACAGAAAGAGGACACAGTTGACATTATATTTTCAACCCAAATGACTAAATTTAGCTTATTGACACTATAGCTACTGTTTCCAAAGTAGTCTCACATCACAGTCAATATCTAACAATATTGACAATGTATGACAATATTGTCATAAAATGTAATCAATTTAGAGGCTATAGCCATGTGAGAGTGATTCATCTATTCATCCTTTTAACCAAGTGCATGGTTTATATTAGCTCTTTTAGGATTTTTTTTTTTTATGTCTTAAGGCCGGATCTACTAAGATAAAAATTTGCGTGTAGTAATTTTCACATGCAATCTAGAATTTTGCACAAGGGGCTGAACCACGGTTTGCAGGTGATTTACAAAGAATGATTGCGCAAATGACAGCGGGTGCAAACGTGTTGGAAACGGCCCTTTAATAATGAGGGTTTTGCGTGTGGCGAATTGCAAGAGACGGCAGCACAAAAGGAAATACGACCCATGGATGGAGATATAGGAGGATGGAGATGAAAATATAATTTAAAATAACTACGATAAATATAAACATTTAAATAATACAACATGTATCCATGTAGAGTCTCAGAAGTGGCCAGTTTATGAAGACATGGATCAGGAGTTGCTGAACAAATGAAAGTGTCTGCAGCTCCAACATGGTCTCTACTATGCACAAGGTGCACACTCTTTGGCACAATGCCAAAGGCTTCAGAGGCTTGTGCTGCCAGATGACTGTGATCCTGTCCACCCACTAAAATCCAAGTTAAAATGTTACATTGGCAAAAAGGGAAAATAAAAAGATACAATCAATGCCAGCTTTAGTTCTCATTATGCTCCTCAGGGCTGTAGACTTTCTGTTTCATTTGTCCAGAATATTTTACACCGTGTTAAAGGTTGAATATGGAATACGGACAAAACAGCAATATCACGTTGGGTTGCCAGGCTCGCTGCTGATACGGCAAGAGACCAACAGCCTGCAGCATGTCCAACAAGTAATACAGAGGCATTTATAACTGACAGCTAGAGTTAGCCACGTTAGCAAACAAGTTAGCTTACCAATCCAGCGCCGCCGTAGTTTCATGAACGTGCATCGGTGTGTTTGCAGGAGATGTGGTTTAGGCTCTAAAAAATATACTAAATGGTGTAGTTTCAAGTAAATTCTGGACGCTACCCACTCAGGACACTTGGATTACATTGGACGAGCAGTATATTGACAAGTTTTTGTGGACTTTTATGGGCCTTTTTGGCTCGATCGGCACAATCGAACTCCATTACTGTATATGAAAGTTGGGGGAAAACGAAAAGCCTTTCTGATTGCCGGCTACATTTGAGTGCTCCAAAGTCTTGCTCACCATGAGGGTAAGTGGAAAATAAAGTTACATCATTCTGTGGGTGAACTATTCCAACAAGAGGAGAATGGAACAGAAAGACAGCAGCAGCAGGAAGCGGCCTCTGCTGCCTCACCGGCAGAAGTTGGGAAAGAAAAAAGGCAAACGGAATGTGAGCAACAGGGCAGAGCGAAGCCGCGGGTGTAACATATTTCAGACCATTTAGCCATTTGTGTTATACTGGGGGTTACTTTCAGCTGCAGAATGACACTCATTTCCTGGTTATTTACAGAAGCATGAGTTGGAAGTGTTTCTAAGATTGACTCAAAGACACCAAAATGCCTACTAATAATTAACTCTTTAGGCACCATAGTTTTTTTTTTTTTTTTTTTGGGGGGGGGGGGGGGGGGGGAGGGGTTGTTTTTTGAAACTGACCAATTTTGATATTGAGACTTCAAAAGTCTGTAGTTTGGAAGTTAATAAAAGTTAAGGCATTAAATGAGAAACATGTTGTACATGAACCTGAGCTTATGATGGGAATAAATGTGTTCATCTCTTTTGCATACCGACTGAGATTTGGTTAATAGCTTAGCAAGCACTTCATCAACTGTGAAAAAGTATTTTTCTTCTGCTTTCTCTGTAAGCTGCACTGTATCGTGACAAGTACATCACCATCAGTTCAGTAGGGTGTCTTTCAAACTCAATTTCCCTTAAAATTTGAATAAACTTTGAAAAAAAAAAAGTGTTAGCTTTGCAAATAGCCTTCATGTGTCTGTCATCTTGTGGTATAAAGTGGAAAGAGGTTTTGGCTTCTTTCTGAACATATGGCCTTTTTCATTCATTGCTATTTTTGGAACTTAGTAGGTTGACTTGTTTTGGGAAAACACTGGTGGTTTACTGCACAGAGAGATAAGCTATACTGTTATGAAAAATTTAACAGCAACTTCTGTGCATTGCTCCATATGTTATCTGGGTCAGCTGTAACTTTGATCCTCAAAGGATAAGATACTGAACCCAACATTTGCTCCTCAGTGATGAACTACTTTGGATAAAAGTCCTTTGTTGTTGGAGTTTTCTTTATTGGACTGATAACCCATACAAAAGATTTGAAAAATTATAAAATAAATAAAAAACTTATGGACCGATAACATGGTGCTTCAATCCTTCTTGGTTTTGTTGTTGCTGTTGTGTTTGTTTTATTCTTTCTTTTTTCTTTTTTAACTATAATCTACTTTTTCATTTGTTTGGTTCTTTTTTATTTTTTACTGCAATAATTCTGGTCTATTTCAGGAATACATTTTATAAATTCTCCCTATGGCCCTTTTATCAGAGAAAAGAGCAGAGGACTTCTCACTGGAAAGTTATGTGAGAGAGAGCAGTAGGGTTTTTCCAGTTAATGGGCTTAAGGTTCAAGATACAAGATACTGAGCTGGCAATGTACGGCAACCTGGTCTTATGGTGAAGAATGGTTAATTTTCCATTTTTCAGTTGAGGATTTTCTTTTCTATCAGTCACCTTAACACCAGTAAGCATTTTTCCTTTTTTTTTTCTTTCTCTTTTACTTGTCCTTGTCATTTGTTCACAACATATTCAACTGTCTGTGTTTGAAGAGCTGAATGTGACACCAGTTTAATTTAATTAGAATCACAAACAAAAAAATCTGAATTTAAAATATCTATAACACTTTCTTGCAATGAAGTTTTATTATTTCTGACTTTCTCTCTTTCTTCTTCTCTGAAAACTTTTTTTTTCCTTTTCTGTCTTCAGATGAAAAATCTCCAAATGGTACATTTTAACATCTTACATCCATTCTTCTCTTGTCAAATTAATGAAGATGTTCATCCTGTCGTCCTGCAGCAGGAGAAATGCTGCACTCAAGTGATGACTCTCTTGTACAGACCGGTCATTGTAGATCAAAGCAAAGTCTGACCTGGAGAAAGACAGAAAGACGAAAACATACAAAGGACAACAGAAGAAAGAAAAGTGAAAACTGCACATGAATAAAAGTGAAAACAACATTGACTGTTCAGGGTAGAGAAGGCCGGACTGTAATAAAAGGTAGAGTCCTCAATTTAATCCCAATAACTGCACATCTGTAATTATAAATTCAAAAGTGCTGAAGAGGGAAAGGGATGTGATATAAACAGCCAGTGTGTGGGTAGACTCAATTAACTTATAGCTCAAGCCTTCTGTTTTCATTGACTTAACATGATTGTTAAAGTACATTTTGAAAAAGTATTACGAAGTAGTATTAATATTGAAGACTGTATCAATCTTCCAGTGGGGAAAAAACCATCACAACCATTAACAAACAAACAAAAGAACAAACTCCAGCAACTTCATTTTTTTCCAAACCCTCAGGAGATGATTGAAGTTCAGAAGATATACTTCAGAATGATTTTGTGTCTAAGACATGTTCTTTTACTGTGGACAGGCATTCTTTCTGCTTTATTCCCAAAATAAAGTATGATGATTATGATGGGTGCCAAGAGACTGCATTGGAAAATCTAAAAATACTGTGTTCCTTCCATGAAGACATGTTTGCTTTAGAGCGCTTTCGTCCTCTTCCCAAAACTGCACAAGGGCCTATAGGAAACGCTTCCTTTCCTTTGCATCCCATCATATCTCTTACTATTTTACAGTTTCACAACAGGATGTGGCATTTATATAGCAGGTGCTTTATATACTTACAGCAGACTTTATAAAACAGGTTGCAAAAATAAAGCTTACTTTGTTTGGATGTGAAAGTTGTTTGTGGTTCCTGTGTGTTCGTAGTCGTGAATAGCTGCAGCAAACAGTGATGCCATCACCTCAAGCTCTGTCAGCCAATGCTTGATGGACACAAGAGACAAACGAAATCCATGAAAAGCAGTAATGGTGCAGCAGGATGTCTTTGCATTACAGAAATATGCATGCTATTATGCTCAAATCACACGTTAATACAAAAATAATCCTCTGAATTGTTGTCATTTTGCATGACATGAAACTTTCACCCAAACTTAATCATGATCAAATTATTATTTTTAAATTGCCACACTTTAAAAGTATCAAAATATACATGATTCTGGGGGGTAGGTGAATTTTGAGTGAAAAAAAAAAAAAAAAAAAAAAATGTTAAGGGTTATGGTTGCATGTCTTACTAAACACATTGCAAATACATGGCATCTTGTGCCTGTGTTGCAGTTCAAAACAACAGGCATATTAAGGCAAATTAAACATTACTATCACCACGTCTGACCACAACGCTTTATAACTATAAAGACAAACATCTATTGCATATTTTCTTGTGAGACTGGACTTTGCATTCTCACATGCTCTAATACTACAGTATAAGAGTTCAGGGTTGCAGTGCATGTCAACATGGCTTTAATGACATGCAGTTAGGGGAATCAGAAGATGTTTGAAAAAAAAAAACATTGCATAAAAATTCACATTCAAAGGCGAGAACAGAGCTAACTGCCCCTTTATATTTACAAAACAGATTTTTAGGAGTTTATCCTCTAGAAATACATCCTTGAAAAAGTTTGATCAGGTAAATGATCAATATATAGTATATCCAAGTATATCCAAGTGAGTCATTTGTACCACAAGTCCTGAGCGCAGCAGCAGGCAATGCAGTGTCTGAGTCACATCAGCAGCATGAACATGGTTGTGATAGGGGTTGTTGTGTTTGCAGTATCCTTTCTCCAAAGCAGACAGGAATTCTGTCAGGCATGAGATGGGGATCTGAAGAAAGCATTGCAAAATCAGAAAAGTCTACAACAACACTCAAAGTTTTAGAAAAAAAAAATGAACATTGTAAGAAGGTTGAGATGCGGAATGATGCATACATCTGGCAGCCCTCACCCTCTTGCAACACTATCAAGTGGAAAAAACCTGCATGAATGATTATATCAACAAATTCCAACACACATTTCCCACAAACAGCCTACAAGAGGAAGGATGATTATATCACGGTGACATGATCATGTCTAAAACACTAACATTCTTGCAGGATTAAAATGAATTACAGTGTAAGCTACACACAGTATTTTGTACAAAAAAAAACAAAACAGTTACAAGACCTTAAAACGGCTGTTGAGTTCATATCTGGTGATCAGTTCGAAGAACACAGTTTGCAGTGCGTGATCAGAGCTGGCCAAGTTTAGAGCAAACACGTCAAAGCTCCAGCGGTCAACATCCTGTGGAGAACGAGGGGAAAGCAGCAGCTTTACTGAGGCATACTTATGCTGTGTATATGATCCCATTTGAAACGTTGATTTATTGAACACGCACATAACACGCTGTGAGATTTATGAATTGGAGAGACTTACCCTGAGGCAGTTTACGACTGCTGCAGGTTGGTCTGGCATGGCTGCTGTGTAGGCCCTCTTGAACATCCTGGAATAACGGGGTGTTTATGTTGAGTTCAGTTAAAGTTCAGATGTTGACACTGTGCAGCAAACTCGACTCAGGAGCTGTTTGTATAGATCATCTACAGTCCCTGTCCGCTTTGGAAGGATGTTTTAAAGAAAAAAAGGAGGCTAATGTTTCACAGCCCAGCGTAGCTGTCTGTGTTTTCTGTGATTATACAGACAGCTACATTGTATGAGCTTTTATTAGAGTTAGAATACCTACAAGGAAGTCAGCCATTTATAATACAAGTTTTATTATGTGGGATGATGTCTCCTTATTTTATTAGGGACTTAAGTAAAGTGGTTGAATTATTGCCTCTGTTATTATCACACAGTTGCAACACAGGCAATAACACATTGTCAATGCAACATCCTGCTAGACTCTCCAACTGCGGTGAAATATGACTTTGGTAAACATTTGTGTCAGTTTACCTCTCCACAAATATCCCAGCTTGCACTGCATGCACAATGCTGCGAAACTTGGGTTTCTCATCTGAACGTCGCAGAGGCTGTCGAGTTTTCTGTGTGAAGGTAGACGCCAGCCAATCGGTGACCTCTGATGGCACACCATCCGACTGCAGCTGCTGAAGATCATCTTCAGACTCCAGACACTGCCTGTGCAAGAGGATGGATTTTGGATAGGATGACATACATAGCATAAAAAGTGGCAGGTTACTCCGGGTTTGATAGACTTCCATCTAAGAATAAAGGTAAATCTGTAATTGAACCTGTTTAGCCATGGATCATTAGTGTTCAAATCTTAGGATCTGTAGACTTTCTCTCCTGGAATCCTATCCAACTAATCATGTCAATCACTGAAAAGATTGCAGATTGTGCTGTACAAGCTGACAATAGAAGCCCCTGAAAGCCATTTCTTCTTCTCCTACTACAAAAGGATCAGGGACTGCTGTCACTCTTTTACTATTGATACCCAACCCATGTGCCTGTTATCTCCTAGATGGACTTCTGCCATTCCTTTCTAGCCAAAGATCCGGCATCGCTATCATCCCCCTGGAGGCAATGCATGATGCTGTCCAACTGATGTTAAATGCTAAATCTTCTCACACTATTCTTCATTTTTGTCGACAACAATGGCTCCCAGCTCCTGTTTCCAGTGGGTTCAAAATCTAGGACTGATCTGCAGCACCGTGAAGAAACCTGTTCCTGCATACGTCCATGTTGTGGCCAGACCTTGAACTTTTGCCTGTTTTATCAGGGAACGTGTGGTCAACTCACTCACATGTTACTTCTAACTTTGAATGATGCCCATTTTTTGCTCCTGCAGGGTTTAAACTTTTCAAGAAGATATTAGACTTGGACAAAGGAATCAGGCTCCAAGAATCAATTATCAGCCAATATGGCAACAACGAAATACTGAAAAATTTTAGTGTTTGAAATTATATTCCATAAACCAGTTGGTGATGTATTAGTGGCTACGTATGTCCACTTCTACAACACAGCCTATGCTTTGAAAAAAAAAACTTCACCAAATGAATCTTGTGGAAAGTATGGATTCAGAAAGTGGTAAACTGAGAAAAATTAACATTAAACCACATTCAGGTGAAGGTAAAAACATTGATTTACAATCAAATCTGGCAAGAAGTGGTATACAGTATAGCTAACAAGTGAATAGTCTTGAAATTGACGCGCTCAAAGCTTCAAAAATGGGCAGCAGCAAAAATCTGACAAAGTCTGACAAATAAAACCTGGTCAAATCATCTCCAAAACAGCAGCTCTTGTGGAATGCTTCTAATATGTGCCTGGTAGGACAGACAAAAAGTTGTCCAAACAAGGACAACCTGTGAGTCTCGGACAGCATCTTTGGTATGCAAAGCTAACTGGTGTGGTTCAGAGGCAAAGGTCTGCTTATGTGTTTAAATCCCATGATGACATTGGCCAAATATTGTCAGAACTCAGTTGATTGAAGCTAGCTGCATATGAGCCTGGATAGCCACAGCCAAAACAAATGACAGCAGCTGGTTAAAGAAAGTGGCCCGATCCCATGAATTACATTTTCTTTTCTATCATAAATCAGTGTAACCCCTTGGTTGGTCACACCGAATGCAGACGTGGTACGGAACAGCAGTGCTGTGCTTTCCACCTGCCACCCAGTCACACCAGGAGCGTTTCAGAGCAGAACATCTCTGCCACGGTTTGATTCTCCGGTTCACTCAATTGTGAGACAATTGCAACATCATGCAATAGTTGCTGCACATAATGGACGTTTAAAGTGAAAAATGAACCAGCAAAAGATTATTTGGTCAGTCCGACTGGCGATCCATGTGCTAATTTTTTGTTTGATCACTTTTCCTTGTTTTCTGTGCATCTACTGTAGATGAGTTAAAAAATTTTAACATCTCATTTTCCATGGTCTAAACTATCAAGTGAGACTCTCGTTCACCTGATGGCTTGCTGCCGCCAGTTAGGATGTAATGCTAATGTTTCAGAGAAAAATGCAATCCGAAGTCTGCATATAGTGTTTTGTTTTTTTTTTAAATCAACTGGATGCACTTTATTTTTCATCTACTTACTTACTGCCTGAACAACCCACCCAGCTCTAGATTGACAGGTCATCAATTGGAAAGTGGAAAGCAACGGGCCTCTGGAACGCAGTGCACTCTGATTGATAGTTGCTGTAATCAGCTGCAAACTGTCAAAACAGCTGTAGCGCGGCGTTTCCACACTGCTTCTGCATTCGGTGTGACAGAGGGGTCACACTCTGGGCAACGGTCTGCTGGGAAAACTTGGTTCCTTGATTTAATGCTGGTGTTACTTTGACAGGCACCACCAAACCAAACATTGTTGAAAAAGTAGCGCCATCTTAAGGCAACAGTGTCATGGTAGTGATCTCGTTCCGCCGGATGATGAATCCTGTCACTCTTCAAAAACGGTTGAGAAATTATTTGATAAACATGATAAAACGTATGTGATGTTGACTTGAAATCCAAATCTTTCAGATATCAGAACAAGCTACTGTAGTATTCGTGGGATGGACTAAAAACAAAAATCAGATTTAAGGCAACAAATCACAACTTATAAGGTATAAAATGTTAGGACTTGGAGATTTCTTGCTCCTATAGCTCCCCTGCATGTGGCTGAGTATTGGACGCACCCCCCCCTGGTCCTGATTCTGTCCACCATATAAGCCATGGTCTCTTCATTCAGCACAGGTGTGTCTTCTTACAAGCAGTGGTTTATGACCGCCTGAAAATCTGTTGAGTTTTTCTGTTGTGAATTATTCAGTGTTCCCGTTCCTTTTCTTCCTCTCTGCCCAACTTTTTTTTTGTTTGTTTTGTTATGCAATACAACTTTATTTATATAACACTTTGAAACAGCCACAGCTAACACAAAGAGCTGAACATGGCATGACCAAAAATGCAAATATCAAATAAATTAAATCACAGATAAAAACAACTAAAACAAAGCAAGGTCTCATGCTGGGTAAAAGCCAGTGCTAAAAGTGGGTTTAAAATTACTTTTAAAACCATTAAAGAACAAACTAAAACAACTAAAAGCAAGTAAATTCTCATGTTGAGTTAAAAGCCAAACCATAACAGTGGGTTTTGAGATTGAGAACAGCCAGTGAGGAGTACAGCCCAGGATTCAACTACCCAGACCATCTGCACTTTGGAGGACATCGGCCGCTCTACACCACCACCATATATCTACTGTACCGGGACAAAACCTATATCACTCTGTTTTTGAAACCTCTTTTAAACTTTCATTTTGGTTTGTGTGAGGTTTCTGCCATCCTCTCTCTCTAAAAGATCTCCTGAGAAGATCTTGGAGCCTGACATGGGTTACCTTCAGAATGGTTTGGGGGGTCAGTGACTGTTGATCAAACTTGAATTAGCTGCTGCAGAGGGATTGCATAATTCTAGGCAGGCAGTTGGCTTCAAGTATGAACAGACTGTTTCCACTGGTTTTTAATCATATACTGGTAGTTGTGTCTGTAGCCTCATTACTGTGATATTTTCATTTTGGTTGAGTCATTGCAAAACAGTATTTCTTGAAATGTTTCACAGAACCTTTAAGGAAGTTGCAAGATGGTCTGTGGTCAGAGTGCAGACTACTCTGTCAGTTCTCTCAGCTCATTGTGAAGTCAAACAACTGAGAGTTTTACAGGGACTGTTTCTTAAAATCAAGAAATTTGAATTCAATCAAAGGCCTTTAGTACAGTAGCTGTAGTTTGCATGACAATTCTCGAAATAAGCAAGGTATTTTAATAACTTTTACTGATGTGAACAGCTCTGTTGCTCAGCAGATCAAAAGTTCACTCCCTGCCTCAAGCCCGTGATTAGATATATGTTTTAAGATTTGCACATTGTTTTTTTTTGTGTGTGTGTGTGTGTGTGTTTGTTTTTTAAAGAATATTTACAAATGACATTTTTTGTGCATTTTCTTATTACTGAACCTTATTATCGCCTCTCCATGGTATGCAGTAAAAACATTAACCACATGCATGTCTGCATCTAAAATTTCTACATATTCTCCACATCTCTTTAAAAAAATGTATGTTATTGTCTAACCTTGTTCCATCGAGGTATACTGCCTCTAGTAATGATGCTGTGAAGTCCAAATTCTTCTTGATTTCCTCTAAATCAGCATCTTTCTCCTCCAGCTGCTTCAGCATGCTCCTCAGTCTGAAAGGCAAATTGATCACTTTTGGAAAACAAAACACTTCACAAAATAACACTAAATGAACCAGTAACATGTCAAATGGTCAGAAGTCATTACAGTTTGTCTTGAACATTTCGCATCAAACCACAATGTAATAAAATATTATTCAAATTAAAGCTGCGGCAGAGAAATAAAGAGAAAATTCAAAAGACTGATTTATTGTGTTCTGCCACCCTGAAGCATTTTGAGATGCTCTTATGTGATGTAATTTAACTTGATGTTGAAGATGTTCTGAACTGGGGTTTACCGACTCAGCAGTAGTATTTGTTGTGAGTGAAATGAAGGAAAGCTGCCCTCTAACAACAGGTTGAGAAAATCCCTCTGAATCAATCATTTGGGAGTAATTTAAATGTGAAGCCTGCTGGTGGCAAAAAAAAAGGAGAAATTATAAGAAATTAATTTTCCACAAGAGTAAAACTTCCCATGTTTAAACTCTTACATAACCCATAGTTTGTCAAAATAGTCAATGAAAAAAAAAATAGTTTTCAGTTCTGAGGAGTTCAGGGAAAATGTTGCTCATTCTAGGTTTTGAAACTTTTAATTAGATTATGATAGAAAACTGGTGGAAATATGTTCATCTCCCGCAGTGTTGAATGAAACAAATGACTGGAGTGTATGTCACCTACAGTGTGACCCACCTCCTGTGTGTTCATGTAATCTCATCCCAGGAATGAGTCCAAAAGCTTTCTTGCCTTAAAGGCCTGTGATTAAATAATCTTACCGTGTCATACTTTAGTTTCTGCCAATATTAATGCTATATTTGGATTAGGATTTTTTTTTTCTGCATCTGTTTGAGAGCAAGAATTACTTGTTAATGTATTTGTGTCACAGTTGATTTTTCGAAAACATTTTTTGTGAGTTGTCCATATGGTTTCCAAACTCAAGGCCACGCCATGGAGCCAACTCCTGGGGATGAGATGCTCACAGCTTTTCAAGTGTTTATCGCGCTGGCAAGGGCTTTCAAAAGCTGTTGAGTCATAAAAATAGCATGCATCAGAATGCAACCGCTCACTTTCAATCTCAAGTAATCGTTCATGATAAGGCAGTCTTTTTTGTTTCAACTGTTTGGAGATG
This sequence comes from Atherinomorus stipes, assembly GCA_023101725.1. NCBI lineage: Eukaryota > Metazoa > Chordata > Actinopteri > Atheriniformes > Atherinidae > Atherinomorus > Atherinomorus stipes. The sequence goes on from JALJCO010006772.1 coordinate 351,664, forward strand.
AAGAACCTCTGACAGGACATTTGCAGGAAATTACTCGTCAAGTGCACTCTGTTTACAGAGAAAGATGACAAATCCTTCTTTGGCTAAGGCTTTGTTGAATCTACACGCTGCATGGTATTATTCTTGCGAACCTACGTATCTACAAAAACTGAATGCAATTGTTTTTTTCAGAACAAACAGGCTTTCTCACTAATTTTATGGAAATTAGGCAAGTAATAGGGAAACAAAACTTGAATTGATATCAAACCATGTTGCAGACAAGTGCTATAAATTCTAATCTGTCAAAATGTGACACTCATGTGCCAGAATTAAATGATCTTGGGCATTAAAATGTAACCCCCGAAGGCATTCAGTAACATTTCAAGCTTTGACACTTGTAGACATTACAACAGTGTGTTAATCAAAACAAAACCACATGACTAAACATCTCTGCAGCACATTTCCCTCCCAGCCAAAAAAGCAACACAAGTGTTCACACCAACACTCAGAGCAACAAGTGTTTTCTTGAATACCACAAAGCTAAAAACTTTTTAAAAATGTACCGCTCACCCATCCTCTAAGCTTTGCATGAAGTCAGACATTTTTAAGGCTGTTGACTGGTTCTATTTTTGTGTTGCTCTGATTGAAATCTGCTAACATGAAGGCTATAGTTTAATTCTGAGTCACACACACAGTATTTCCACTTCTGCAAACAAGAAAGCCACCTACAGATAAATAGACTTTTGTGGCAAAAAACAAGATATATCACGTTTGATGAAATCCTCCACCCTTTGGTACCAGAGAGCAGCTTCTAATGTAGCAAACTAAATGTAATCTGTAACTTAACACTGTATCTTACCTAGAGATGGGTATCTGCAGCTTTTTCTTACGGATTCGCACCAGTTCAGCCATTCCACATTCAAACTGTGCTCTAGTGAGCCCCAAAGTTCAATAAAAAAAACAAGATGATGAGAAGGAAATTCATTACAGAGAAGAATAAAGCTGAAAAGTTCTCCAAACCACCAACGCAAACTTTATGTGTACTGAGACAGTTTCAACAGCTCTCCCACCCACTTCTGAGGGGACCTACTCCACTTCTCTCTGATTGGTTGAGCAGCTCCAAACTGTGTCATTGTGTGTGTCCGCGTGTGTCTGTGCATATGTGTGTGTGTGAGAGAGAGAGTTGCTGTGTTTGTCAGTGAGTGAGTGTTTGTGTATGTGTACACCCGTTGTGTGAAGTGTGAGAGAGTTGACCTCACTCGCTGATGAAGTGTTGACTGCGAGGCTTTCAAGCCATGTGTACTCAAATCCCAGATGAGAATTTTCCACCGCAGCCGCAAGTCAAGGAACTACACTGAGAGGCTTTCACTGAAACCCATCAGAGGCACCCAAACCAGAATACATAAACAAAATGTTTCCTTGAAAGCCATTCACAACAGCCCGCTAGTTTAACTGTTATGCTCAGAAAATATCCTGATTTTCCACAGAATGCAAAATGATAATAACATGGCTCATGCATGAAATTTGCTTAACTTTGATCAGCCAAGATATTTAAAAGATTATTCAGAAATAGTTGATCTCAACAGATTCCATCTATCATCCCGAAATGCCACTTCACTGATTGTCATTTTAGTGATTTAAGAGCAGTGGAAAAAAGGCACTTTTCTGTCATTTGGGGCTCCATAAAAGGATATCAAACAATCAGAGTAAGAGCAAACGTAGTTTCTAAACACTTTTACAGTTCTATGTCCTTAATCTATTGGTAGTCTTTATTTATAGAGTATTGTGAGAGCTGTGCAACGATGTAGCTTGGGAAAACCCCTGCCTGCTGTCCGTCTCCCTCCTTGCCCGCTGGGTCAGACTGACTCTCATGCTCCCATGCTCTTTGACATGGCACAACATATTGTAAAAATGAAGAAAAGCAACATTAAGACATATGATTCCCTAACTCCGTCACTTCTAGGAAGAAAGTACCTTATAGTCCTGGAGGGGAAAAAAACACCAAGAACGTCATCGTTAACAGACGTGCACCCATATTTGTAACAAGAATATGCGCTACATGTTTATGTAAGCATATATGTGCCGCAATCTTTATATGATTGTATGAGTGAATTATAAGTCATTTTAGTGTTTTTGCTTTATCTTGTATTTTTAATATCACTCTCTAACATGGTGCACTTGCAATATGCACTTTATAGAATTAACTATTGCAACCGGCTTGCACTTGATGCAAATTAGCTGTTAGTCTAACTTTGCTGTACATTAACATTCATGCATTTGTACTGTGTTTAATGTATCTTATTTTCCCCTTTATGAAGAAATTATTTTTAAAAAAAAAAAGAAAAGATTTCAGACTGCAGAGAAGCTATTGAGTCGTATTTTCCTTTTAATGGGCTTTACCGCATCTTGATCTACTCCATAAACTAGCTCTTAATTTTCTTCTATCTATGATTTATCATGTAGTTTTCCTCTGATGATGATGAGCACACACCTTTTAATCTCTCTGTCCATCGACTAACCTGAGCAAATTAGACTCAGTGACTCCACACTTAGAGGGAGAAATCCTACTTTGTATCTGTCATAAATCACATCCAAATGTTTTGGATCTCTGCATGGGAACCAGATACAAGACAAACTAAGAGCCAACAGGAGTTGTTATTTTTCTTTTTATAACAGGATCAAATGTAAATGGTTTCTAACCGAACACAATGCTCAAAACTAAGTCCTCCCTTCTTGAGGTTTGACTTGGGGCTAGGTCATTCAAAGTTTCACCCTACGTATTTAGTAGTATATTTAGTCAATTTTAAGTTTAAGTTTATCAGTTTTCAACTGATAAACTACTTTGTTTGAAAATACTCAACTTAGAATGATGATAATCATGTTGGATATTTATTTTATTATTTGAGTTAAACAATATATTTTTTAGCTTTTGAATCTAACATGATGTGGCAGTTGACAGTCCTGTCACTATGCCTCGCCTAGTGTTCATGTTCCCTGGCTTCGGGGGGTTGGAAGGGGATGTCCCTTTGGCTGACTGGTTAGGGGGAATGACCCCCACCCGGGGGGTTTGGGTTCAATCCCCGCCGGGGCCCCCCCTCACCCCCACCGGGGGGGACCGGGCAGTGAGGTAGTTTAAATGCAAAACATAAATGAAGTAACAGAGAAAATGTTGTTCCAAGCAGATTTATTGCAGTAAAATGGAGCTGATAAACTGTATCACCATTCCAGTGTGGTCAAGGAAAGCTTTCTGCTTTGTAGTTCCTCTGGCTTCCCAAAGGTTTTCAATAGAAAAAGAAAAGAGAAGTCAAGCTTCTCCCCCCCCAAAAAAAACTCTTCTCTAATTATTTATGGTTAGATGTATCATGAAAGACAGTGAACACAGAAGCACTTTCTAATTGAGGTGGAATGGTTCTTATTTCCACATTGTTCTATCTATGAGCAAGAAGTAATGTTTTTATTTTAAGCAAAATTGGAAGATTTTAGACAAACATGCTCACATATTGCACTTAGACTGTGGATAATATAGGCAAGGCAAGGCAAGTTTTGTTTGTATAGCACATTTCATGTAAAGAAAAATTAAAAGTGCTTTAAAAAAAAAATAAAAAAAAAAAGGGGAAAAAAAAAAAAATATAGACTGTCCCATTAATCCTAACACATCTGTTTTTAGACTATAGGGAGAGAAAGGCTCTCGTCAAGTTTGAAACAGGAACTTATGCTATGAGGTGACCACCTTCATTTTGAAGTTGCTGTGCCTTTTGTGGATCATAATTTAAAATCTTTGGTGTATTACCATTGAGGTGGGTGGAATTTTCAATTGTGGTATTACACCATACCACGGATATCTCTAATAATTGGTCATCCACAGACTTTAGAGTGGATGGACATGTCTACTTTGTCACCAAGTGCTTTGATTTGCTGCATGGTTCCGAGGATGGGCCATGTCAGATCAGACTAAGACATTTCCAAAGTTAGGGGGAAGAAATGTTTGTTTTTTAACTTGGTATAAAGTTTTGGTCTAAAAATCTTTTTGGTGAACCACTGAATTTTCCTAAGTCCATCAGGTCATTTTGATTTGTCCACAAACTTGTTCTTTTCCACCAAATTTTTCAAGAAGCAACATTCCCATAATGTTTTTCTGAACTTTTTGTTTGATTTTAATCAATATAAACCTATTTTTTGTGAAGAATACTTGTAAATCAATCACATATGACTGCAACCTCACAAAGCTGTTAATATCAATGAGGCTTAATGTATTTTTTGATGCAATGAGAATCATTAAAACAATTTAACCTCTGTTGAATTGGAAAGACCACAAGACTATTAATCTGATAATATCAATTTGACTTGGATCAGTCAAAGAAAAACTATGAACATGATCAGAAAGCAGTAGAAATGAATGGAAAATGTTTAATTCTTTGATTTACTAAATCCTTGAATAAATCCAATACAGTACATGTGCAAAAACTCCACTAATAATGGATTAGATTCATATTGCGCATTTCAAGGCACTCAAAGCGCTCAAAGTAGATCCATTATTCTTTCACTCCTCATTCATACTTGGTGATAGTTAGCTACGTGGGTAGCCACAGCTGCCCTGGGGCAGACTGGCAGAGGCGTGGCAGCCATTTTGTGTCTATTGCGCCCCGACCACCAGAACCATTCACACGCATTCATACACCAGTGGTGCCCCCACTGGAGGGTTAAGTGTTTTGCCCAGGGACACAACAACACGTGGCTGGGGGATCGGGATTTGAACCGCCGATCCTTCGACCAACCTGCTCTACCACCTGAGCCACAGCTGCCCTGTGTTTTGTCTTATCTGGCATTATAAACATAGAAAACAACAGATTCCACTGCTTTTAATGCTTATTTAAGTACTACTTAAGTGTATTTGTCATACCTGAAAGTACAAAGTTGCACTATAGACTGCACAAACAAAAGTAACCTGCAAGTTTATAACCCACAATAACCACAGTGTCTGAGAAAAGTGGCCTCATTACAAAGGTGATGATTTTGATTTGTTGCAAGCTGTTTGATAATTTCATTCAGTCAGTGAAAATAAGAGAAAAAGAATGTTAAACACGGTCTTACCGTTCCAGTGTGGTTGTCCATGTTGCAAGACTCAGATTTCTATCAGTCATTCTTTGTGTCTTAGCTGTTGGTGTCATGACTCCTCTCCTGTGATTCTGCTGAAGATCGTGCATGTGCATATTTGCTGGTCTAAGAGAGAAATATGAGTTTATGCCTCTGTGTGTTACTGTAAATCCAACACATGTTACTGTTTGGATGTGTATGTAACTGCTGCAGTCTCTGTTCTTCGTTGCTGTTTACACTCACACATACATGTAGTCCTCTGTGTATTTTGCTGTGTGTAGATTGCAGGTGTGTGTCTGTGTGTGGTATTCCTCAGTGCAACACAAGTAAGCAGAAGAGCAACTGCGTCACCGATACAATCAGTAGAGTCTTTATATCAGGACCAGAGTTTCCACCATTAGCAGCCCTGAGGCTCCTGGGAGGTGATTCGCAGTGGAGCTGAAGGGCAAGAGTTAAATCACAAGCAAAGCTTCACATGCAGACAAGATGGCAATAATGTAGTTAAATAATGTAAATAATATAGTTATTATTTTGCTTCAAAGCTTTGTGATGACACAATAATGTACTCGCACTATATGGTATAATGCAGTCTTAAAACACATCTCAGTATTACTCATATTTAAAGGGAAAATTGCTATTTTTCTGCATTATTTATTCCAAATATACCAAATGAACAATTTTGACAGATCATTGCAGTACCCTGTCTTAGTGTCCTATTTCAGGTTGCTGTGCATTAAACTATTTGTTTACAATGCGAGTTATTGTTTTGCTGTCATATCGAACAACAATGAGCACATCCATCCTCCAAGAAGAAAATTAAAGAAAAAAAATGCATGTTGAATCTTTAAAAAGATGACCCCCCCACCCCCACCCTTTTTTTTAAAAGCCCTAAGGGTCTCAAAGAAAGGGTGCTTGCAAGATTTGTAAGTGCTGAAAAGGAGGCATGATGAAATAAGAATGAGCAAAGCTCCCAACTGATGCATATACTCCCTAAGCGCACAAAGTCGCAAAATGATTTAAAAAAAAGAACCATTCTGTGTGTAAATGGGAAATTACTTCTAAATGTCTTAGTAGGTCTTGCTATATTCCAAGTTCAGTGAATTTAACCCTTTTCATGCACACCTAACACTGGCATAGCAACTGTGTTCATGATTTTGCATTGTTATTCTGCAGCAGCTGTTGTCATGCTCTCATTTGTTTGTTCATAGATAGTCTTCTGTGTATTCATGCAAATGCTACCTGTAGTGGGAATTCAGCCTCTTGTGCTCTCAAGAGGAGGTTCAGCCTATGAGGCTGAATCCCTTCAACAGAACTTACACGCACAAACACTCAACATAAATGGATATAAGCATCTCGAGTGTGGCGATGGAGCTGACACACAGCAGCTGCAGCATGGGTTGAATGGGAGGGGAGGAGACAGCAGAGAATGGATAAAGGAAGACTGAAGAGACAGTGCTGGTTGCGAAAGATAATCACAAAAAGGGTTGCCTAAAATTAGTAACAAGCACTTTCTCTTCTGTAAAAGTGGAGTGCATCATTTGAATTGTTCATGAATGATGAGGAGGACAAGACTCATGCAGGGAGGGGGGTGGAGGGGGGCGGGGGTATTTGGAGGGTAAGGGTGGAAGAAAAACTGGGAAAAAAAAACAAAAAAAACCAAAGAGCATGTCGTGAATGAATATCAAAAAGGACAAAAAGTATCTGCGACAGACTGGCGACCTGTCCAGGGTGTACCCCCGCCTCTCGCCTGTTAATGGCTGGGATAGGCTCCAGCAACCCCCGCGACCTTGAACTGGATAAGCGGTACAGAAAATGACTGACTGACTGACTGACAAAAAGTATCAAATTTATTTTAATATTTATTTATGGAACATTTTATAGGAAAAAAAGTTCTTAAAATCCATGAAATGACATAATAGCATATTTAAGATGTTGCAAATATACCTACATCATTGATTAAGATAATTTAAGCTAACAATAACACTAAACCTAATACTGCATAAAATACTGAAAAGTTGAGTGCATAAATGCAGGTCAAACTTCATCAAATGAGAGCAGATACTGTATTTATTCAATGTACTGTAGGTACATAAAAAAACTTACTAACAGAAAGCAACTGTTCAAAATATACATGTCACGTTTAACCTGCAAAGAGACCTACAAAGCTGCGTGGCAATGAAAACAAAACAAAGCATAAAAATATGACCATGAGCATAAAAATACTCTTTTGGATCAATAAAGCATTTTAAAATAACCTTCAGCCCAGTGTGACAACAAAGGCCTTGTGCACTTCCCTGTAGGCATTTCTGAGCAGAACGTACGGGAAGCAGCTCTCCAGCATGTCTTGAGTCAAGTATGGAGACTCCTCCACAATCTAGATGAGTCAGAGTAAAAAGTGTTAAACACATATACTTATACAATCATACACAAAATCATTTACAACCTCTCGTGAGTTTTGGAATATTCTTCAAGTGTGCATTTGTAAATCATCTCCTCTGAATAGCTGGATAAATGGGGCGAAAGTGCATTTGTTGTGGGTTATAGTTTTTCTACATTAGGACACAAGACATTGAAATAAAATGAAACAAATCAGATTTTTTTTTTATTGTAGCACAGCATCATACCTCCTCAGAGAAGCTTACTGATGTAATTTTCACACAGAAACAGGAATAAAATGTAATTATCTCTTCAGCAAATCTTAAAGTAAGACACTTGGAGCTACAATTTTTGGTTATCTATAAAAACAAATATTCCCTATATTTTAATTCTTTCAAAGTGAAAAAAAAATTCATTTAAATTTAAGAACCTCTTTAAAATATTCATATAACTTTAAAGCATTTCATTAATGAATAAAGAGATAAGCAGGTAGCCTTATATAAGACCCTGCAAGCCCGATGGGTTGTTGCGAAGTGAAAAACTTGAATTAATTAGGTATCATAGCATTTTCCATTAGTCAACGTTCAAACTCACAATAACCTCAGAGTAATTGCAAAATAAATGTCATAATGATAAGCCTACCATGTGCAGAAGCAGGTAGACCGACTCTCTGTTTTTGCTCTCCACTCTTTCCACATTTTGTCCCAGCTGAAGCAAAGTGGAGGAGGCCAGCTGTGGAAAGACAGAGTTAGAAAGAGACTAATCAAACAACCAGTATACTTTTACGCTGCTGGCATTGACCTCAAAGGGGGCAAAAGGTTGGCAGTGTCTTGAGAAAAATCTTTGACTAAAATCCTGTAGCATTTTGCCGTCATCACTTGCTTTAATATAATCCTGTGAGTCACATCACAATCAAGACAGTCATCCAAGAAGTTGTTGTCAATCTTTAAGTCCAGGTGTTTAACTGATTGATTTTCCCCTCTTTACTGTATCCTCTTTCATGTGATTAAAAACCGGAGGCCAAAGTTACTGAAACTAGTCAGTATTTCTTACATAAGGAACAACTTGGTACAGTAATACATTAACATTGCTGATTTTATTTCAGAAGTTTTAAATGTTGTGTAATAAAGTATGACAGTTTAACTATTTTGATATTATATTATGCTGACCATAGCATAATTGCCTAAGTCATATTTTAAGGATTCATTGGCAATGATGTATAGCGTGTCAGCAATGTTAGGAGAGTAGAATCAGGCCGATGTCACAATTCAGCCAAAATAAGACTCGCAAATATGCTATGGGGCTAACGATTAATTTTATTGAAGCAGTGATTAAATTATTTTGTATTCTTAGTTATATATTGTAACAAATCCCACATTTGGTTTTCTTTTTTCACTTACCTGATCATTTCATAGCTTTTAACTCTTGAACAGCTCGTTTGACACTCACCAGGAGAAATTCTTTGAGCTGCTGCTCTATGTTCTTGTTCTGAACGGTGAACATGGCGGCAGCCAGCTGGTTGATAGCTGTAGCTAAACAGTGGATGTTGTTGTTGTGGCCTAAGACAATAAAAAATCAAAAACCATCAATGAAAATTGCTGGAGAAAAGCATGTCCAAACATCAAGCCACAGAGAGGATGTTTTTGCAGCTGGAGCAACTGGATAAATTTATTTAATGATCTGTAACACCTAAGAGGAAGCATGCTGAGCATATTTCCTCAAGCTCACAGGGTTAATTTATTTCAAATAAGTCATTGGAAAGTAAAGGCAAAGAAAATAATCTGTAGCAAATGCCACTTTATACTGATAGAAATCGTGGCTATTTGCTGCTCTTAAAGTTTCAGTCTCGGCTTGGAGCCAAGCAGTTAGGGTCAGCAGGGCCACATGCCAAGAGTAACTGTATCAATGCACGTCAGCCAGAGTTATCTGTAAACAAAAGTCTCTCAGCAAAAACGTGTTTCTCATTAAGCAACATGCTTCGCTTCAGACCATGTCAGACTGGAAAGTATGATGCTAGTGATTCAGGGTGGAGTAACTCTTTTCATACATTATCAGCAGCTGGTAAATAACAGCTGGAAGAACAAGTGATTAGTGTTTGGTTGCTGGTTGTCTGGAGAATAAATTTTGTCAAGCAGAGTTGGTAGCAGCTAAAATGAGCGACTGATTATGCACCTCCATGTTCTCGGCTATAGAAGGAGTTGGGGTCCAGAGCCAAGGAAGGCAGGGACACAGCGATGTAGACGAGCAGCAAACGAGACAGCTTGAACTCCTCATCAACTGATGTGTTATCTGCAAGGTTTTCATGGGAAACAACAACGTAAAAGAAAACACTCAATGATGAGTAGCACAGATGCTGTGTGCCAAAGGGGTAAATAGTTCAGGTACCAAAAGTTAAGCATGAGCAGATGTAGTTTTACCTGTCTGCATGTTGCCAATAGCTGTAACCAGGGCAGGATCAAAATCACATTTCAGGCCTGCAGCAGAAGCCAACTCAAAAACGCTCAGAGTCGCCTGCAAAATCAGCAAATATAAGACTTTTTTCCCTTTCATTCATTTCAATCTCACAACAAGCCAAGTCACAAACAAGAGTACTTATGGCAAAAAGAAGGGGGGTAAAAAAGTTATTTCAAGTACACCATCCAAGAAATATTGTACTTGAAATAACCACTAAATCATGGGCAGGTGTCTTTGTCTGCACCAAACTTTTGATCTCTGTGTTTCTGGTTGCATTCATGGTTGGGTTGTTTGGGCAGAATGTTTCCACTGATGTGGCTCAGAGAGCAGAGTTGCAGCAGCAATCAGTCTCTCTCATGGAGGCATAAGGGGGCTGCTGACGTCTTTGGGGTTATCCTGGCCCATGCTGTGGCACGGCTGTCATGCCTCACTCAAAGGCCAGACGCAAGAGTTCATGAGTCACAGTCCCACAAATTGCTCCACAGGGAGATAAGGAATTCAATTGAGTGAGCGCTGAAGAAATGAAATATCTTCTTTCTTTTAGGCTTCAAAACTCAGATACCTTTGCATATCATCAATTATTCAGTCAGTTGTCTGCTGGACATCTACGGTCTCAAAGGCAAGTATACATTTGGATGTATGGCCTCACAACATATTTTGAACTTAAATTTCCCAAAATAAGTCTTGATAAACTGTAAGTAAGCTGTGATGTGATGTGATGATCCATGCACTTTTATTCCTCAGAGCGTGGATGCCACTTTTAGCTTTCTTGAAAAAAAAAAAACAAAGCAGCTTTCTTAATTATAACTGTGCTTACCTTGATGTCCTTTCCAGGGGGGGCGAAGTCTCTTAAGTTCTCAATAGGCTGCATTAGGAAGGGGCAATGTTTCTGCAGGATCTAGATTACAGGATTATATAACTGAATTAAGCATACATGTAGAATGGATATGATCTCTAACTATAAAGTGGTCTCTTGGTTTTATGCAAAAAGTGAGTAGTTTTCATCTAATGTGTCTTAAGTGCTAAACTTTCATTCATTATCATTTTGGGAAACTAAATATTTTGTTAATTAAGCAATCCTTTGGTACAGATTTAAAAAAAAACATAAAAGAGAAATACTGTGAAATGCCACTTAAGTATCTTGGTGTACATTTTTGCCTGAATATTGCAATAAAATATGTTGTAATACTTTGTAAAATGTTACTCTCTCACCCATTTACAGACACTTTTCTAACACTTATTCTTTTTATATGTCCAATCTGCATATATAAATGATAAACAACAAATAAAAGCTTTTATACATATTTCTGCACAATCACAAAAGCATGTCAAAGAGAATGTGGGATTTGATACTAGGGATCAAACAGCTTTTAAACTTCTCATATCTTTCACGCATCGTATTATGTGTCATAAAGGGACATTACATCTTTTAGACAGTCCTGTGCCATTGATCTGAAGGACAGGATCACCCCAATAATGGTCATCCTCTTCAGGACATTCTCTCCACCTGAAAGTGCACATGAAAGGGATCAGTATTCATGGAGTGTTTATTATGTAGACTTCGGCACTGAATGTAGCCTGCAGCCCCTCTTTCAGCGCAGTACCATGCCTGAGTGTGTAACTAACCGCTGTCACTGAGCAGATTAGATTATTATAGAAGTGTTTGACAGCTCGGACAATATTTGCTCATCAATTAACTTCCGAAACTGTGGAGACTATGAGAAAAAAATGCCGCTTTGGGAAAGCTGTACAAGTTGTTTCAAGAATCTCAGAGTCAAGTTTTGTGTAACCTACAGGGTGAAATTGTCCAGAAAGTGCAGATACATTTATGCACAAACCTGATAATGTGTCTAATTTTTATTTCTGGACATTATTGGATGATAATTAACTTATTAAGAGAAGACCTCCCTGGTGGAATCATCAAAGGTAGAGCTACACTGATCTGCAAAATATGAAAAATGCAACAAAATCTAAAAACAAAAGCATATGCTTAGAGCTGAATATCTTGATTAGTTGTTGAACTGCTGTCATATAAATCTTCTAGAGCAAAAACATATGCAGTAGTTTACTCATAAAAAAAGTACGTTAAAAGTTAAAAGAAAGAAAAGAGAGGCAAAACAGACTAAAAATGGCTTTTTTGTCATTTTCAAACACCTAAAAGATCTTTTTAAAAGCTGTTTGCAACTTCCTAATATCTGTTCAATATATTCAATATATTTTCTTTAAATGAACCTCAGTCAGGATTAACATACCAATTCACAGCTTTTAGGAAGACCATTTAAATGGATGAAACAGAGATAAGATTTCAGCAGGGTGACTTCTGATTTGTAGAGGTGAGTCAAACATAACTCTGGTGTCTGGACAGAGTAAGTGTTCTAGTACTCCCTCATTTCTTGCTATCATTAATCATATCTGTTTCACATTTCTCCTTCCATGCTTTGTTGTAGGCCTCCTATTACAGTATCTCCCTTTTTTCTTCAACTCTTCTCAGCCTTTTGGCTCTACCTTTCAAATCTTATCCTCTTACCTCCACCTCACCTTCCTCTTTCCACTTCTCACCTGTCAGCCTCCTCCTAAGATTTGCCATTTCCTCAGGCTTGTCAAAGTTGTTTTTCATCTGTACCAGGATGTCCATGTTCTCAATCACCATTTTCTGACAGAAGAGAGGAGAGTGAAATAAGTGATAAATCCATCTTCACATATGAGTTATTATGGGGAAGTCAAAGCTGTGACAGGTCTGTCTGTCAGTTAATTCCACAACTCCTCTCTTCAATTATAGAGGTGTCAAAGTGGGGAGCCCTGCACAGGACACTGATATTAACTGGCTTCTTGCATGTAAGAATCAGTTTTATAAGCCTGTGCAAGAGAGCAACTCTGAACTAATTAACTCTGAGGTGGAATAAATTTCAGTTCTGTAAAAGGAATTAGAAATTAGGTGATTACAGCTAGTAACTAACTGCTAACCTGAAAGTGTACAGAGTCACACTGATAACAACAAGAACAATATTTTTTCATCTGAAGCTGAGCATAAACCCGAAATGTCCAAAAGGACATTTGGGAGGTAAAAATTCTCAAAAATCTTTTCTCCTATATAGATGATCAGCTAATAGTTTGTTCATGTGGAAATGATTAGTCCTTCAGTAAACAACAAAGATGCAAAATACATAAACAAATACATGCTTCTACTGATGTAACCTTCAGAAAAGTATACATTCCCACAATTGATTTGATAAAGACTTTGATAAAGTTAACCTGCAACGGAACAAACTAAGTTTCTCAGACTCAGTTACCATGGTAACTTTGCCAAGGCTGGAGTTAATTGCAAATGACTTTGCTCATTAACTACCTTGACAAGAGTCACTGATGAACAATCTCTTGCATCATACTGTACCTTCAGTTCGCTGACTTGAGAGGTGATGTGCCACATCAGGTTCTCACCCAAAAATCTCAGACCATATGGACCAATTAGCTCTGCCAGTGCCTGCAACTCTGTTTAGAAGATGAAAGATGATGATGATCACAGGGAGATTAACAGGCATGAATGCATAAAAGGCTGCTAAAGTAAAAAGATGTTGCCACTTTGAAATGTGGTGTTCTGTCAGAGCTTGACTCTCTGCAAGTGAAATATATTAACGGGAACTAGAGTAAATCTGATTATTGAGTGCAGCTAAATCAATGAGCAGAGAAGACAACAACTATTAGACCTTTCACTCAGCTTGGATATGGATGGTTCCGGATGCATGTTGATGAAATTGGATGTGGTTAATGAAGCGGCCAGTGAGTCACTGTGAGGCCTACAGATACAGTACCTCACTGAGGGACTAAACTGAGACATCACGAACGATAATATACTGTATGGAGGCGTGTAGTGAAGTGCAGAGGTCTGCCTGTGATGCATCGGGATATGCATGAGCCAAAATGTGTAGTGGAATGAATATAGCCTACAAAAGGAGGTCCACAGCTCCTACTCCACTGAGTGTGGAGGTGGAACAGGAGGCTGCGTGGAAAAGAGACAGAAGTGATACCGGAATAGTTATGAGACAGAGTGGAAGAGCAGGGTGGATGATAAGCAATACTGAATTTTACATAAGCCAGGCAGTGTCAGAATAAACTCCATGATGACAAGTAGTGTGAAAGAGAGCACTGCACACCACCACAATGCCACACTGACAACCTCCACACCCTGTTGAGCAGTAACGCTCCATCTGCATGCAGAGCATTGAGAGGTCTACAAGTTGTTTGCTGCAAAGAATTAAATCATGTCTTCAACCTGTAAGTTTATGATAATTAAATGTCTGAAAACTGAATGTACCTCTTAAATGTATTAAACGTTTGTCTAAAAGTTTTTTTTCTCATGTATTACGATTATCTGTTGCCAGGTTAGATGCATTTTTATGAAACCACCATAATTTGCTAATCCATTTGCTGGGGCTTAAATTCATGGTCTTAGTGTACAATGTGTGACTGCTAAAAATAAATCTCAAAAAAGTTAAAGTTGTTGCTATGGATACTGAAAGCTAAAAGCTATATATCAGCAGTACTGTAGGCTACAGAAGATGTCATTTGAGTTACTGTATTCTCAAATGCAACATACTGTACTGTAAAACTGTATTTCTGAACAAATCATTACTTTGTAAGAAGCTGTTGTATTTGCAGCATTTAAAACTTCTAGCCCATACACTTGTCCCATCTGAATTAAGTGACTATTATCGCGCTGTGAGGCTGACCTGAAACGTCTGAGAACTGTTCTGCTCTGAAACTTGGCTCAGTGTCTGTAGTCTGGCTCACAAAGCAGTGCATTGTAGGACAGTGGACAATCAGGGAGTTGCTTGCCTGACGCAAAAGACCCTCCAGATACCTGACATAAAAAAAATACAGGTAAAAAATTAGTGGACAGGAAATAATGCAGAGAAAGCTCAGCAGGATTTGCATATGGCTGCTTCTTGTATTACATGCATGTGTAAATGTGTTGCCTGTGGGTTTCTCTACTGTATATAATGATTTTGCCACAAATACTAAAAAGGTGGATGCATTTTTGGATATTTGTTTTAAATGGACTGATTTCACAAACCCACCAGTTTGTGTAGAGCGTTGTTAATGTCTGTACCCCGTGGGAGTCCAGTGGCTGCGTCTGCTGCAGCAGAACGCTCTTCACCAGCCGCGTCACATCCACATTGACGTAGCTTGAGAAGTTGTGTAGATTGGCTATGTATGCTCCTAATGATGCCAGTAGGTCAGAGGGACGTGCGATCTCCTGGGTGGTCTGGTTGTAATTGGCCATTCTCACAATGATCCTGAAGAAACATGTTTAAACAACATCACTTGTCACCAGGCTGAAGATAGACAGATGGAACTTGAAATAGGTTAAATGGGCCATGGTGACTTGGCACTACGCTCATTAGGTCAGTCCATCTACTGCTCCAAGGCTGTGTTGGAAATTTATTTATTTTTGTGAGAACCCTTTATTTGCTCCCTCTCTCTTTATGACTATGTTTACAATTTTGCCCACAAAAGGACCAATGCATGCATGGTGCAACTCGAGGGCACTAATGTTAATGTGACCCGACAGATAATCATCAACTAAGAGAGAGAGAATAAACAGAACATATACACAGAAACATTACGTTACCCTGGTACCAATACTAATCTAAACAGCACTAAGTACCAAAATGGCACAGAGCTACGGAGTGGTATGATGGATCCTTGCTCGGATTTTTAAGTGGGTGTAACACAGCTTGACATGCAGGAATCAGAGCAAAGTAGGCCTTGTCAAGTTGATGGAAAAGACATTTTACAAGAACTTGGCTAATCATGATTCCACTGATTATTTCTAGGGCAAAAGAAAAAAAGAAAAAGAAATGTACAGATGAATTAAAGGGAGCAGTAGGATACATTTTGTTCAGTATGAAAGCTGGCCAGCTGAAGATGCATGAAGCTTTCAGTGGGGAAACTGTTTGAGTCAGCAGATTTAAAAATTGCAAAAAAAAAAAATTAAAAAGGACTGGAATTGCATTCACATGCAAAATCATAGTCCCTCGTGTGTATGTGCACAGGCAGATTAGATAATACAGTATTTACAGTAATAGTCTGCATCAAATTTGCACAGAAAGCATTTTTTTTTCCATTTTTTTTCCCTGTGCCATAGTGCTCAAGTAGTCATAAGAAGTAGAGAAGTCTGCAAATGTCCCTTTAGAGACTCATTATGTTTTCCTACACCTTCAAGACTTACTCTATCACCCACACTATTTAGACAAATATAATAATCCCCCCACTTTGTCAGCATACTCAGACAGCCGTGACTCCAGTTGAGAAAGGAGGAACTCTGCAGGAATGACGATATGGTCAAAGACGATCATGTCACTGCAGAGACTGTAGGAGGAGCAGAGCTCTGTCAGCATCAGATGCATCTTGTCCACACTAGGAGACACAGAAGAGAGACAGAGGAGGGAGGAAGACCAGTATTTAAGATGTTGGGACAAATATTTTGACAGTAACTTTAGTATGGATGATCTGTTCTCATACATATAAGGTAACAAAGAAGTTAGAGAACTGAAGCAATTCTCCAACCTCATTAAAGGGAGGAAAACTGAGACGAGGGCCGACAGGATTACAACCCTTTAGACTTAATTAAGGAGCTGTAGAACTATATTCAGAAAATTATCTAACTGTGATGACACAAAAAGAATATGTGTTACCAGTTAAGACTGTTGAATGAGGGTCTGTCTAATAGGTGAACATATTTTTTTTATCTAACTTTTATTGATGTGATTAAGTACATGTTAACCTTGACTGATTTATCTTGAAGGCTAATAAAGTTGGTGGGCAAGAACTTTCTATGCTGTTTTTTTTTTTTTTTTAATTAAGGCAATAACTACATAATGGCAGGAATAAAAAAGGCTATGAAATTGTCATTGGACATTTGAATAATAACACTCTATAAGGTTATCAATGTAATTTTTGCAATCCCCATCTATTATGGTTATTTCTATACCAAAAAGTTGAGCTAGCAACTCCTGAGCTATTGCTGACGGTGAAGAATCCCAGAGTTGACATAGTAATCAGATGTAAATATCTATTTTTTTTTAGAGCTGTCAAAATTGAATAAAAAAATTTATGTTTCAAAAATATTAAATTGTAAAAAAAAAATTTAAAAAAAGTAAAATTAAAAATACTATTTTGCACCCCTCCAGATGTTCTGTGAATGTATTATTTAAAAAAAAATTGTTTTGATGAAAAATTTGTAGCTATCACCTTTAAAGGTGCATTGTGCAAGTTTAAATGTTAAATACTATTATTTTCTTTCCTGCACATGCTCTTACAATTGCCTGATGTGTATAAAGAACTGATCTTTCTTCAGTGCAGTTGTATCCATAGTACTGTTTCTGCATGCTCAATGCGAGAGCTCCCGTTACGAATCCTCGAGGGGGCGCATGTGGGGGAGACGAGCTGCGCGTTCCCATTCATCTGGCTGTGCCAGTATTGTGCATTCCGCCACCGCATGTCTACGCACATTGAGACAACATTGATGACTGCTGTTAAAAGATGGATAACAAGTGGCTCTCAAACCCCAACTCAGACTCCAGTAAGACAAAGATGAAAAATTTTGTCTCGAGACGAAGAGTGCCAAACTAGAGTCTGACCAGTGTTGTGCCAAAAAACACTGGCACCGGAGTAAGATGGGAATAAACAACTGAGCAGCTTTTTTTCTTTCTTTTTTTAATTGAAGGGAGCTCCGATCCAGTCAGGGAATAAAATGGGACCCACCGTTGGCTTTCGTCTCACTAACAAGGTAAATGTGATGTATGACGAAATAAAAGATGCATAATATTGCAATGCTAAGTTTTTTGCATGTAAATGCAGCAGTGTGACAGCCATATGACTGTTACGGGGGAAGAGATACACTCTGGCCACTTGTTACACTTAGTTGACGTGGTAATTTTACAAGGTAATTGTGGTCTCAGCCTCTGAATTTGAATATTTGACCTACAAGCCAGCATTAGCCTGTCGTTACCATTAACATACAGTCTGTCAGTTTACTCAACGATCAAACTGTAAACAGTTTGTAGATTTATAACTTTATTACTTCAGTAGACATCCTGACTCTAACTCTGAGCTCAGACTGAGTGTAATTTGGATTAAACTAAAGACCAACACATTTGAAGCAGCTCATGCGTGTGCAAGACATTAGTGTCACTTCTACTTGTCGCCAGAAGGGGCGCGCTTCTTGAAAATAGCTGGAACTTGCGCTGTACTTCTTTAATCTATTTAGACTACAGATGTGGGCAAGAAAAAGTTCCTCCTTTTTCTGCCAGAAGTTGTGCAGCAACAGTGCACCATTACTGCACTATCACTGGCTGAACGATTTGTCCCGCGAATACATCATCACGCATGGTGTCCAAACTTTGCATGTGGAAACGTCCTTGTTCCAGACATTCATTTATGCTCTGAAATTGTTTCCCCTGGGCACACAGGCGTTCCTCGATGCAATTGAATTAGCAAAAGTCGCTGACAAGTGGCTGGTAAGTGGCTGACAGTCGGCAGAAAGGGGAACTCTTTCATGCTCACATCTGTAGATGCAATATGTGCATGCTCTTAGTTTGATGTATGCATGCTTTCATCATCATAAGATGAAGACACACTGATAAGACATAAAACGTTTTTACATGCAAATGTGGTGAAGCGGAAAAGTTTTAGTTTCAACCAAACTAATACCCCTCCCTCCACCTTACCCTTTAGTTCCAAGCATGCATGAGAAAAGATTACTGTATTGCTTCTTATGACATTAAAACAGCCAGTATTTGCTTTGTCCATTCTGAGCTTCAGTAGCAATTTTGCTACAAGGTGGATGATCTATGCTACATGTAGATAAATGTCTTTTAAAGGTCATGAATTTATATATATATATATATATATATATATATATATATATATATATATATATATATATATATATATATATATATATATATATATATACGTATATACATTTATATATATATATATATATATATATGTATATACATTTATTACCTTTTTTACAGTTCTATATGAATGACAACACTATAATGATTTTTGCTTTGTGTTTTTGCAAAAAATCCTCAAAATCCATCATAATCTAAGTAATCAATTTAACTAATTCAATTGATGAAATAATTTCAAATTTAATTACAAAAAGAGATGGGTATTTTGATATGTGTAAACAGTGAACGACAGGAATATATGTCATATATAAATTATTTTTTTAATTGTGAAATGTGGTACATTATTTAGGCATGAGTTAGGTTTGGTATAAAACTGTTGCTTTTAATGTTAACTGTTTTTTTTTTCTTTTTTTTCCAAAGAAGTTAACTTTGCAGTACAGCCCCTGTAAATGTTTCTTTTTCTTTCTTTGTATTTGAGAAAGTTGTGGTGACAATACTTTTTCAGACATGATTAAAGATAAAAACCAATAAAAACAAGAAAAAACACTGACTTGGTGTACACTGTCCGGTCTTTCCTCAGGCTCTCAGCGCCTGGCTTCTCTTTCTGGACCTCTCCTTTTTTTGGCACTGGTTTCTTTTGCTTTCTGTGGCGAGCAGCACTGATGGTCTCGGCACAATGTTTAGGCAGCAACTAAAGTAAAAAGGGTTGTCCAGTGGAAAATAAAAAATTTAAAGAGGGAGGGAAGATGACAGAATTGAGGTGAACAAGAATGCTGAAGAATTAAACCCAAATAAGCAGATACTGCATAACTTCATTAAAGACAAACTTGCTGTAGTTTTTGATTCACATTGCTGGAATTATGTGAAAGCTGAAATTTAATCATGTCTAACTCTGCTCAATGCCAGCAGCTAAATTCTGATGCCAAGCTGAGGCTAGTGTAATTACATTTGTTTAGAACTTTACCAGAACCAAACTGGATAATTACTGTAGCTGTCTAAAATGTAAAGTACTCAGATTTACCTGGTCATTGAGATTGCACTGCTCAGCACATATCTCTAACACAACATTGCTGGTTTGCTTGGCTATCTGCTCCAAGAAGGTCACGCAAAGGCGCAAACTTTTCTTCTCCAATGTTTCTGTCTGGAAACAAACATTCAGACATTTAAACATTCACAACACTTCACTGTTTGTTCACTATTCAGAGCTAAGCTGGAAGCAGGAACTCTTTAAAGATTAAAATGGCAAGCAGAAGAAACATCCAAGTAATAAGAACAATGCAATATCTGTATTTCAGTTTTTTTTTAATGGACAAATGTATTACAACAGACAAACTTATAGCAATCATGATCTAACATGCAATAAGAAAAGTTAAAGATACTGGTGAAAACTGCTCAGAAGATGACTGTACACTGACCTCTTCTGGACAGAGAGGGTGGGCACACTGGCTGAAGTGAGAACAGACAGAAGGGAAAGCCATGAGGTAGCGCTTCATAGTCATCTCCTCACTGCTCTGGCCAAACATCTTCTCAAAGGCACGCGGGAAGAAACTGGAAATGAGAGCAAAAATATGAGAAGAGAAGGGAAGAGAAGAGAAGAGAAGAGAAGAGAAGAGAAGAGAAGAGAAGAGAAGAGAAGAGAAGAGAAGAGAAGAGAAGAGAAGAGAAGAGAAGAGAAGAGAAGAGAAGAGAAGAGAAGAGAAGAGAAGAGAAGAGAAGAGAAGAGAAGAGAAGAGAAGAGAAGAGAAGAGAAGAGACTAACCAGAGGATGGACAGCTCAGATGTCTCATAGAGCATTTCTTCCAAGCTGTCTAGCATTTTGGTGTGAAACTGAGTCATGTTCATCACCCTTGCCATGTCAGGGTAGTCCTTCAGTGGGAGAGGGGCCTTATTCACGCTTGTGTAGGCCTAAAGCAGAGAAAAAAGAAAACTTATTGCTTAATGTTTGAATTCTAGGTAATATATGACATCTATGTTTTGTTTGAGACTAATGAATTAATGAAAATGTAAACCTGCAGTCTGAGCCAGTCCAGTCTAAGTGCTCTTAAATCAAACTCCTCTTTGCTGTCCACTGCAGAGAAAAGCCATTAAAAAAATTAGATCCTGATAGTATGTAAAAGGGTGTGTGTGTGTGTGTGTGGGGGGGGGGTGTGTGTGTATGTGTGGGGGGGGGGGGGGGGGTCTTGGAAGGCAACCTAAGAGTCAAATTTTGGCACAATGAAAGATCCCTAGTGATCTGTTCACAGCTTATCATCAAAAGGTCAATAACATTTTAAAATTTCAGAGAATCTCTGAAAAAAATATGTTTATGCTGGTGTTTAGGAATGCAAAATAAAACAGTGCAAGACAAACTGCAAATAAAAACCCTGAAACTTGACGACCTATGACAGTTTGTTTAGATAACATACAGCATTCCCACTTGCTTTGACGTTGTCTTTTTATACACAGACCCTGACTTCTAATGAAAGGACACTGGAGGCTCCGATTCCAACCCTGACTGTATAATCAAATATTCAGTATCCCTCTAATGTAGACACATCTTTATCGCATATAAAAGTACTCATAAAATCAAATCCATTAACAAAGCGTCTGAAAAATGCCTATCTAAAGGTTTACCATTTGCTTCCAGTAAACCAGACAGTTCCTCTCAGTGTAAATCCAGAGGAAAATATTTCCCTTACATATACACACATACACCTGTTTCTGTATTATTGAAATTTTACACAGTATTTTTGCTTTATTTGGAAAAGAGTCAATTGTTCAGTACACTTACCTTGTTTGACTGAGAGAGCAGACAGGGTTGACACGAATGAGCTCATCAGAACTGACTCCTCCTCTGGACAAACATACATGTTCTAAAATAAAGGAAGATAGTTTAACTTGTGTTGCTTAACTAAAATAGACAATTTATTCAACATTGTGTCTGCTTTTCAGTGCTTCCATCTCAAATAACCACTAAAAATGCATGCGTCTTAAAGTAACACCAACTCATAAGTAGAGATGCATGATAGTATTGGCCAGAAATCAATATTGGCCGATATTGCTTTTAAAACTGAATATTGATATTGGCCACTATTGACCAGATATCAACCTATATAATTTACCAATATAACAGGCACTGTTTGGTGACGAACATGCAGAATGCTGTTCTTTCTATTTTAAAAACATGGGGCAAGGAGACCGTGCATCTCCAGCAACAACCAGATCTGCGGCAAATGCACCCAAAGCATTTTTCTAATTTTGCACAAGGAATGAATCTTATATCATTTCCAGCTTTAACATTGGTATCAGTATCGGTTATCTGCCAAATTCTGGCATATCGAATATAGCCCAAAATTCCAGTAGGCTATCGTGCATCCCTAATACCAAGCATATGTACAGTATTTGTATTATTGTATACTTTACAGTACCTGTATGGTGTCATTGAGAAGCAAGGCATCAAACTGTGCCAGGTATTGAACATAGTAGCGTTGGACGACATGGCTGTACTTTCTCATTAGTCCTCTTAACTTCTCCATATAGAACAGCAGTTCAGCCATCTGACTGGATTGGGGGAGGCAGTTAAAAATATAAACACCAAGCCAACATTAGCACTTTTGTTGCACAATCTTAAGTATCATCTGCAGACCTTTAGATAACTGTAAATAGCTGCTGCATTGGGGAATTGCTAAAAGAATTTAGATATTGGTAATCCTACTATTACTGAAGATTCATGTTAAGTATGCATGCCATTGACTATACTTTACACATGTTGTATCAGTTTTGCAACATTTAGCTACTTTAGTGCAGCCATTTTATTGTTGGCTAAAATTCGTCTAATTGCTTCCAGACTTCTGCAGTCTTGTGTGACTGTGACAACAGCAGCTGCAGCAGTCCATGGTGAACTTCCTAAGTACCTTTGACCTACTTGTCATTGTAGTCCTCTGGCGTCTTTATCTTTGGCATATTCTCTGAGTGCCTGACAAGCCACAGGACCTCGTCACGGGAAAATGACAGTGCCATGAAGACAAACAGAGCCTTAGAGATTTGATCAGTCCAAAGAACAGGAAAGAAAGAAAGAACATTTCTTATGAGTTGTAGTTACAGTTAGTTAGTTAAATCCTGAAACGTGAGACTTTTAGAAGTGCTTTTAGAAACTGGAGCAGATGGAGCAAAAACTAGCAGTGATAGAATCATATAAATTCCATTAGGGCCACTTATAGCTTTCTAAATTGTACTTTCACCTTTGGTCCCAGGAGTCCAGGTGCATCCTCCAGAACTTTAAATAATTCTTTCATTGCTCCTCTCAGAAAATGTCTTCTCTCTGTGCATAGCTCCGCTGGTAACAAACAACAGCACACTTGGTGTTAAAAGTGTATTTAAATTTCATTGTAAATAGACATCACTAAATAGTTATAAATCAAAAGAGGCTGCGTCATTACCAATTAAGAATAACATGCTCACGACACTCCTTTATGTCCGCAACTCTCTTGCTGTATCTAAAATGAAGAGAAAGACAGAAGAATGTGGTTAGAAAGTGTTCAAGGAGTGTCTGTGTCTTTGAAATTGTTTTCAACATATTATTGACATGTTTATTTCAAAAAAGTCTTTGCTCATTTTGCAAGGGAAGGATTAGTTTAATGAAGAAATGTTGCACTTGTAGACGGTCATCAGGAATAGACATTATTCTATGAATTGTGTAACACTCGTCCCATAAAAGAAAAGCCCTTTATAGGTTGTTAATCATTTAATGCTGTGGGTATTATATACATACAGTTTCTGAAACATAAAACATCACCGTGTGGTCAAGGCTTTGCTCAAATCTCTGCTGTAAACAATTTGAAACTTGTCCTCTGTCTCCTTATGGGCATCTTTTGCACGACAATGATTCCGACATATCAGAATTTTCATCAGTATATACAGTGTATACTGATGAAAATTCTGGTATCAGTATCAGCGAGTACTGGAGCTCAGGCATGCAATATCATGTAATTTTCTAAAATAGGAATCTATTTACTGATTAGCTCTGTTAGCTCTTATTTGCTGCTCTGAAAACGCACTGTGCTGCTGTCTGCAGCCTGCTGTTTTAGAGGGGCCAGGAAGAACTGCTCACCTGACACCTGTTAGACAAGGAGCTAACTTGTAATCATGTCAGCAGTCTGGCAGTAATTCACACTGGTTTCTCCCACCAACAAGACTGCATTTATAAATAAATGGCTTTAATTTGCTGTATTCATTTATGTTATACAAATGGTTTAACCTGAGCCAGGCCTCACCACAATGACAATCACAGTCATGCAGGTGTGATATGATATTTCTTTTATAACATAATGGTATCAGTACTCTGTATCGACTGATACCAACAGTACAAGTATCGAAGACAGTATTGGGAGGAAAAAAATGGTATCGAAACATTTCAAAATTTTTCTGCATTTTTTTGGGATAAGTTTTTATAGGGTCTCCTCTTCCGAACTTTTGACTTTGCATTCTAAGCATGCTCCTATCACAGGGTAAAAGCATTTAACTTTTAAGTTTTATTATGGTTTAAGTTTGTAATGTTGGAGTCATTGAGGGCTGACATTTAATAATTGTCCTGGTATTACAATAAAGCAGTGTCAGTTGCTCACAACAATGTAAGATTTTTTTTTTTTTTTTTTTTTTTTTAAAGGGATACCATGGTCAAAATACAGCACTTGACACATGTCGGTTCTCAAAGGGGGCTGCCCTCCTCAAAAACCAGGCATTGAAACTTTGCAGGAGGGGATCCGTCACTCATTGGATCATAAAACCTGGATTGACTTGCTTTATGGCTTGATGACTTTGCTATGAGCTGATCAAAGTGGTGTGCATACATGATTCCACATCACGGATAAAGACTGTTTAACTTTGCAAAAGTTGTTTGGCCTGTGGGAAGTTACAGGTGTAGTGCCCCTAGTGGCCAAAAGTTTACAGTATCCCCTTAGGAAGGGATGATATAGGAGGGTTATTTTTGTTTTTTGTTTTTTTTCAAAAAGGGGGGATTGTTATTTATATTTCTTAAAAAGCTTATACTGTATAATTAATTTTTGAGCTTAATTCCTCAGCTCACAGATGCATTCTGAAGGATTTATGAAATCCATGAATACTAAAAAAATAATATGAGGGTGCACTTTCTCAAATTGGCTTTCTTGTTTTGTTTTGCATGGGCTCATTTATTTATTTATTTATTTATTTATTCATTCATTTATTTATTCATTTATTTATTTATTCATTTATTTATTTATTTACAATTAACAATAAAAAATGTTCCCATAATAAAAAAAAAACCCAGCTATTTTGACATTGCACTTTCCCTGTGGGATCAATAAAGTATTTTTCATTTCATTAATTTAATTCAATTTTCATTTTCATTTCATTTAATTTCAAAATCCATAGTTTGGAGCTGGTGGAGTTCTGCAGGACGGGTTACATACCCTTTGATGTTGTCGAAAAGGTCCTCAGAGACTTTGTGTATGTGGAGTAGTTCATCTCTGACAAGGGTGAGGTAAAGGCCGCTCCGCAAAGCCATCTTCCACAGGTCCTGGGAGGCCTGGTTTGTATTCAGACTACTGTGGCACAACAGGAAGCCGACTAAAAGGAGAGCAATTAGCAAAAGGTCATAATACAGGCCTGGAGGCATACTGTTGCTGTTGGTTTCATCATTAATAAGTCTGGGGCAGGCAGTAATGAGGGTTTATTTCTTTTATTTGATGTCTTGTTTTCTTTTGTTTTTCAAAAGTGAGATGTCGTGTTTGTTTATCACATAATCTTTTGTTCATGAGACATAATGACTTGACAAAAAGGTAAATACAAACTTTTTTTTTCCATCTTAAATGGGTTTAATTAGCATGAGCATTGAAAGTTCTAAACTTTGAGTTTCCAGCCCCGAACAGCTAAAAAAAAAAATTGTGTACTCCTTATCAACTGTAAAAACAAGAGTTCAAATGTAAGAAATCGTCAGTGACTGTAAATCATTTCCTTCTGTAATTTGATTCAATGCTGTTGAAGAGCTGGCTGTTGTAAAATTTGAACTGTTAGATATGAAGCTGATTCAGGAAATGAAATTATTCCTTGACCACTTTTAATTGGGCAAGTTGTAAGCATTAAAATTCTTCTTCTCACATATAAAGCTCTCCATGACCAAGCTCCATTATATATTAGAGATCTCATAGTTCCATATATTCCACGCAGAGCACTTCGCTCTCAGACTGCAGGCCTTTTGGTAGTTCTAAGGGTCTCTAAGAGTAGAATGGGAGGCAGAGCGTTTGGCTATCAAGCCCCCCTATTATGGAATCAGTTACCAATTCAGGTTCGGGAAGCAGACACCCTCTCTACCTTTAAGATCAGGCTTAAAACCTTCCTTTTTGATAAGTCTTATAGTTAGAGATGGTTAGCCATCCCCTAGTTAAGCTGCTATAGGTTTAGACTGCTGCGGGACATCCATGATGCACTGGGCTCTTCCTTTCCCACTCATCTCTGCTTCTCCATGTAGAAACCTGTGACAGTGTTGCATCATTAACTGTGTTCTCCTCTCTCAGCAGATCTGGCTGGATAACGTTGCAGTGTTTGTTGGTCTCCCTTTCTGTCTTCTCCCCCCCAGCCGGTCGAGGCAGATGGCCGCCCTACCTGAGCCGGGTTCTGCCGGAGGTTTCTCCTCCCTATTAAAAGGGTGTTTTCCTTCCCACTGTCGCCACCCCTCCATGCTTGCTCAGGATGGGGGATTGGACCGGGTCAAGTCAAGATTCGATCCAATCTGTTGGTTTCCTTAACTAGGCTATTATGAATCTGACCTTAACTTTTCTGTCTGTTTAAGCGCCCTGAGGTGACATTGTCATGAATGGACGCTATACAAATAAAGTTGAATTGAACTGAATTGAATTCTCCCTGATGACAAGTATATGTACTGTAACTGACGTTTTCCCCTGTGCTTATGAATTGCATATATGCCAACTTGCTTTGGCTTTTGTTTTATTGTGTTTTTATATTTTCACATTTATTGTAAAACACTGATTTTATTTATTAATATAAATAAATACATATAAATAGAATTTATTCACTAACCTATTAATGTATATTATATATTCTGCCTTAGTTGTGCCCTATTTGTCATATTGTTCAGAAATTTGGGGAAATGCAAATAAAATAATTATTGACACTTTAGTTAAGTTACATAAAAATGCTATTAGACTTATTATTAAAGTAAGATATTGTGAACATACTAATAAACTTTTTATTGAAAGCAATGCTTTAAAATGTAAAGACATTGTATATATTAGAATATTGGAAGTAATGTATAAAGCTATGAACAAAAGTCTTCCTTCTGGCATTCAGAAATTATTTAAGTTATGAGAGAGTAAATATAATCTACGAGGTTTGTTGGTATTTGAGTATACTAAAGAAAAAAGTAAAGTAAGATCTAGATGTGTTTCTGTTATCTGTGTGAAACTCTGGAATGAACTGAATGATGAACTCAAATTATGTGTTTTTTTGGTAAACTTTAAAAGAGCAAATAATGTGTAATGTGTGTACACATATATAGACAAGAGAGAGATCATTTTACCTAAATTACAGAATTTTAATCCTTCTCAATGTGTGAGAAACTTGGGTGTTCTTTTCGACTCTGAGCTGAATTTTATTCCACACATCAGAAATGTCACAAAGACAGGTTTTTATCATCTTAAAAATATCGCCAGAGTCCGCCCATTTCTCTCTCTTGCCAGCACGGAGGTGCTGATGCATGCTTTTATTTCCAGTAGAATAGACTACTGTAATGCCCTGCTCTCTGGTCTTCCTAAAAAGTCTGTTTCCAGCTTACAGTTATTGCAGAACTCGGCAGCACGAGTTCTGACGAGGACCAGAGGGCGGGAACACATAACACCAGTTTTAAAATCGCTGCATTGGCTCCCCGTGCGTTTCAGGATCGACTTTAAGGTTCTCTTAGTGGTTTATAAATGTCTTAATGGTCTTGGGCCCTCTTATTTATCTGACCTGCTTTTAAACTATGAACCCTCGCGGACCCTGAGGTCCTCTGGTACCGGCCTTTTAATTGTTCCCCAGGTGAGAACTAAAACTCACGGCGAGGCCTCATTCCACCACTACGGTCCTCGTCTGTGGAACAGCCTGCCAGAGAACCTCAGGGCTGCAGAGACTGTTGATGTTTTTAAGAAGAGGCTCAAGACCTACCTTTTTAACTTAGCTTTTTGATTTTATTTCATTTTACTTATTTTACTCTATTATTTATTTATTTTTTATGTTATCTTTAAGTTATTTTAGATTTTATTGACTTGTTTAGCATATAATTTTATGAATACCTATTTATTTTTCTATGTTGCTCTTATCTGTTCTCTTGTTTTATCTGTTTTAACATTTTAACACCAGTGTTTCCTCATGGGGATCCTTCACTCTGGGAGCTTTGCCTACATGGTCTGGAGGGAGCTGGTGGGGGCTGCCCTTGTCCTGGTGGCTGGGGCCCCGCACTGCAGCCCTATCACTGTGGTGTGGACCCCGGCCTGCCCTGATCTGGTTGGCTCCCTGCAGGGGCGCCCTCTAGGACCGTGTCTGGCTCCTGGAGTGAACGGATCCCCAAGATATCGCTTCCTCACAGTAGGTCAAGCCAGATGTTTATTAGTCTTAGTGTGGGTGGGTGTGGGGTGTGTGTGTGTGTGTTTGTGTGTGTGTGTGCAAATGTTTATAGTTTTGTGTGCTGTGTTTTGTGCTTGGGTGTGTGAAGGGCTGTTTTTATTTTAAAAATGTGTTTGTTTTTATTTTCTTGAAAAGCACTTTGGGTTGCCTTTGGCAGGAAAAGCGCTTTATAAATAAAGTTTGATTTGATTTGATTTATATATATATATATATATATATATATATATACACACACAGGGAGTGCAGAATTATTAGGCAAATGAGTATTTTGACCACATCATCCTCTATGCACGTTGTCTTACTCCAAGCTGTATAGGCCAAAAGCCTACTACCAGTTAAGCAAATCAAGTGATCTGCATCTCTGTAATGAGAAGGGGTGTGGTCTAATGACATCAACACCTATATCAGGTTTATAAGCCAACACAATTATTAGGCAACTTCCTTTCTTTTGGCAAAATGGGTCAGACGAGGGACATGACAGACTCTGAAAAGTCAAAAATAGTGAGATATCTTGCAGAGGGATGCAGCACTCTTAAAATTGCCAAGCTTCTGAAGCGTGATCATCTAACAATCAAGTGTTTCATTCAAAATAGTCAACAGGGTCACAAGAAATGTGTGGAAACACCAAGGCGCAAAATAACTGCCCATGAACTGAGAGAAGTCAAGCGTGCTGCTGCCCAATGCCACTTGCGAGCAGTTTTGCCATATTTCAGAGCTGCAACATCACTGGAGCGCCCAAAAGCACAAGGTGTGCAATACTCAGAGACATGGCCAAGGTAAGAAAGGCTGAAAAACGACCACCACTGAACAAGACACACAAGCTGAAACATCAAGACTGGGCCAAGAAATATCTCGACTGATTTTTTTAAGGTTGTATGACTGATGAAATGAGAGTGAGTCTTGATGGGCCAGATGGATGTAGCCTGGTACACCAGCTTGACCAACACCATATATGAGATACACGGCAAGTCAGTCTGGGTTCCCTCCATTGGGAAGTGATTTCCACTCCAGTAAAAAATTGACCGGACTAATCAAAGCACAGCAGTAGAATTATTAACAAGAACGTAAAACTCATCCGACGTCTCCACCGCTGTTTCTGCTTAACTAACAGCTTCCGGGTCATAGTCACATGACGTGTGACACAAACACTTTCTCATATTAGTTGTTCAGCAATAAACGATGCTGACATGTAACAGAGTATTTATAATAATAAAACCAGACATTCTATGTTAATATACACAAGAAAATTACACTAAATAGAGAGAGAAAAAACAACGTGTAAATGCTGACTTCCGGCGTCTCCATAGCAACATAGCAACAGAGTGCCGAACTACGCCAACTACAGTCACCTCTGATTGGTTCTCTCCAGTTCATTTTCCTTCTGTTAGTCCCGCCTCTTGATTCGCATTGGAAATCAGTCTCCAGCGGAGGGAACCCAGACTGACTTGCCGTGTATCTCATACATGGCGTTGGTCAGGCTGGTGTACCAGGCTAAGATGGATGGGCCCGTGGCTGGATCGGTAAAAGTGCAGAGAGCTCCATTCTGACTCAGTCATTAGCAAGGTGGAGGTGGGGTACTGGTATGGGCTGGATAACATTAAAGATGAGCTTGTGGGGCCTTTTCGGGTTGAGGATGGAGTCAAGCTCAACTCCCAGTCCTACTGCCAGTTTCTGGAAGACACCTTCTTCAAGCAGTGGTACAGGAAGAAGTCCGCATCCTTAAAGAAAAACATGGTTTTCATGCAGGACAATGCTCCATCACACGCATCCAAGTTCTCCACAGCGTGGCTGGCAAGAAAGGGTCTAAAAGAAGAAAAACTAATGACATGGCCTCCTTGTTCACCTGATCTGAACCCCATAGAGAACCTGTGGTCCCTCATCAAATGTGAGATTTACAAGGAGGGAAAACAGTACACCTCTTTGAACAGTGTCTGGGAGGCTGTGGTTGCTGACCACATTGTACGGCTTTGTACGGAAGCACGGCACGGACCAACACAACAACATTATGATCAAAACACTGATAGGATCCATGGATGGCAGGCTTTTGAGTGTCCTTGTGTGGCAAGGTATGCAACAGAGGGCACGGGCGGGCTTTGAACCCCAGACTCCCGGGTGAAAGCCATGCGCGCAGACCATTCAGCCAAATGGACATCCCTGTGGCCAAGTAGCCAGCACACATGATCAGTCGGAGGCATAGTGACAGGACTGTCAACTGCCACACTTGCAAAGAAAGGTGGCTATATTGGACACTGATTTGTTTTTGTTTTGTTTTTGAATGTCAGAAATGTATATTTGTGAAAGCTGAGCTGTTATATCGGTTTCACTGGTGAAAATGAACAATTGAAATGGGTATATATTTGTTTTTTATTAAGTTGCCTAATAATTATGTTTGCCTCATAAACCTGATATAGGGTGTTGATGTCATTAGACCACAGCCCTTCTCATTACAGAGATGGACATCACCTGATATGCTTAATTGGTAGTAGGTTTTCGGCCTATACAGCTTGGAGCAAGACAACATGCAGAAAGAGGATGATGTGGTCAAAATACTCATTTGCCTAATAATTCTGCAATCCCTACACACACACGTGTCGTGTAGCAATATTGTGTAACCATCAGAATATGTAGTATGAATCTGTAAGAATATTTGAATATGAATGTGTATATGTGTATTTGTAAATGGACAGAGGATATTTTGTTCTGTAGACTGCTGAGTCAATGAATAGGGTAGGCCTATAGTATAGGCCTTGGCTTCAGCCTATAAAAGTCAGTATGACTGACAACAATGTTTTTGCTAAATCATCTTGCAAGATGGCATATACTCACTAATGATCCAACGCTCCATCACATCCATAGACAGGTATTCACATGCCATCTGTGGTGGATAGCAAGCATATAAACCATCAATACACACATGCAGTGGGAGAATATGCAACCTCTATACAGAATGATCCTGACCAATATTCAAGCAAGGATCGCTCGATTTGCAATTCCCACAAAACAAAGTCATATTCAAAGTACAACACTGATCATACTAAATCTTGATGCTCTTTGATAGCAGCAGCACATTTCTAGAAAGATGGGATAAGCCCACGTTTCCATCTGCTTTTCTATTGGCAAATAATATGGAAAATATCATTTTGGAAAAAAATCTACTTGCAAATAAAATGAAGAAAATATTTTTAAAAATGACAAAATCTCTGTAAACATCTGGGATGAGATGAAACCAGTGCCTGGACTTTTGGGAGAAACAAAGTGTTCCATTTTTGTCTATACTGTATGTCTATATACTAAAATCAGCATGGTTTTCCTGAAAGAGACTTTGTCTGGATGGGAGCATATGTTGCACCACCTGAGAGATACTGATTATGCCTACCAGACATGCAAGTATACTAGTTCCATAGTAACCATACTGTACCATCAGACGTAGGCCTCTACACTGAGCGTGGATAATAAGAAAAATGTTTACTCTCATCTGTAGTTCAGAGGTTTGCAAGTATGTCTCCATCTACTGTATTTTAAAAATTTTGGACCAAAGAAGAGAGCAATGTTACTGGATCATGTTGACATATGTTTTTGTTTGTTTGTAACTTACATTAAAGAGCTTTAATTGATGTTATGACAAAGTCTGTTTGTCGACAATTATTTCTGGAAGTGTTCCAGAAATAATTGTATTTGTGTTGTAAATGAAATGCTAATTTACGAAATTTTTATGTTTTCATTTACATTTTACCTGATATGTCACCTTTATTGGTGTTCCACAAGTGTTTTTGTAACATATTCAATACAGGTTACTCAATACATTTGGAGAGAAGAATACATTGGTTAAAGGTTATAATGCCAAGTGAACAATAACAGACCTAAAGAAAGAAGCTGCAATTTTCTTTTAAGACTCTTGTCTTTCTCCCCTCTGTCACAGATAAACACTGAAAGAGAGGTGATAGGAGGGTGGACTCACAGTGTCACAACTGATTGGCTCCATCATGGTAGCTGGAGCACTGAGCAAGCTGAGGAGCTGGGCGCTCCGCCACTGCTCTGCAGACAGATTTCTGCGTGGGTAGACCATCCTCAGTGATAGCAGTGCTGCTGTTACAGACTGCAAGCAATACAGAGAAAGAGAAAACAGTGACAGAAGGAACATAAGCTCACAAATGGCGGCTTTTTTATTTTGGTTTTGTTTTCTATTGTTTTCTTTCTTTCTTTCCTTTTAACATACTGTACTTAAGCCTATTTCATATTAAACCACAAGCAAGGCCTGCTATATTATACAGTATGTGGGGACAAAAGGAAAAACCCTGACAACTACTGACAGTACACAAGTCATACACATCAGCAAAAAGTTGTTAAAACATACTGAACTGAATACCCCCCCCCCCCCCCCCCCCCAAAAAAAACAAAACAGAAATTTTAAATTCTCTCGTTATGGAGTTTAAACTCCAACAACAAGCTGTAACAACATCATGAAAAAACAGTGCCATAACATGACTGGATTTCAGTGTGATTATTCTACCAATATTCTGCGTTAAAGGGGAAAGTTTATGGTGGGATGTCCAACAAGAAATATCAATACAATACTGCATAGAATTAGCATTGCTAAATGATAAATAAAAACATAATTTTCTATGAGTTGAAATTACCCTTGTGTGGGGGCCAAATTCTTCAGTGAGCTTCTTCCAGGGATGCTCATACTCCACAATCATCTGGCCAAGTCGTGGGTAGGAGGGATCACTGCAGATTTTGTTATGACATGCAGTTACACAGTGGAGTCTCAAGAAAATTACAGCTATTGCATTGCATTACAATACTATGTCAAAATTCCATGTGGTTTTTAACATGTAAAAATTATACCAAATGCATCAAACCTGCACCAAGCAAATACAGCCTAATGTTGCTGAAGAAAAAAAAAGGCAGGCAGAGAGTGTATATATGTATATAAAAAAAAAGAAACACATCAATCACATGATGTGACAGCCTCATGTCCCGATGGCTACTTGGCCACAAGGATATCCTTTTGGCTGAATAGTCAGCATGCATGGCTCTTACCTGGAAGACTGGGGTTCAAACCCTGCCTGGGCCCTCTTTTTATTCTGCCACACTTCAAATTGTTTTTTAAAATGCACAATGTCAGCATCAATTTAGCCATTTTCTCACCTGCTTCCATTGGTCATCTCATGGGCACAGTTGAACATTCCCACCAGAGCCTTCTTGTCATCAATGCGAGATAAAGTGATGATAACAGACGTGTAGGTGATGATCAGGTCCAAGTAGTTTTTGGTAAAATCGAAGTTAGAAGCCTGGAATTAAAAATTTCATAATTGTTAGCTCCAGTTACCTCTGAAACCCTCATTACTCTTCTGTTTTCTGAGCGCGAGAGCTCTAGACAAACCGGGACAAACACAGGAGGGGTTGGATATTGATCTAAAAGAAAGAAAGAAAGAAAAAGAGAACGTGCGATCTCGTCTGCTGTGGCTTCTGTAGTTTCGTGAACGTGGATCGGCGTGCTTGCTAGGCATGCGATGTAGTATTGTTTAGACTCTAAGAATATACTAAATGGCGTAGTTTCAAGTAAATTCTAGACGCTACCCACTCAGGACACTTGGATTACATGGGACGAACAGTATGGAGGAATATTGACAATTTTTTGTGGACTTTTATGGACCTTTTTGGCTCGGACCCTGGCGAACTCCATTGGGGGGGTGAGAAGTCGTCCTGATCTCCAGCTGCATTTGACATATTAAAAAAGTGGTCCAGAGTCTTGCTCACCATCAGGGTGAGTGGAAAAAAAAAGTTAAATCATTCTGAGGGTGTACTATTCCTTTAAAGCTGATAAAGTAAGCAGTCATGGCAAATGGCAGTTTTGTTATTCGTCTCCTACACTTTGAAAAATAGGGGTGGGAGAATATCAATACACTGAAAAATTTTCATATGCCAATATCAAATCGATATTTTAAAAAGCTGTATTGATCTATTTTACTTACAAAATCTCACGAGATTTCATTGTTCTGTTTAAAAAGCTCACGATATTTCATAAATTCTCAAATAAATTTCAGAACCAAACAATGAAACATCACAAGATTTCCTTAGCAAAATAGATCAACATCGCGTTTTTTTAAATGTCAATATGACATCAGCATATGAAAATATCCGAAAATCTTTGTGAGTTCTCGCGAGAATTCCTAACGGAACGATGAAATATCGCAAGATTTCATTGTAAAATAGACAGATACTGCATTTCTAAATGTCAATATGATATCACCATATGAAAATATCACGATATTTCAGTGTATCAATATTTTATCCCACCCCTAGTCTTTAGAAGTTTTAAAGTCTGTAAAAAGGAAGTTTTTGAATAGGAAGAAGAAGAAGGTTTTTCTTTTATAGACTTAGAAACAGCGGGCTTATCGGTTAAATATTGGTTAAAGGGATATTGTGTAAGTTCTCCTGTTATTTATTCACAAAAACTGATTATTTGGTTCAAAAGTGTTTTTTCATTAATCAGTAATCACTCCCATCAACAAACTGAAGTGCTCCTCTAAGTTCTAAATTTGCCGTCCGTATCATTCATTTACACATCGAGCGGGGTGGCTCGGTGGAGGCTGTCATGTCGTATCGCCATGTTTTTGCGTTCAGGAGAAGCGTGACGGTAGGAAAACACAGAAACTCACCGGACACACTGGAGTTTTCAGCTCAGTTCGAGGTAATGCCTTTGAAAAGTCACCGCGCTGCAGAGGGGGAGAGACTAGCGTCTCACTGACGCTGGGTTCACGTGCAGTCGGGCAGACGGCCGTTGGTAACAAACCGGATGTCATTTTAATCAATGAAGCCGAGCAAAAAACGGTTAAACATGGGTTCAGGGAAAACAATACGACATCGCCATGACAACAAATCAGATGTGGACAGATGTCACTGTAACTGACGGACCACGTCTTCACATAGAGGCCGGTGATAACTTTACATGCATCGGCTGTCGTCGGTCTGCCCGGTTTCATGCGAATGCAGCATGAAAAGTACGAGGGAGCTGCTCCCGATTACACAGTGTCCCTTTAAACATCATGGGGGTGGCCGATGTCCAATACTCAGTTTTAAGGCCGATATAGGCCGATACCGATAGGGGGCCGATTACATCGTGCATCCCTACTGTAGTTATTTGGGTACAAATATCAACTTGGGTCATTTTGGACCCAGCCGTTAAAATCAGTCACAGAGTTGGTTATAGACTGAAAAAAAAAAAAAAAAAAAACACAGCAACGCACACACCCGCATATGGACATGTGCACACACATGCAGAATGCTTATTGATCTCAGGCAAAACTGAAACTTTACTGTGCAGGTGGAATATCCCCTTTCCACAACTTTCTTTCCACAAATTTTTTCATGTCTCATTAACTTAACAGTTCTTGAAGGGGAAAATCACCATAGCTAGAGAGCAAGCCTGAGTTCCCAGCCATGCTTTCTTGTACCAGAGGGAGAGGGACTCTCTCATCAAAGTTTCCCTTTACTACTAGCATCCACATCTATTACATCCCAAAGAAAAACAAAAACTCCACACATTCAGAAAAGAGAGCATCTCTCCCTTGCTATATTAGAAGTATATTCAGTAAATTGAGTTCAAAACTTCTTTCTGTTCATTTGTGAAACTTTGGCTCATCCAGGGACAACTTGTCCTGGTCCTCGAGGTCCACTGTCTTATTGATTTTAGATGTTTCCTGTTGCAACACTCCTGACTCAAATAAAATAGATTTCAAACTGTGTGTTGTTCAGCTCTGCACAACCCTGCTGACAACCCAATAGTCTGGTGTGTTGCAGCAGAGAAACATCCCAAACCTGCGGGGCAGTGAGCCTCAAGGGTTCTACTGTACAAGTACTTTCTCTTGATTAAAAAAAATATATATATACTAAATTTGCAGTTCTGGAATAAATAATAAATCTATTTCAGTAAAGATACAGCTGTGTTGGAAAAAAGCAAAACAAGTGGTGTCCACTGAATGAATGTAGTCTTTCTGCACTGAGGGAAGGGAAAACTCTTTTATTCAAACAGTTTTTGTTAAAGAACAAGTTCTTCCTTCATGCAAAATAGGTTTAGCATTTAAAACTAAGTGAAACTATTTTTTTTTATTAGATTTTTAGTAAGTTTGGGTCATTTTTGACCCAGAGGATGAAGGATTTTTACAGAATATGAAGGCTTGCAAGATGTCTCATAGTGCACTTTAAGTGTTACACAAAAAAACAAACAATCTGGTTACTTTAATGGATTTAGTGTGAAATGTCAAAGAGAAAGAAGGTAGGTATGGTAGGTACTTACAATATCAAAGAAGCACTGACAGGCATCTATGGTGTTCAGCAACTCATAAACATGGTCCTGAAGGAACAATGCAGAGAGATTAGACCAAGGAATCTACATGTAAATAACATTTCACCATTCACCTTTAAAAATCAGTGATTATCAATATCTCTCTCTAGAGCATAATGATTGAGTAATTTACCATTTTACAATGCCTGACTTGACTGTAAACTCCATCATAGATAGATGGCAACAATTCCCACTGATTCTTGAAATAAAGTCTATAATATATTTGATACTGAAACAACTGCTCTGTATGATGTACAGTGCAGTGTTTCCAACACTGTCTCTTCAAATTTGATTTTCCACATAGTGGAAACTAGAGTGACAGATTGTTGTCATTGTCAATTTAATAGATTTATCTGATGTAAAGAAGCAACTCTAAATTTTGATCATGAAATTTAAACCAAGAAAAGACAAAAACAGAGAAAAGAAGAAAGATGACTGAAAATAACAATTACCCTAAACTCTATGACATCCAGGAAAGAGTCATAGTAGCTTGTTGTGGCTCCCAACACCTCAGATTTCTGTCGCTGGATGCTGTTCAGATTTTGCTGTAGTCCACAATGATGAAAATATCAATAATCAGGTGTGTAGTGATTGGTTTGATGAGCTCAAATCAATATGTAACATCGGGAGAAAAACATACTTTTTCAAATGTTTACTTATACTTACAATGTTTCCTCTGAAGTCAATATTGGGGAACTTCTTGTTGATATATTTGATGGCAGGTTCCATTGCTTTATTTGTAAGAACAGATGGCCGCAGCTTGGGATCTGCACATGTCTTCAGAAGACAAAAGGATATGATAAAGAATATCAGATTTCTCTTTCTTTTTTCTTTCTCTTTTATTTTTCAAAAGTACATTTTTCATGTTTTGAGCAGGAATGACTTTTTCCATGGCAATTATACACAATAAATAAATCAAAAAGAAGCATGCTGCAAGAAACCGCCTCAACTGTTTGGTCTATTTGCTTCTCTAAAGATGTTAAGATTCTTACAAAAAATATTATGAACTACTTCCCACATTCAAAGTCTGGCTGCAGATGTTTTAGTGTAAGTAAAACTTTAGTCACAGACTTTTAAAAAGGTTGAAGAAGTTACATGGTTCAAAACTTGAAGTCAATGCAGATGTACCTTAAAGTACAAGAACTGTCATCGTGCTTAAGGCCTAAAAAAAAAAAAAAAAAAAGACATTATTTAAGACTTGCCTTTTTTTCTTTGAGTATTTGAAACCAAATTTTGACATTATTTGTCAACATAACTGTAGAAAAATAAAAGATTCATTCTTTGTTAAAATCGTTTAAAGGTCTAACAGATCTTCAAGACTTTTTTAAACTGATTAAAGGGTCTCATTGTTTAATTTTGTTAGGATTTTTTTTTTTTTTTAATTGTCTTACTTATGAACTATTAGTGACCAAAATGTGTGTATCCTAAAGGTCTTTGCATTGTGACCACAGATGAGAAAAAGAGAAATGGCATTCTGTTAAGATTAACATCAAGATTCAGTTTGCTATTAACAACTCCAAACCAAATAGCAAAATTACAGTAAGTCGTTTAGAGAAGCAGACGAACATCATCCAGAAAACCACAACTTGCTAACTAAGCTAGCCAACAATAGAACCCCTCCTTTTGCACATATATGGTATTCTGTTGTTTCATAAAAACGAGATGGTGATGGCTGAATGTCATAGTTGAGGTTTGACTAGACAGTGAGTGACATCATATCCAACTTTTATATAAAGCTGATGAGGCACGCTGAGTGAGCA
Source organism: Atherinomorus stipes (assembly GCA_023101725.1). Lineage (NCBI taxonomy): Eukaryota > Metazoa > Chordata > Actinopteri > Atheriniformes > Atherinidae > Atherinomorus > Atherinomorus stipes. Next base: position 390,234 of record JALJCO010006772.1, read on the forward strand.
TTACTGGCTTAATATAATTAACCATACTTCCTCCGGTGAAATGTCCCCTACATGTCGCTGCTACGGCTGTTTGACCGTCAGTAAACTAAATACTGTCTTTGAAGTCAGTTCATAATCAAATCCCTCTTTTGAAAATGTTTACATGTATTGTTGAATAATTAAATTCTCATAGGTTTCTGTGTGTTTTACTGATGTCTTTTTGTTTTGTTATGTGCCATGTCACTTTCAGTCTGAAGTAACTGACATTTTAGTCGTCACACCACAGACTGACTTCCTGCTTACACTTCCTCTTTGGAAACATAAGCTCCTTTGCAGTTTGAAGACTGTGTTGTCAGCATACACACAAAACTTCACAAAGTTTATCTAATACGATCTTATTATTGGAGTCCAAGTACAAAGTCTGAAAGATCCTTAGAGAAACTGAGTGTATTTAAATGTGAAAGCTGGTTTACATCTTATACAGTAAGATTCTGTCGTATCAGTATACTATCATCTCTATCTTTGTTTAGGACTTTTCTTTGTATTGAAGATACAAAGGTAGATTTGAATCTGTTCGCTTGGTTTACCATACTGTTCAATAGTCTTGTGGAGATTAAAAGTTAGCACAGAAGAAAAAAATAACAATAAAGTTAACCTAATTGCTGCAATTGGAGGTGTAATATATCTACATTTAGATGTAGTTTTGTAATGTTTATGTGATTCAAGCAGATTTATTTTTAATTACCAAAGCAAATCGCACGCTGAAGGAAGAAGTTCCTCATTCACATCTCTGTTACTCATACTGTTTGCCTTTTAAATGTCATTTCTCCTCACCTTCTTAATGTAGTTCATGCGTATGAGCACCCCATTCCCTCTTTCATTGAGAATGGTGAGTTTTTCAGCCAGTTTCTGCTGGTAATCCATGGCTGCAGGTATGCTGCACCTCTCCCTCCGTTCGAGCCCTGGCCTCCTGCTATTGAGCTGCCGTTGAACCCTCAGAAACAAGTGCACCCAGAGCCTCACCCTGTCACGTGAGGCTCATGATGGAGACGTGCTTCCTTAAGTTAGAATTAAACTGCTGTTCTTGCTGTCTGCTGTGGCTCTTACTTCCTTTTACTGTGTAAAAATGCATGTTTGACAAGGACTGACAGAGAAGTACAAATTTAATTAAGGACGTAACTTTAAATAATAAATGTCAAGTACTGTTAAAAGAGAAGTTGGGATATTTAAGTGGGTAAAGGGAAATACATTAAAACCATGTTTTAAGAAAAAAAACTTTTTCTTTTTACCACAAGGTGGCACCATTGACCAAGTGACGCCCTTTGAGGGCAAACAAAAAGAGAGCAGTCAAATAATTCCAACCTAAAGCAGGATCCTCAAACCTGGTCTTTGGGGGCCGGTCTCCTGCAGGTTTTAGAAATTTCCCTGCTGCAACACACCTGATTCGCACTCAGACTAGAACAGAGCTTGATGTCAGAATCAGGCTAAGTGTTCCTGTTAGCTGTTTTCTCATGATTATAAGAAAACAAGTAGGATCATCATGTGAAATTTAGTGTAAGGCAGTACTCATCATTTCTATTCAGGACTGTGGGAATGTCTTATTAGTGAGAATGATGTAGGTTTCATTAGATTGCTTCATCTGAAAAGTAATTTACACACTCTGTAGTTCTTTTAGAACATATGTAATGTAAATGAATGGCAGAAAGCTTCATTTTAAACTTTGAAAATCTATAGGGATAAAAATCCAAAGTCAGGTTGCATCTATTACTTTTGCAACTATAATAACTTATAATTCTTCTTTACGTCTGTTTATAGGTCTGTCGGGGAAACATTAGGGCAGTTTCTAAATCAGCCTTCTGTCTTTAGTTATCTGTTTTTTTTGTACAAGGGGTTGTCTGAATATGAAAAAATGTGTTTGGAGATAAGTTCAGAGAGCACTCGGAATGTGAATTACTTCAGTTGTCAGTGTTGCTATATTTGGTCGGTCATTTCTTTAGACATTGTAGGAAGCACAAAAGTAACATGATTTAGAGCAAATTTAATTTTCCACAATTTTTGGATGTTCATGTTTTCTCAGTCTGTAATCTGCCACCTTGCTGTAACTTAATCTGGTTCCTCCAAATCCTTTTCTATTTGCAGCTGCTAAAAATAAACTAATCATTTGTGTGTGTGTCGCTTTGTGTTTTGATGCATAATCCCTGTTAACTAGAAAGTAGTTGTGAACAGTTCGCATTCAGTTCTTGTGTAAAATTATTTAGACAAAAGACTTTCTCGTGTAAACTAGAAAGACCCAAGGTTATTCAGCAACCAAGTGTTGTTTTGTTAAATCTTAAACAGCAATGGAAACACAAACCTCTTTGATAAAAACTCTTCCCCTGAATCAATAAGTTTGAAGATCAAAATAAGAAAATACACCCTTAAAATAAACAAATACTGTATGTCAAAGACATATGAAATCATAAATTATGAATGATGAGCTATGTCATATTTACTGACGTGCCATTCACATAATTTCTGGACATTTTCAGTCACTATTCATTTAAAGTTATTTGTTTTTAGTTATTATTTATTAGTTATAAAGTTTAAAGTTATTACTATGGTTAAAAAAAACTGAAATTTGGCTTTATCTCGGCCAGAGAAGCTGATTTTGGGAATACCTTGTTTCAGTGGTATACCAAATCCACAAAAAAACAATTTTCCTCCTGATTTACAGACTGTGACAGTTTTCAAGCCTCAGATTTAGCATTTTTATCATCAATCCAGAAACAAGTGAAGTGCAAGCAAGCATGAAGAGCCAGTTCTGAGGGACGGGAAGGACAGAGTTTTGGCGCTGATGGAGGGTGGCGCTGATGGAGGGTGGCACTGAGCGACAAGGACTCCACCCACAACTCAGAGGCCAATTGCTAATTAGCTACTTTTTTTTAAGAATGCTTTAAAATAACTAAAAGAAGAACTGGTGTGGATCTTTAAAAGAACTTCTTTTTCAAAAGGCAAAAGTAGTTGTTCCCCTAGTTTAAAGGCAAGGTAGGGGATCCTAGAACAACGTTTAAAGCAAGTTACATTTTAATATAGAAACCACGCCTCCAGAGCAGGAGCGTGTGCGCAGATGGTTTACACGCGAAGATAACTGATAACAGCCGAGTGGATAGCTTGTTAGCCTGCTAGTAAACAGAGGAACTACGTTGTGTGTAAAGTGTTAATTTGCTCACCTCCAACTCCTTCTGCAGTCTAAAACATCCACACTGCAAACGTCAACACCTTCATGACTTGATCCACATCCGTTTTTGTTTTTGTTTTTTTGTTTTTTTTTTCAGTGCATTTTAAGAGCAAAAAGCTACACAGATAGCCGAATGGCAGCAAGTTGCAAGCGAGCGAGTTAGCGAGCACGCAGGTGGGGGGGGGGCAAATGGCCTTTGAGTTTGATAGACATATCATTCAATCAATAAGCACAGGCCATTCACAACAATTGGATTGGGTTTCTTTAGTCCTGTACATTCCACAGGAAGTTTCAAAACGGGAATAATAACGTATAAATTATTATAAAAGTCCATTTTTAATGATAGGGCTCTTTTACAGCTGACAGGACAACTATATACAGTAAATAAAGAAAATATATTTTATATTATGTTATGTTATATTATATTAAATTGTATTGTATTCCAACTAAAACTGGCAGGGAAAGGACGTGGAAATCATGAGTTTAGTAAAGTTAAGAGAATCAAAACTTGTGCATAAATACAGTTGTATGCAGTTAAAAATAGTAAAAGTTGCCAATCAAAGAGACTGGCTAACTGAGGACTTCCTTTCAGTCTGTTTTGGTAATAATGGAGGAAACACTGCCAGCTTCAAATGCAACCCAGATGTCAGGAGTGAGATGGCAGAGCACGCGGTCTATATTATGTAAAGTGTAGGCAGGTTACTCGTCTACTGGCTTTTGGTGTGGATGGCAGACATTGTAGACATTTGCAAAACTAATAAACATTACTTGTCCAAAACAATACAGTGTATGTAGCCCCTTTGATTGCAGTGAACTAAAGACAAGTTAAGAAACAGAAAAACAGTGTAATAAATGCAACAACCAAACGACAAATGACAACAAAGCAAGTCATGAAACAATGAGCAAGAGGATCTAGTAGAGAATGAACCTCCCAGCCAGGCATTATCAATCGTATTTCCCGAGTTGTCAATTCTTGCTTCTGTGGTACACCACAAAATTGTGTACTTTTTATGTATTTCATTTGATCAAAATTCTGGAATGCGCTGCTAGGTGGCTGCAGTTTGTAATAGCTCTCCCTTAGCTTTTGTGCTTTTTTCAAATATAGTTGTCTTTTTTATTGACATTACTTGTCAGATTAGGTTTTTCTGGGAAGATTTTTTTTATGCTGGTTTGAAGGCTGTGCAATTCAGGAGATTTTTCCTCATATATTTGGCTTTTTTCACTACTTGTTATGTTGTGTATCCATAGCAGCAGAAAAATTGTTTACCACCGGGATCAGCTGTTAAAACTCTCCCAAATCAAGATTTTCAGCGAAATAACATGTCAAATCCCAGTTAAGGAGAAAGACAAGAGGATGCAGGGCAGGGGTAAGGCAGAGAGAAAAATGGTGGAGATTTAAACCGTTTCTTCCAACTGTTGTGATGGATAATGTGAGATTGCTAGCTAACAAGATGGACGAGCTTGTGCTAACAAGGTCTCAGAAAGAGTACAGAGAATGCAGTATCATGTGTTTCACCGAGACATGGCTGCACGAACACATCCCGGACTGTAATGCGTCTGTACACGGCTTCAAGACGGTCTGTGCAGACAGAAATAAACAGCTCAGCGGGAAGCTAAAGGGAGGCGGAATTGCAGTGCTGGTCAATCAGCGTTGGTGCCATCCAGGACACATCACTGTCAAGGAGAAGATCTGCACAAGAGACATTGAACTGTTAGCTGTGAGTTTTCGTCCATATTATTTGCCCAGAGAGTTTGCCTGTGTTATTCTGGTAGTGGTTTATATAATACCAGGTACCGCACCAGAGACAGCCTGTGATGTCATCAGCTCCGTCGTGGCTAACACAGCATCCAAACTCATTCATGATGATCTCTGGAGACTTCAACAACGTCTCCATCTCTGCTACGTACCAACTTTCCAGCAGTTTGTCAGCTGCTCCACCAGAGAAAATAAGATGTTGGACTTATTTTATGCAAATACTAAGAATGCATACAGCTCCTCTGCCCTGCCTCCTTTAGGAAGATCAGATCATAATCTGGTTCTTCTCACCTCCACCTACAAGCCCATCGTTCAGCAGCAACCAGTCATTAGGAGGACGATTAAAACCTGGTCTACTGAGGCTGAAGATGCTCTGAGAGGGTGCTTTGAGGCCACAGACTGGAATGTCATCTGTGAACCTCATGGAGATGACATCAACACCATGACTGAGTGTGTGACAGATTACATAAACCTCTGTGTGGACAACATCGTTCCAACAAGAACAGTGAGGTGCTTCCCCAATAACAAACCCTGGATCACCAGTGACCTGAAAAAGCTGCTGAACATCAAAAAGAAAGCTTTCAGGGATGGAGACAGGGAGTTACTGAAGATCACACAAAAACAACTAAAAACACAGACTAAGAAGTGCAAGGAGGACTACAGGAAGAAGTTGGAGAGCCAGCTCCAGCAGAACAACGTGAGGGATGTGTGGTCGGGAATGAAGAGGATCACTGGCTTTAAGTTAAAGGGGGACCAGACTGACGGAGGTCTGGACAGAGCTAATGAACTGGGGTCTCATTTATAAAGCTTGCTTAAGAAAAAAAGGGGGGTTGAAGGTGGGGAAGGTGATTTTCACGCAGAAATTTTTAAATAAAAAAAAAAATGGAGGGGGGGGGGGGGGGCCGGGGGGGGGAAAATAAGAATTGTGGAGGAAGAATATTTAGGGGGGGGGGTGGGGGGGCGGTGGGGGGAGGATGATGAATAAGGCAGGTTAATGAAATAACAATTAATATAAGACTGAAGACGTTATAACTTTAATGGTGTTCAATTAATATACAAATAGCACTATAAAGATATAGTACAGTGGGGTGAGAATAAAATGTTCATCAATAAATAAAGAAATGAGAGAAGATAAATAAAAAAAAAAAATAAATAAAAGGAAAAAAAAAAATAAAAAAAAAAAAAAATAATGGAGGAGGGGTGAGGGAAAAGAAAAAAAAAAAAAGAAAAAAGAAAATAGACAATAATTTATAAAAGTTAAAAAAAATAAATAAATAAAAAAAAAAAAAAATTAGTGAATTATTGTGGATGAAGAGTGGAGGGAAAGGAGGGGAAGGAGGGGGAGAAGTTAAAGGATGTGGGGGTAAAAATTACAGTAATTTTATTTTTTTGTAAAGCCCCCCGACGGAAGGCCCATGGGATTGGGGGTGGCCATAGCGTGGGGGGGCAAATTAGGGGGGGGGGGGGATGGGGGGGGGGAGGAGGTGGGAACTGCTGCCAAAACGTTCTTTACTTGCCATACACTCCTCCACCCGTAATATCAGAGCGACTCATAATATAAATAACTATTTATCCATAAGATATTTATAGCTGTCTTCTTAAAAAAAGATTTTAGGCTCCACATCAACAAAGAATTTTTTCCAATTATTTAATAATTTAGATTCAACCTCAGTTTAACATAAAGGTGGTATTATTAGGTAATAGGGGTGAGGGGGTTGGAAATGGGAGAGGGGGGGGGTGAGGGGGGAGAGAAATAAAGAAAAGTGAGTGTGAGGGAAAGATATAAAGAATTTGGTATGAAATTAATAAATATAATGGGGTGACCTGAACATGTTCTTCAATAGGTTCAGTTCCCCCCTGCCGACAACCCAGCACACCACACACCCTCCGTGAGCCTACAGCTTTCCTGTCCCACCTCCACTCTGTCACCCTGCACTTCAGTCATGGACCTGAACACAGCCTCCTCTCCCTCCACATCAGGACATCCTGAGACCTCTTTTGCCTCCACCTCCAGCCTGACTGTCTCCTGTGACCAGGTCAAGAAACAACTAGAGAAACTGAACTGGAACAAGGCTGCAGGTCCAGATGGTGTCAGTCCCAAAGTTCTCAAGACCTGCTAAAAACAACTATGTCCGGTTCTCCAGCACCTTTTTAACACCAGCCTGAGACAGAACAGAGTTCCTGTGCTGTGGAAAACATCCTGTCTTGTTCCTGTCCCTAAAAAACCTCAATAAGCTGAACCAAATGACTACAGACCAGTTGCTCTGACATCTCACATCATGAAAGTCCTGGAGAGACTCTTACTGGCTCACCTCAACAAGCAAGTGAATACCTTTCAGGACCCATTACGGTTCGCACATCGTAATGGGCTTGGGGTTGAAGACGCCATCTTCCTGCTTCAGAGAGCCCACTCTCATCTGGACCAGTCAGGCAGCACTTTGAGGGTCATGTTCTTTGATTTTTCGAGTGCCTTTAATACTATTGAGCCTGCTTTGCTATGTCAGAAACTCCATAACTTTCAGGTGGATCCCTCCACAACCACCTGGATTTACGACTACCTAACAAACAGACCACAGTTTGTGAGACTGAAAGGTTGTGTGTCTGAGATGGTGATCAGCAGCACTGGAGCACCACAAGGGACTGTACTCTCACCATTCCTCTTTACATTGTACACCTCAGACTTCCAGTACAACTCTGACTCCTGTCATCTGCAGAAATACTCTGATGAATCTGTAGTTGTGGGGTGTATCAGTGATGGACAAGAAGCCGAGTACAGGGAACTGGTCGATCAGTTTGTGAAATGGTGAAATAATCAGCTCATCTTTAATACCAGCAAGACTAAAGAGATGATTGTTGACTTCAGGAGGAGCAAGAATAAGCAGCATAGTCCTGTCTACATCCTGGAAGAGGAGGTGGAGGTGGTAGAGAACTAAAAATACCTTGGAGTTCAGCTGGACAACAGACTCGACTGGAAATCAACACTGACTACATCTACAAGAAAGGTCAGAGCAGACTCTACTTCTTAAGGAAGCTGAGATCATTCAACGTCTGCACCAAGATGTTGCAGATCTTCTACAAGTCTGTTGTGGAAAGTGCAATCAGCTTTGCAGCCATCTGCTGGGGAAGCAGCATCAGAATCAGAGATGAAGAAACTAAACAAGCTGATCAAGAAAGCTGGTTCTGTGTTGGGGATAACTCTGGAGCCGCTGGAGCTAATCGTTCAAAAAAGAATGCTGCACAAGCTGATGAAGATGAAGGAGGATTCTTCCCACCCTCTCCACAACACGGTGAAGAATCAACAGAGTGTGTTCAGTGGGAGGCTGCGTCAGGTTCGCTGTAGGATATATATACAGAAATTCATTCCTGCCAGCAGCCATCACCCTAAAGAACAAGACTGACTGACTTTTGTTTATTTAAAAAAAAAAAAAAAAAAAGAGTGAGCTTTTACAACACTGAATTTCCCTTCTGGGATGAATAAAGTATTTTTCATTTCATTCATTTTATTTACTGCATGGTTATTTTATTTGCTTAATGACTCAAAGGGATGTTATTTCTTTATTTGATACATATTATGGAAAAATGTGAGTGTGGGCAGCACACACGACTACGTACACCGAAGCAAGACCTTTGTTCTTATTTTCAATGCAAAAATTTTTTACGCTCGTCCAATATCGCTGCTGTCAGGTACAAAGTGTTGATGTTCATGATGTTGTGTCTGTGTTTTACAAAACCAAATGTTTTTTGTCACTTCCTGAAAAATAACCGTTTTGGGCATAGGTTTGCATACGACAGCAGCGATAGATAGATAGATAGATAGATAGATAGATAGATAGATAGATAGATAGATAGATAGATAGATAGATAGATAGATAGATAGATAGATAGATAGATAGATAGATAGATAGATAGATAGATAGATAGATAGATAGATAGATAGATAGATAGATAGATAGATAGATAAACTTTATTGTCTGCCTTGCGGTGACAGAAATTCCTCTTTAACAAGGCTCAGTCAAGCAGGACATGAAGAAATAAGACTAAGAACATAGACAAGAAAGATTAAAAACAAAACACTAAAAAAAAGTTAAAAAGAAACATTGGTACTGAGTGGCTTATTTCCTTTTGTTTAGGAGAGTTATCGCAGTGGGGATGAAGGATTTTTTGTAGATGTTTTTGCGGGCCAGGGGGGACTTTGTAACGTCTTCTGGATGGAAGTGACTGGAAGGGAGGGGATGGAGGGGATGAGAGGGGTCCTCTGTGATCATGATGGCTTTCCTGATCACAGAGCGGTGATGCAGGTCAGAGAGAGGAGTTTGTGGTGAACCAATGATTTTGCTGGCCTGATTAACAATACGGGAGAGCTTTGTTTTGTGTTTGGCAGAGATGGAGCTGTACCAGCACGATATACTGAAGGTGATGATGGACTCGATGAGTGAGGTGTAAACCAGGGTTAAAATGCTTCTGCTGACATCAAAATTTCTCAGTTTCCTCAGCAGGTGAAGGCGCTGTTGTGCTTTTTTGTAGATGTAGTCAGCTTGGTTCCCAAATGACAGGCTGGCGTCAATTTCCACTCCAAGATATTTAAAGACTTGAACCTGCTCAACAGGCTGACCTTGGATGGAGAGGGGTGTGAAAAGTGGAGTGTGGGTTTTATCTCTGCCCCCGCAGCACAGCTCCTTTGTCTTTGAGACATTTAGCTCCAGGAAATTTTGGTCCAAATCTCTGACCAGGTCTTCTACTGCCTGCTGGTACCGGGTCAGTGAAGTGCTGTCTGGCAGATGGGCCACCTGTGCCATGTCATCTGCATATTTAAAAAGGGTCATTCCTTCCCTGTTGCAGGAGATGTTATTTGTATACACAGAGAAGAGAATAGGAGATAAAACACAGCCCTGTGGTACTCCTGTGTTTAAAATCAGTTTACTGGATTTAAAACCATTTAAAAGTACCTGCTGTGGCCTGTCACGTAAAAAGTTCTGCTTCACAAGCATGCATATGTGTATCAAACAGCTGACCCGGTAAATTCAAACTTATCTTAAGTCTTCGTCTGTGGCCTGGAGGCAGTGTACATTAGCCGGTGTCCACGTTTTTAGATGCCATGTTGTTTATATTATGCTTGTTTGTCTCCACTTCGATCATTCAAACAGCTCAAATGCCCGACCAGTCGCACAATTATCAGGTCAGCGAGTTGCTTTGAGTAGCAGAAAAAAAAAATTGCCCACTTTTCATGAAGTATGAAACAAACAAAAACTGTCAATCATGGCACTTTGTTTTGGTCAATATACACAGAACACAACAGCTAGCGGGAAAAAAATCTTTTACTCTCTTTAAGATATTAATCCATGCATAACACATGGCAAGCTTCTTCGTTGTTTGATATACAAGCACATGTTTTGTCAGGCCCATAATTATCCTTAACTTGTTCAGTATACAGCCAAAAGCTGGCATTCCTCTTTCAATAAAAGTGAAGTAGATTTGGCCCCTGGCTATGACACACACCACTGCATCTTATTACACATATAATGGTTAAACATATAGAAGGGTTGAAAGAGACAGCATTCTTCCACGGCACGTTGGGACACGGTACAGAGGCAGACAGGAAAGCAAGACACCAAGGGCTTCAGCTCAAGAGAAAAGAGCAAAATGTAATTGACAAGCAGAAACTACATGCAGCAGATAGTAAATCTTAATCTTTTTACAGCTTAAATGAAACGTGGAAGGCATGTAATGAGTAATAATACAAATTCAAGTAAACATGACTGATAACTATGTACTCAGAATTGGGCACCCTTATTTAACATGTAGGAAAGTAAATACAGATATTCAGCACCATATATTAACAAAAGACAAACTAAAGATACATAATAAAAATGCTTTCCCACATTCCCCTTGTCTGTAGTATTATAATATAAATATTCAAATTTATATCATATCACAAGGTTATTTTCATCTTCACCAAGTAACTAGAAAACGCATGAAAGTGCCTAATTTTTCTTCCATTTGTTAAAGCCGCAGACATATACAGTAAAAAAGAACAACTATCAAAGCATGTTATGGGCCGCACAGTTGCTCTGGGTCAGTGGTTCCCAAACTTTTTGAGCTACAATGCGCAAGATGACATTCATTGGTGTTCACAAGCCATTTGTTTTCTTCACTGACATTTTACGATTGAGTGGATTTTACTTGAAACTCCAAAGCAGACATGATGGGAACAAAATAGAAAACATATTCTATTTTCAAGAAGTAAATAGACGAGAGAGAAAATTGAGGAGAAGAAAATTTTGCTCTCCAGCAACAAAGAGAAAAAGAGCAACTAAATGCCCTAAGTGACCTAAGGCTGGCTTCCTCAAATTCAAGAGGTGTTAACAGAGTCCAAGAACTCTACTTCTACTTTTCTGACAAGTTGGGGTCAGGTGGAAGTACTCAACAAATATAGCATGTGCACACATGTACAGGAAACACATGATAAAAACGTGCATGCCTAGGTAAGCAGAGCGGGTTGGCTAAATTGAAGCTTTCAAAGCCTGACCCAAAAAATAATGGGCTGAAGTCATTTTTTTTATCTGAAGTATTTATTTGAACCTTTAATTTATTGTTAAGGCTGAATAGATAAATAAAATAAATCATTTGTATATATGTACCATTGTGATTTGTCAGAGTTGTTGTGCAAACATTATCCACGATGGGGCAGAAGACAAGTATAAGATTGCATACAGCAAAATTTTGAACAAAGTTTTTACCATAATGTAATGTCTCAGAAACAGTTTGTGTCTAATATGATAAACACAGCATTAAAGGGTTGACATATTCTTAAATCAAATAATCTCAAAAGATTTTGGATGATATCAGAGAAAACACACACACAAAGCCTGAATTATATCAAATGTTAGGTAAAAGTTAATCTGTTGGAGGATAGAGTCAATCTGGCTCCAATACTGTCTAGATTGTGTCAGAGAAGGTGAAGTGGTGTGAAAGTCATGCGGCAAGTTAAGTAAGTGTGAAGAATTTTATGTTTACATTAATATTTTCAACAGAATGTAGTAAATTGTCATTTGCTGATCATGTGCTGAAATAATTTTTATGTTTCTGGAAGAATATCTAAATAGTTACCAAAGTGCAACTCACAACTACCTGCTCAAAGAAAAACAATGGCAGCACACAAAATCTCTGTTCTGTGTCTGGTTGCATTATTTCTTAAGCTTTTTCCCTCATTTCCCTTTATGTTGCTTTTTTTCATCTCTGAGAGCCTGTCAGGGCTCATTTAGCAGGGGTGTGTCCCTTCACTGCACACTGAACTTTCCAAACACAATTTAAGACTGTATTAATAGACAAATTTCTCCCACCCCCAGAACAAACTCCACCTCATTTTACTTTCCACCTATTTGCTTCAGTCACTTTATGATTGCCAACACAGAAATACAACATCCACACACTCCAGCGCAGAGTTAAAATAACAGTGCTGTTTTTTTTTGTGTGTTTTTTTTTTTTAAGGGTTGTGACTATTATAACAATAAAAAACTTCCCTTTCATAACTTCCAGTCAAAGTGAAAAGACTTTGGCCACACTGTTACTGTGGAGTGTCTGTGAGGCTGATGAATTTTCTTTTATTATATTAATGAGCTGCTTGAAAGTGTCAAACCCTCAGTAAAAAGAATGCAAATTGCTCACAGACGGCTTGGCCCCACATCGGAAACAGGTCAGCTGCCTGTCAGCCACTCAGCTGGTAGCGCGGATTAAATAACAGGTAGTTTCATTTGCAGACTCTTCTCTCTCTCTCTCTCTCTCTCTCTCTCTCTCTCTCTCTCTCTCTCTTTTTTTTTTTTTGCTTTTATCCATTAGTTTTATTCATTATACATACATATATGCATTCTGGTTTCTCTGGCAAAGTCTTTTCATTTGTGTTAAATCACTTTTTACAATGCTATTTCTACAAAGACTAAACAAGCAACAAATACAACCTCATGGGATATACAGTCAGACATTTTACACTATGTGTTTTTCTAGTGAATTGTCTTATCAGCTAACTTTTTTTTATAGGGTGCTCTTATATTTCCTTGAAAGACCGTACATTCATACGATCAGCATCTCATCTGATAGACATCTTTTCTGTTGGAAAGAAAAAAGAAAAAGAGAGAAGACGAAAGCAAGAGGCAAGAGGATGGACAGAGCAGAAGCAGCTTGGTGAGCAGGAGGAGCCAAAACTAAAGACATTCCTTCATTCTTCTCCAACATGGACTGTAGTAAGCGAATGAGGGAGTCATAACATTGCATTACAAATGTGTGTACAGTTTTTATCTTATGTGACATGTGACATCTATTCATTAAAAAAAAAAACTAAATATTCCAGTATGCCCACCACCGCTCACCTACCTACCCCCTCCATCCAACATCTTTTCCACCAATGTTTGCTTCCACCAGCTAGAATGTCTCATGATGAGAAAGAGTTAATGTAAGGAAAAGGAAAAGAAGTAGCTCTAGCAGGCCTGTATCCAAACCCTCTGAGCTACCATAGTGAGCATCCTTCTTGCCTTAGACAAAAAAGAAAAAGCCTGCAAGGACAGCAGTGTCGTTGCTTGTGGTCTTTTTTTCAGTACATTTTTATTTATATAAAGGAAATTATTGGTTTTCTTTTTCCCTCAACATCAGTGTCCTCTAACTTTTTCTATGCAATACCACTGACATCCTGACATTACTGATTTTTATTTTATTTTATTTATTGTTTTCCCCTCCCCCACTTGCCCTACAGGTGCCTAATGACACTTGCCCGGCCGGCATTGTAAATAAGAATCTTGTTCTTAATGTCTTTGCCTTGTTAAATAAAAGTTGAAAAGAAAAGAAAAAAAAAAACACCCAGAGTAATTGCATGCTTCAATTATTGCCCTGTTTTTTCATCCTCTTTATTCGGCATCCGCCACTTGTGACCAACTCAGTGGTCACAAAATTCTGCTTATAATCTTTATCGTTCTGTTGTCAACAAATTCCAAGACAATAGCAAAACCTGGAGTTCATCTTCCTCATAAACTTTCTGTGTATGCAGCCTGGTATTATGAAATCATGTCCTGTTTTAATAAGACTTTTCAGTAGTTTTGGTTGCCCAAGATGCTTTTTTTTTTCTTTGCTGTAACAGTTGAATAGTTTTACTCTTTTAACATCTAAAAAAAACACACACATACATACACAACCAAGGCCACCCCTCTGACATTGTGGCTTTACTTCTAGTATGCTGCTGTAGACCAGTGTTTCTCGACTGCATGTCTTCTGTGCGTTCGTACTCCAACACACCTGATTCAGATTGATTAACCTCCTCATCAAGTTCTTTGCAAGCCTGTTAATGAGCCATTCATTTGATTCATGTGTGTAAAAGTAGGGTTGCCTCCAAGACCTGCAGGGCAGTGGGTCCTGAGGACCAAGATGCTGATCTGAATCAGCATATTTCACTTGCTAACATACAGTAAGTCTACATCTTTACTCTCACGTTCTCATTTTCCATCAGCTCCTGTAGATGGAGCACTCCGCCTGACAGTGGCTCTGACTGAGCAGTATCAAAATGGAGACATGTGGTTCTGGCCCACCATCTGTTGTGTATGAGGCCATTGTATCAATGAGGTAAAGATAGCATCTCTCAGACATCACCTTTACAGGCACAGTGTCCCCAGTGTTCACAGCCAGCCTCCCATGAATAAGAGCTTAGCTGCTTGCTGAAAACCCTCTCTCTCTCTGTCTCTCTCTCTCTCTCTCTCTGTCTCTCTCTCACTTGTTAATGTTTTCTCATCTCTCTTTTGCTCCCATCATCCTTTTTCCTGCTTTGGTGTTTCTGGCCTCATTGCACCGCACCATGGCCTTTAACACACTTCCAACATCATCATCACACAATCCAAGCATTTTGTCACCTATTTGTGAAATGAGCATATTACCTTTTTTCAAAAAATCATTTTTATATTTTTACAGATTATCATGACACTTAGATGCTTTAAAAAAACATAACACACATAAAATGAACTACAAAGGTCATTATCTCAGTTTTCTAACTATAGAGTATTACCCAAGCTTATTGAAAATAATTGTGATATTGAAAAGAACTAAATAGCCATATTGTGATAAAAAAAAGGAAAGAAATAGACATGTGATATTATTGTGATACCAGAAAATAAAAGGAAATTAGTCTGAAAGCATTATATGTTTTTAACTTTTCTTTGAGTCGTGCATTAACATTGGAACAGAGAATGCTTTTGGCCACATGGGGAAAATCTAGATTTGTGAAAGTCCAAGTTAAACCTGTGTTAGTCCCTCACACAGCACTCAGGTGAACCAGGTGTGGGCCCCTGAGCAAGGTCTTTAACCCCTCCAACTGCTCCCTGGGCACCGTAGTTGGCAGCCCACTGCTGTTAAACTAGAGATGGGTTAAAGCAGAACTCAGTAACTTCAGCTCAGGGCTTCCCCTACTGGTCTTCTTTCACTGTTGTAAAGGTCGTAATTTCCCCTTCCCCCCACAGCACACAGATGTCTTCTCTACCTGTCTTTCCCCTATTTTGATCCCTGAATATATTTCTAAGCTTTTACCAGCTCGTTGATGCTACATTGCTACGTTGGTAGCAACAGCTCATCTCCCTCTGCAGCTGCTCAAAGCAGAGCCCTGTGTCTCCTGCAGCGGGATGTTTTACAGGCGTTTAGCGGGTAAATATGCCGTGGAGTATTTTTTTTTTTTATGCTCGCAGGTCGCAGGTAAGAATACGAATTTTATTTCATTTTTGTGGACATGACAAGTGATTACTGAGCCTATTTGGCCATGAGGCTCGGTGTTGCTTCACCTGGCGCCCAGGCAGCACAAGCTACGTGAACCGGTTCTTCACTCTGGTCCAGCAAAGAGTTGGTTTTGAGAGCCAGTAGCTGGTGTTTAGGTGGTGGGAAGCTAAAGAACCAGTTTTTAGTCTGGTTCTAGATCAAACCAGCACTGGAAGCAGGTCGGTGGATAGGGCACCTAAGTGCTGTACAGCAGCTTGTATTGTCGCAAGATTTGTTGGGGTCTGCTACAGAAAGAGTTGCAAGTGGCACTTACAGGCCAGAGACACCAGGGGGAGTGGGGAAAACATTGATTGCTCTGTAAATACTTTGTTTAGCCCTACACGGATTCGGAAAAGTCTTAATTGAGGAAAATTAAAATATGCAAGTTTTCTCTGAGTCCGTCCAGCTTGTTTACAACAGTCTTTTGCAGATAATTCTAACTTAAGCCCCATTTCCACCCGCAGGTCTGGGTCGGGTCAGGTCGGGCCAGGCCAGATCGGGTGGGTTTTGGTACGGATGTGTTGATTTCACGCTGCGTCCCCACAGCAACCTGTACCCTTACTCTGGAGGCGCTGGACAGCGCTGCTACGTGATTGCGTGACATCATCGCTGTGCAACGCTGTTTAACCAAAACACCGCGCCACGCGTGACAGACACAAAAGGAGTCACCCCAGCTTTGTTTTTACGCTTGGTCATGAGGGAAGTGAGATTTTTCAACAAATGTATTGCTTTGTGTTCGCTCCACCTCTTTTGTAAGGATTGGTTAGATCAGTACCTCTACCAAAGGATGCCAAAAAAGTAGGCCAGGTCGGGTCGGATATAAGGGTACCTGTCCAGGTTTTTATCTGTGGAGACGCAAAAAAACGTGGACCGATCCGGCCCGACCCGACCCGACCCGACCCAGACCCGCTGGTGGAAACGGGGCTTTAGCCACTGGTGCAAGTTGATGCAAAAGGTAAGGATACACGCACATCCCAGAATGAAGATACTGGGTGCTGGCCCAAAAAAGGTATTCAGAAATAAGTCAGTAAATAAGTCGATTCCACACACTAGAAGTTGCTTCTAAGGGGCTTTTAATGATGCAATGTTCAGGCGTCTGCCCTTCTTGTCCTTGACGACCCCCCTTCCCTTGATTGGGCCTGACCTCTTGCTAAGTATCAGCAGTGCCCAACAAATCTGAACAGGGAAAAACAAATAAAACAAAAAAGGATAGAGAGTCGCTGGCTGGCTGGCTGGCTGGCTGGAATGCTGGAATGATGGATGGATGGACGGACGGACGGACGGACAGACTTGGCAGTATGTATGACATGATAACACATATTAGGAGTTCTTCTGCATGTCACACAAGAGACATACCTGTATGTTTTCATGGCAGCTAACGGAGCTGAAGGTTGCATGTCTATTAGGCTGTCATCACATGTGATGCAGCTAATGAGGCTCCAGTAGGAGGGATGTGATAACCGACAAGATAATTGTCTGTCAGACTGAGACTGACTCACTTTTATTTCTGAGACCTCTGCTGTAACAGTAAGAGTGGAGCACAGTGAGCAGACATTTAGCTTAAAGAACAGAGCTGTGTATGTCATGATAAACTGAACAAATTTTCAGAATGAACAAATATGGAGATTAATCAGAGACATTAATCTTTTTTGGATAAGAATGGGCACTAGGCTAATACAAGGACATAAGTAACACTTAGCTCAGTGCCTGTTGCTTTTCCGTTGCTAACATCTCTCTTTTTTAATCACAAGACATCTAGAGTCAGGATTTGGAATATTTCCTGAAAAATGCTGCACAGACAAGAAAAACTAGCCAAAATATGTTTTTTTTTTTTCTATTTGAGTGCAGTATATACTGTATGTAAGAGCAGAAACATTCAGTTATGTTCTGCCACTCAGGTAAATCCGGACACCCAGTCCAGCTGCACTTTCCCCTCGTCAATCCCCACCAACACACACTCAAATTACTGCATTCCTTTCCCTCCAACCTGCTCTTAAGAGTTTAAAAGGAAAGGGAAAGGATGCCTGAGGAGACAGGAGTGAACAAACTCAACACAGAAAATACCCATGCAAAGACAAATAGTGAGTTGTTTTTAGTTTAGTTTTGTTCTTTAAGCTTTGTAGTAAAATGATAAAAGTGGGTTACATCACTGCACAAACTTACTTAGTTAAATGTCCGTTTTCATTAAAACCATACAGTTTAAGAAGACCCAAAAAATTCATAATCTCTGAGTCTTGATCAACCAAGTCGTCTGCTGCTATTTATCTGACAGCGTGATCTGTCGGATTCCTCTGAGCAGCTGATCATACATCAAATTTACCAACTTTTACTCTCAATGTCTGTCTGCTACTGCTCTAGTTCACACTTACGTGGTACTGGAAGTGATACATATATGCTACTTGGTCTGACCTAGTGAGATTTCTGTCTCAAAATGTTACAGAAAAACACCAAAGAGGTAATTGAAATGTGATACTGTCATGATCTGTTTCATCTGATTGATGAAGATCGTGCAGGTGTGAAAGGGGCTTTATTGTGGATGAAAGGTCAGTTTATATCTCATGAGGATTTTTTTTTTTTAGTTTCCTCAAAATACAGTTAGCTCTGCACTACACTCATACAAAAGAAGCTCCATACCATTTTTACGTTCTTGGTTATTGTAGTTGATGCACTTTTAATCCATACGATTTTTTGTGCTGCCTGCACACAGGTTCCACTGAACTGTCTCATGCAGCAAAGAAAAAAAAGTTCCAAAAACAATTGACAAATTAAAGCAATTCATCTATTTATCTTTTCCTAATATTTTCATGATAATGTATGTCAAGGTATGTGAAAGCATCGTGCATCACAGCTGACAAGTCTAATTTACTGTAATTACAACCTATACACTGAAATGAAAAGTTATTACAAATGTTACAAATGTTTTATGTGGGCTTAATTTCAAATTTACTAGTGACAAACGTAGTTTACATGATCTTGTTGCTGCTGTGTTTAAACACAATTTAAAGCTGGAACATATGAAAGAAAAAAAAAAAGTTTAAATCCGCCTTTTCTTCATTTTCACTGCTCCAGGATTTTGTACAGCAGCATTTCTTAGATTTATTGACCTAACTACATGTTTGGGTGCTTTTATCTCACATCCAATCATAACACACTACTTTTTTTTTATTTAAAAACATCAACAGTCATGGCCTTCAAGTTTCTCCAGCACTGTAGGCAGCACCCCAGGACAGAGAAAGAAAGAGACAAGCATCTTCCCCTCAGGAAACAGGATGTCCCGACTCAGACTTGTGCCCTCAGAAAACTCAAACCCCCCAAACATAATAAAGTTTTCCAAAACACAATATGGGGTAATCGGAAGCGCAGGGGCCACCCAAAGCTGTTTCTACCTTTTGATCATCCACTCATCTGTGTCTCTCATATCAGTTCAGAGGCAGAAATACTTCCAATGTAAACTTCCAATGCTTTCATCAAACTCATTCATGAGCACTTTGAGGAGGAGGGCTCAAGTTTTTGATTAGAAAAAGAAAGTAGATTTTAAACTTCAGTCTGGTTGGCCAGTCCCTCATTCCTGCATGTAGCCTACTGTTTATTTTAACATGCATTTCAATTATGTGCACACAAACATGTGATATATACTGCATGAATGAATGCAGTATTAAAACTCAGTTTTAAAACATCATTCCATGACATGTAGCAATTTATTTGAGTCAATGTGAAACTTCATTTCTTTTTACATAACAAAGTATAAAAGATTGGATTTATCAATATTCTTTTGTAGTTTGTACACTTTATGATGGTGATACAATTTTTTTTTTCCAAATATTCATCTATTAATTTTTTCTCTAAGATTGGGCTTTAGTGACAACAGGCTGAGCAGAGTTCACATATAGCCTCACACTTTCCAGCTCTTCTTGGGGGAGGAGCAGGAAAGTCATTCCCATGTCCCAAGTCAATCCCAGGCCAGATGTAAAATGCAATTCCTCCCGTCAATTTTGAAGATATTCTTTGGGGTTTCTCTCTAACTAGAAAACTCCTAGAAGGCCCCAGGAGGCATCCTAAACAAATGCCCAAACACTCAACGGAGTGATATGACACCTATGTGGATGACTCACCCCCCATTGTCACAGCTTAAATTTGTGCTTGAATTGTTTATAGATTTATGATGATTGGTAAGAATTATTTGAGGAGCTCCAATAAAAAAAATGCTTGAATAATCACTTGCTTACCATTTCATGAATTCATTACATCACCTCCTGATGAATTCCAGGACCTGACCATCCATTTTTCATTTCTTTTTTTATGTGAGAGGTAAAATTGCTTTTAATTTATTTGATATTACGGACTCAATAATTATCCTCTTGACTTTCAGAATTGTGATGTTACAAATCTGGCTTGAAAGTTGTAGGCGTACACAAATGCGACAATGGAAAAGCCTTTTCCCTTTCAGGAGAATAATTTAATATTAGTCTCTTTTTATCAAACTGAAGTTAAAAGAACATTAAATATACCAAAGTATGTTACAAGGTATGACATCAAATTGCCTGAACATCTTGTGAGGAACTTACCAGTGTAAAGTTCCCAGTATATTCTTTGATATGCTTTAAATTTAACCTCAGGGCAAGCTCAGATGAAGGCAGAAAAGTTTATTCTTTTTGGTAGGCCTTTTTTCTTATTCATATATATATATATATATGTTTTTTTTTTTCTTTTTTTTTTTTATTTGGACCACAGTTACTTTTTGAAAAGAATCTTTATCATTTGGCTATTTAAGGAGAAAAGTGCTGTTAGCCTCCACTTGATGAGACTCTGACCATTCTGTCCAGACAAGCCCAACACGTAAAACCAGCATAAATTACTAGAAAAATATTCCCTAAGGGGATGAGTTGATGTGACTACAGCTACTTTTTAATAACTCTCTAGTTTTTTTAGGGTTTGCAACAAGCTTGCCATGCCTTATTGTCAGGTTTTATTTACACTACATGCAAGTAACAGGATGATAAAGTAAGTCAGCGACATAATTTGTATCCAGAGGTGCTGCAAGGATCAGGATCCAAACAAGTCTCCTTACTATAGCATCCAAAGCCACATGATCCTTCTCCCCATAGAGCAATGAGGTTAGACTTTTCAGTTCATCCCTGCTCTGCATTTTGTGGTGCAGATGCTTGTATCCTTTTGCCTGTGTGGATATTTGAATGTGGGTGAAGCAGATCCTAATCCATAGCAGCAAGGACCTCTCCCTGTCTGTTGTCTTTGCTGATTTGTCCATTGCACTGTTTTCAGAATCAGGGGAAAGGCGTTTTCCCTTACTGGGTGAAGAGAATGAATGGTGGCTTTGTTGGTTGGTCTTCATGTTGACTTGGTCAGGTCTTTGAAATCCCTAAATGATCAACACAATCTCATCAGAATTCACAACCACCATAACACAATGTTTTAATTTTCTCTATATATACATTAATATTGTAACGATTTGTGTAATTTCCCTCATTTACTGTACACCTCTCTGTTTTCTGTACCACAGGAAGAAAAATAGAGGGTAGGCCTAGTGAAGCTTTGATCCAGATGGGGCCGTCTGAGAGCATGAGTAAGACCCAAGAGCTGAGGCTAAACAAAGGATTCTCAGTCCTGCAGGCCGGGCCAACTTTATTTGATGAAGAGGAGGAGAGAGTTCCTGTTTGTATCTCCTGCATATGAACTTCAGCACATTCTTTACTGAGAGACTTCCATTTGATTTCACTTTACCTACACAGTTATGATGCAAGAAATTATTTTTTTTTTAACTGATTTTGCTGATTCATCTAAGCAAGTAAAACAGTCAGTGTTAAGTTATCAACATACAGTAGTTCTTATTTTCTAATTTCTAGACAACTCTGCACAATGCTACAAATACTGCCAACAGTTAAAGACACACAACGGAACTTTTAGCAGTTTTCAGCTAAACGCGCCCCCTATCAGCGGCTAAACTAGCATCCATCTTGCATCGTATCTGTAGGCTACTGTGAGCTCACTTCAGCCAGTAAAAGACAGTCTTTCTTGACTCTTGTTCTGTCGCTTCCTCTTTCTTTTCTCCTCTTCCTCCGGTAATGTTTCCTTGCGTTTCTTTACCAAATCCGACATGATTCACATTCAAAACACCCACTGTGTTCATATCTGGTTCATATCCATTTGCTAGGAAGTGACGTGGTGCTGCAACCAATAGTCGGCTGCAACGTCACAGTTGCGTCCCGGAAAATTCAGAGCCCTGGTAGAGCTCTGGGTAGTGACGGCTTGAAAATACGCATAATGAATGTTGCTGTTTCATCAAAACGAGTCAGAAACACATATTTTTTAGGTCTTAAAGTTACGCTGTGTGTCTTTAACATGGAATACTTTAACAGTGTCCTCCACGGATTTTGTCGATACACTAATGTTGCCAAGCAATCAGAGAAGACTGCACTGCAAGTTATCGTACCAAAAAAGTGTCCAAATACAGAAAATATGCTATCTGCCTGTACATCATTCCCAACCTAAATCTTTGCATTAGTTGCAAAACCTTTAATCAGTTACAATGAAGCTCAGCTGATCTATGATTGTGAATGCTAGCTCTGATGTTTTACAGTATATATTTTACTGTCAAAAGAGCAACAATGCAACTAATAAACTTTCAGGCAAAATGACTCCTAGTGATGGAACAGCAATTTTCTGATGTTGAATAAGACCAAAAAATAAACAGATTATTCAATATCGTGTTCTCTTCAATGGCTTTGTAGCGCCATTATTGGTAAGCGAGGTCAGCAACAATGACCCCTGTTTGTGGGAGGCCGGTGGTATCCAGGGATATTGCTTGAAGAAGCATGACGGATGCTGAGAGAGGTTAGAGGGAGACAAACAGAGCAGAGGGTCAGTTTGTTTGGGATTCTTGAGTAGAGATAGCGGCTCACAAAGCCTTTCTAATGGGAACCAGCTGAGTGCTAATAAAGCTATAGCCAGACTGGGGCTATTTGCGTTTGTTGTAGACTTTGGGGAGCAGCTTCTGTTTATTGTGTTTTATTCTCCCAAGCCCCCTCAAAAGTACACAAGAGAAATTTATACTGGGTTAAGTTTACATTTAGATTCGCAGGATTGAATTCAGCAACTCGAGTTCTCTTGGCTGCTAAGTCATAAAATGAAAGCAGGAAAATCTTATTGATTTGCTTATTTAAAGATTTAAGACTACAGCGTACTGAAATGATTAGTGTAATAACTTGCAGAGCATACAGTATAGTCAGCTGAATGTAGAGTCTCTGTGGCAAGACAGCAGCTTGATGACAAAGTCAAAGTTATGAAGGACTCACCTTCTGACTCACAGGGATATTCTTTTCAACAGGGAACTGCTCTACAGTTGCATGTTGCCAATTATGGCAGCACTAAATGATGCAACAGCTGTTCCAGTAGTAAATACTCACAAGAAATATTATACTTACAAATCAACACAAGTGGTGAAGGAAAGGAGGTAGGAAATGGTGATCCTTTCAAAGATACTCATCTTTAAAACTGTCTTGAGACATCTGATATATGCTTCCTCTCTGTTTTATTATAACTTTATTATTATTAATTTGGTCTAGATTTTCTTTTTCTTTGCTCTGTTTTTTCCTTAACAAAAGTGCTTTGTAAAGAAACAAAAGCACATGATTAACTTAACAAAACTTCAAGCATTAAATGCACAATAAAGTACTTTATTGCAGGAGACTTTGCCAGCTTCCTTATTGCCATAGCAAGGTGTTACTCCTCCAGCTCAGAGGATCTTGCAGGACAAAAGAAATGCTTGCAGCCTGCAGTTCTGAAAACCTACACAGCATATTTATATACTTTTAAAAAATATCTATATATATTTTCATATTTATGTAGGTATATTCCTTTAGTTATTATTACATCTCTAATTTATTATTCTTATTATATTGTGTATATACATGTATATATCCATTTTCATTCTCTCTCTCTCTCTCTCTCTCTCTCTCTCTCTCTCTCTCTATATATATATATATATATATATATATACTCTCTCTCTCTCTCTCTCTCTATATATATATATATATATATGTGTGTATATATGTGTGTATATATGTACATATATTTATTTGTGTATTTATTGGTTTTATATTTCTATACCAACTACGACAAGATCTATCCAATCTTGACTTGACCCGGTCCAATCCCCCATCCTGAACAAGCATGGAGTGGTGGCGACAGTGGGAAGGAAAACACCCTTTTAACAGGGAGGAAAAACCTCTGTCAGAACCCAGCTCAGGTAGGGCGGCCATCTGCCTCAACCAGCAAAATATGAGATTAAACCTATTTTCACAACTAATTTCTTAAGATTTTTAGTATGTTGTTCTGGACACCTCATAGAAATAATCTATGGTGAAAAAGATACTATTACAATTTGTTCCTTGCAAATTGCTATTTTGTCTGACTATTTTCCTTTTAAGATATTTTGGCCTCAACCAGCCAACACTGCTCTACAAGGTAAACACAATTTTGTAAAACCACTAACATTTAAACTAATTCCTAGTGTTTCCATGATATAAAATTTGATTTATGGAAAAAGTGATACTGTACTGACAGGAGAGAATCATTATTAGATGTGTTGCCGGCGGGCTGTGGACCATTTCTGAATTATGGGATGTGTTTAGTTTCCTGGGGAAGAACCTCATCCAGAACAAACACAGACATCGTGCTTAGTTTATGTGGAGAGGCTTACAGATGAAAGGGAATTTGTTTCCTGCCTCCAATGCCATGTCGTTTGGTTTCAATGGGAAACAAGCATGTTTTGTTTTGTCTGAGTTTCTGCTGTGCTGTAGAGCATGTCGGTATTCTTCTGAAAAGATCCTTGATTAATTTTTGGAAATGATCCATGGTGCTGTAGGTGTTGAGCTGGAATGGGTGTTATTTTTCTCTAAACAAAACATAAATGAAACTCTGTAAAGGCTTCTAATTACTCAAAAGACATCATCATACAGATCCAAACATACACGATTAAGGGATTAGCGTGTTTGAAACACCAAAACAACAGACTTAGATGTCATTAAGGTTAAATTTGATCCAACACATCTGATTTTTAAGTTAGGTTTTTTATATTGTTTATATACAATATATATTTGTAAAAAAAAAAAAAAAGAAAAAAAAGATAATAAGATAAGATTATAAAGAAAGAAAGTATTTAGTTTACATTTTGAGTAAAAAAGCAAAATCGGTGGTATTTTGATGAAGCAGTTTTTCATGCCACATTTAGTGATGGTTTCTGGCTACTGACTAGAACTGCAGTCAGAATGAAAGAATGGTTTAAACACTTCTTTAGTTCCTTAAAAAAAATTAGACCTGAACATAATATCCTAATACACAACAAGATGACTGATGAGACTTGAGTATACAGCAATGTACACTTGAGCACAATTTTAAACTGTCATTTCAGCCAAGCTGAAATACCAGATTACAATTATGTGTGTGTGCATTTAGTTTCTATTTGTCCAGGTTGAGGACAGGGCACTATCCTGTATATCAAATAGTTTTATACTTTGATGGAATTGTTTCTGTAATTACATTTCTACAAAAGGGGATATGAGGATGAATTTTTCCTTCCTGTATGAAACAACTTAAGACCAAACAGATTTCAGCAGTTTGGGTGATATGTAGGTCAGGAATTTTTGCAATGTTATTTTTGCGTCATACGATAATTACTCTATCACTACATTCTCCCATCAACTCTCACACCAACAGCTTTGCAATTTTTTTTTTATTTTTCTAATTTGTTTTATATGGTGAAAAATTAACTTCTGACTGTCTAATGTGTATTTGGAAATGTACCAAATATGGACTATGAGAGTTTGGGATAAATACTTTGGCTACCAGGAAACTTGAGCTTAACCATTCCACAAGCAAACAATCCACAAATGTCCCACAAATATTAGTGTACAGTCAGTTAATAGTTTGAAAAGATACCCTGGAGAATAAACTTTGTGATTCTTGGTACTAACTTGTGATTTAATTTCTCATACACGCTTAAAAGATCAGGCAACCTGCTTTTAATTAAACTGGTTAGCTAATAACTCTGGAATGACAAAACGGAATAAAAAAGAAAAACAGAAAAGAAACAAGAAGTTAGTTACGCAAGTATATTTATTAAAACATTTTAGAAAATGTAGGGAGAGATTGTTATACTTTGTTGGCATCACAAAGAGTCAGGGTACAGCACAGACATGGTTCTTTGCCTCCCCATTCCTATGGGAGCTTTTCAAAGCTTCCCTCAGTGCAGGAAAATAAAAACAGTCACTGCTGCCCATACTTTGAGCTGACAAGTTGTGCAGTTTTAGAGAGAAAGCTCCAAATGAAACGTACAGTGTTTATTATACCTGAGCTCTGAGCTGTACCCCTCTCTATTCCTCCTCAGGTAGAGCTGAGGTAGGAATTTTTTTTTTCAAAAAATTGCTTGTCTAAGAAGTACCACTTGGAAAACCAGGTATTCCGGATTGGTCTGGAAACTGGAAACCAGCTGCTTCTACTACGTCAGACTTGGATAAATCAGGGCCTTGTATTGGTCAGTTTTGACACAAGCCTGTTTTATGTAGCTTGAAAAGCATTCCCTGTCTCTGCGAGGTACACTTTTCATAATCCAGGCGTTTACCTCTGAGTGCTGAGTCATTCCACCAAAAAAGATTGCACGTGCAGCACATATAGAGAGCACTCTGTAAAGAGCAACAGCAAAAATGTACAGGACATGAAGATGAGAAACTGTTTTGATAAAGAAATGTGCAGGTGATTGAGTTAAATTAAATGATAACTGTTGCTGTTAAATGATTAACAGCAAAAGTCAAATTTCTGTCATGAATTATTGTTTTTAACCCATTAAATGTAATCTAATCAATCCAGACAGGTGCATTATTAAAAAAGGTGAATATTGCCTTTTTCTTTTCGATATTAAGCCAGGTTAAAAGAAACTTTACAGTGTAATACATACAATCACCACTTTTTTGGCCTCAAAACATCACTGATGAACAAGCTACCATTAAAAATAAACGTCAGTACTTTCAAACTGATTAACATTTACCACGATTCACTATGGTCTTGTTAGTTGGTAGTTCTTCTAAATATGATTTTATACTTTTGTATGAATGAATGAAAGAAACTCAGCTTTCTCAGCTTTCTCAGCTTTACTGTAAAGCCAGAGTTGGTAATCCTGCTCAGAAACACTTTTTGTTATACTGGGTGAAATGGTCCTTCCATCCTGACAGTAGTCAATACATCATGTATTCATAAATAGGAAGGGAAAAAGTCAGACCTCTGTGAGAGCTGCAGTTATGTAAAAAATTAGGCCAACCCCTGCATTCGCACCAAAAGGCAGGAATTGGTAATTTGCAACTTATAAAAAGAACAAATTGATGCCTTTATGTCTTGTTTCTGTCCGTCCTCTCTCACCATCCCCCACGTGACCCACCTGTGCGCTGCTCACTGTAAACAAATATAGCTAATGGACTGCTTACTGCTTCTTTTTTTTCAAAGGATTTTTTGGGCTCAAGTGGCCTTTATATGACAGTGTATAGCGACAGGAAAGGCGCAGAGAGAGTGGAGAGTGACATGCAGCAA
Source organism: Atherinomorus stipes (assembly GCA_023101725.1). Taxonomy (NCBI): domain Eukaryota; kingdom Metazoa; phylum Chordata; class Actinopteri; order Atheriniformes; family Atherinidae; genus Atherinomorus; species Atherinomorus stipes. The sequence goes on from JALJCO010006772.1 coordinate 417,560, forward strand.
AGGGACCTGGACCAGGAATCAAACCAGGGCCGACTGTGCTGAGGAACTGTAGCCTCTGTTCATGGGGTTGCTGCTCCACAAACTGAGCTAAACACCACCCCGGCTGCTTACTGCTTCTGCGCCAAAAAAAACAAAACAAAACAAAAAACAGATAAAGATTAAGTCTCGGAGGTGTTGACATTTGCAGTGTGGACTTTCAACACCGCAGAAGGAGTTGGAGGTGAGTGGATTAAAGCTTTTAAAAAAGTGGTTTGTCACCTGTTTACTAGCAAGCTAACGAGCTATCCACTTGGCTGTTATTGTTAACCTGCTCGTAAAACATCAGCGCACACGTCTCTGTGCTCTGAAGGCATGGTTTCGGGTGGTGTGTTTTTTTTTTTTAAATGAAAGCTCCAACCGTTTTTCCAACATTGCCAACCCTAGCTTTAAAGATCCTCCCCCAACTCCCTTTCAAAAGGACACATAGTGACTCTGTGGGCCAAAGTTTTGGTTTGAGAGAAGCCACTTAAACACCAATGAGAGATGTCACTCTGTTCATCATTTAATATGCATTTATGTACATATAGTATGACATTGGCTTGAAGCATGAATAAACATACGTGATCAGAGTTTATTTCAGAGCTTACTTTGTGTTTTCATTTTCAGACCTACTTTAACAGCCTCGCTCTATTTAAAAATGTCATTATGAAACACCACAATCTAGACAGCAGACTGTAATTGTCCATGGTCGCCCAGACATAGAGGGTTCATTTGGACACAGAGGGGCACAGTAATTGGTGAAACAACCCAAACATAGAAAACCTGCAGTGTTCAATTCAAGTCAGTCACAAAACTGACACTGTAGTGCAGTGGTTCCCAACCCCAAAAAGCACGAGAGGGCCCCCAAAGCTTTGACTGCTTTGAGCCAGTGTGATTAAAATTAAGGTGGTGTCCACATACAGAGGAGATTAGTTGAGGTGTATCATTTTAAGTTTTTATTCATTTTGGTTTGGTTACATTATGGTTTTATTAAAGGACAGGGAAGGACTAAGCCAGAACGTATCATTTGTGGTGAGAAGCAAATAAAAGCAAAAAACAAGCATGGTTTCAGCAAAGGTCCATGGCTTTTTAGTTGTTGCATGAAAGGGGTCCTCAGGGAGAATAGGTTGGGAACCACTGCTGTAGTGGACTATACTGACATAATTCACCAGAGAGCATGAGAAGGTCCCGCCTGCAGCTTGCAGGATAAGGGGGAAACAATCGTGCAGGGTTGGACGTCCAACTCTGCCCACTGACCGTTTTGATTCATCTGTTGTAGCCCTTCTAAGTAGCACCTAGCTGCAGCTGAAGCCACTACAAGTTCCACCCTACAACCATGCCTCCTACAAACCACGCCCACCGTAGGAATGAGTGAAACCTAACCCTAACCCCTCCCCTAACCCCTAACAACCACCTGACCAGGGGCCTCATGTACAAAGAGTTGCGTGGATTTCCTACTGAAACCCGGCGTACGATCAAATCCTGAAAACGTCATACGCACAAAAGTTTTCAGATGTATGAATCTGTGCGCACGCATGGATCCAAGTACTTTTCCTTTGTACATCCCAATCAACGTGGAATTAAGCGCACATGTTGGAGTACCTGACGCCTCCCTGTCCACACCCCCAACATAAATATGCAAATGACATTTGAATGAGATCTGCAGCAGAGATTCTCCTCTGCACGATCAGAAAGACAAAATATGAGCATGACAGTGAAGGAAAATGAAAAAAAACATCCATGGAGAACGAACTTGAGGCAGCCTGTTTTAGTATAAATGCGCAAAAATGTGCACTTTAGCACGCTGATGTCCGGCATCACACCCCGACAGAAAAGTGAATGGGAGAGTGTGTGGCAACGATGTGGGGTCAGAGTCGCGCACACAAGCCGAAATAAGAAGTGGTCCGACAACAAGTTGGATGTGAATCAGAGGACGGCTGCTCGTGACTGCATTTCGTCTTTCAAAGGTGGTGGGAGTTCACGCGGGTGACTCCGGTTTTTCTAAAGGTAAATAAATATATATTTGTGAAACGTGTGTTTATACAGTCGCCTCCTCACAGCCCGATGTCACGGGAAATACTGTGTTTATTAGCTGACACAATCTATTACTATAAGAGGACGTGTAGCCTTGGGAATTCCTTCTGCATCACCTGCATCACAGCCTCGGGGATTTCCTCATCCCCGGGACACAGACGTGACTGACCTGTTGCTATTAAATTGCCATACCGGCAGAGTCCCCCCCCCCTGCTGTGCTGGTATAAATGATTGAACAGATCATCCTATAGATGTCCTCACAAATTAAGTGCATTAATAAATAAATCGGCATATAAGTGAATTTATTCGCCGGAGCTCGTGGAGGCGCAGCTGGGGGTGTTGCGCCCCCAGCCTGGCTTCAGCCCTGCGCACAGAGATAGTGAACTTAAAGCGTCTGACCAGCCAGTTATAATTAAATCAGTAAGACCTCTGAATACACGCTCTCTGCATATCCACCATTTCGAACGTTTTCTTCCATCTAAAACAGCTGCTGGAAAGGAGTCTATTTCTGCTCCACTTTGCGCTTTTATATCCACACATAATTGCAGACGCAGGTGTTAATTGTTTATGAGGGCTGTTTGTTTATGTTCCTGACCACATCACTAGTCTGGGGATGGTTGTTTTATTTATTTTTTAAAGTTTCCCAGCGTGCCTCCAAGTGTCGCCAAAGTCTCCACACTGTAGAAACGTTGTACGCACCATGAATTGACGTGAAGCACCGCAATTTCCACGGTCACTCTTTTGATACATTGACCGTGGAAATGAGTGCCGTTTTTGTGCGTACGAACCTTACATGAGGCCCCTGGTCACTACAAACTGTGCCCATTTTCACTGCAAACCACGCCCAGTTTCATGACACGCCCGGGTTGGTGGCTGGTCTGCCTCCTAGTCCCTCCCTGGCCCCTGTGTTGGGGTGTGGGGGTGTTGGGTGGGGGGGGGGTGGGGGGGGGTTGGTGTGGGAGAAGAGAGAGAGAGAGAGAGAGAGAGGGGGGGGGTATTTGTTTGTGGTTTGGGGGGTTGGGGGGGGGTGGGGGTTGGGTTGGGGGTTGGGTTGTGTGTGGTGGGGGGGGGGGGGTGGGTGGTTGATTGCGAATCTGGTTGGTAGTTATGTGTCCAGTCACTCTTTTGGATGTTTTAACCAAAATCAAAACATTGGTTTTGGTCAAAGAGACCGTCATTTTGACCAAAATATTGGTTAATCTAACCAATATTGGTAGTCGGACACAACTACCAACCCAGATTGGTCAAATTCAACCAATCTGTTCTTAGAGTGAAGGATGAAGATATTTTCCATTTATGTAAATATATTTAATATGTGGCCAATACTGTATATTTGACATATTTTTTTTATCATATTGACAGCAAAGCCACACTAATCTTAGTTTTGTTTAAGAAGGACAACCTGGAACTTCAGCGATCCAGCTCATATCTCATCAAACCTTCTTGCAGGTGTGTAACGTGAGTGAATCTGCTCATTCATTTTTTTTGCATAACAGAAACAGATATCTAAACAGTGTTTTATAAACTACTATCACAGCGATAATTAATCTACTATGTTCAGCGTATAGTTTCTAAATTTGCTGCATTATGTTCTTTTCCCTCCTTTCAGTTCTATGTGAATTATTGTTAATTAATTGTAACAACAGCCTTTCTTACAATCTCTGTCTTTTCAATATGTCTTTGACAAAATCATCAATTACATATTATTCCATTTATCAAGCAAAATAAACAGGTAACTGTTTTGTAGTGAAATACATAAAACATTTATGTAAAACTGCAAATCTGCTTGTTTTATTTACTTGGCTGGCGGTGAGTTCTTGTCAAACATTTGCTTTCCTTAATGCAAACAGACTATCTTTGGCAGGCCATGTTTCGTTGCAGTCATCGGAGTTTTTGCAGTCAGAAAGCACTTCTGATCCATGTACTTTACCTGGGGATTCATCAGAGGGACATTCTTAAAAGTCCAGGCTCATTCAGATAAAACAAAGCTGCCAGAGAGGGAATTTGGGTACCTACTCTCATAATAAACCCACAGATGGATTAAGTTTCCAGAGTGGGGGGTAAAATTATCACAACTGGCAGCCTAATGCACTTCATCAGCTCTTTTCCTCTCCCTCATTGTTTGGAAGCAAAACACGGAAAGGATATTTATGTCACCCCAACACTCATGTTTTCTCCTGCTCCCTCTGAGGACACAGAAAGATGACTGAGGTTAAACTGAATATACTGCATTACTATTGACAAGGTATCTCTACAGTGGATAGAGTAGTCAAAGCTCAGATGTCTCAAATATTCTTACAGGTCTGCTAATCATGTATTCATCTGGCCACCAAAGTGGAAAAATAAACTTTTTTTTTCTTTTGGTCAAAGAAAAACTAGCATTGGAGTCAGTCTGTTGTAACTTGACAACAGAACAATAATAAAGTACATTAATTAACATTTGACTGAATTAGACAGGCAAGCTAATAATTGGAAGGATATTAGATAAGGGGGTTGTTGATTGTTTCTCGTTGTTTTTGTTTTTTTTGCTTGTTTGTTTGTTTAACCAACTAAAAGGGCCTGCAGGGTAACAAAGCCTGAAAGTCTTCACAAAATGCATTTTATTTATGTCATCACATCTCACAACCATAAATACTTTGTTTGTAGTTTGTGCTTCTCTTCTTTTATTCAAATTTGCACAAAGGCTACTGCTATATGATAAAACTATTTATTTTTATCATAAACTTAGTAAACAGACCTGTAGATGTTATTATATTGTGTAATTTTCAAGTAACATAGCTTTGAGTAAATAAAAGAACAAAGCTAGGTTAGCTAAGCTTACTGTAGTCCACTTCAGACTGTCTTTCTCCTTCTCAAGAATGAAATATGGGTTCCAAATTTCAGAGTCACATCAAATTCATCACATCACTGGATACTTTTCTCTCTGATCTCTGTTTCCATGTGAATTACTCCAGCAAGCCCCATCTGACTCACCACAGGTGAACAGAGCAGCCATTGAACTTTCTGAAGTTATTTACTGGACCTCTGCCACTTGCCGATTAAAGCATGCTGATCTACAAACTCAATCAACTGAAACATACTGTACCTCAGTTAGCCACTTTAAAACTGTGGTTAGCTTGCTGCATGTGCATTGCTGGATTATGTATGGCAACGAAAGGGCATCACAAGTGAATCTACTAAATAAAATCTATTTTATTTATCTAAAAAAAAAGAAAAAAAAACAAAACATACCAGTTCTACAATCCATACATCAAATTATAGTCTTTGCTACCGCACTTTTATTATTTATGCATTATTAATTGTTTAACTCTACCTGTATGGGGCATTAAAGAGAGAGAACAAAAACGCAACAAATCTTTTTAAGACTTAAAAGTCCATCGCATCGTTTGCACGAAAGGAAGTCTGTTTTTCTGGCCAGGGCAGCCTGATACTTCTGAAAGAAGTTTAAATTCCTGTATTCATTTTTTTCAGTGGTGCTAAGAGGGATACTGGTCGTTGCTGATAAGGTTGATGTGCATTATTTCCACAAGGGGATCTTTTAATCTGACTGTAATCTGATTCCATACTGTTATAAAACTCAGAGCACTTACATAGTCTCTCTTCAGGTGGATTTCCTCAGGACACAAAAATATAGGTCTCACTTTTTCCAGCCCTCACAGTCACTTCTTTGTGAACGTTTTATATTCATAGAAAGACATCACAAATAACTTAAACCACTGGACAAATATGCCATGGGATATTTGGTTTTCTTTTTATCTATTTAAGAGATATCACCACCATATGTACAGCACGCTGACTCCGTCCACAACACTGTTCTTTTGTCCACCCTTGCAGGCAGCCCTCTCAGTTGGCCCAGTGACCTGCTTCCTGCCTTTAATAAACACCCCTCATCACAGTCTGAAGTGTTTCTCCCCTCAGCTGGTGTTGGACTGGATTACAGAAACCCACAAAGCTCTGTTAAGGTGGCATTGAGGTCTGTCTGGCAACACTGCTAAAACCTTTATTGAACCAGCCGTGCTAAACTAGAGAAGACACAATGGAAACAAGATCATGGCTTGAGAGAGACAAAAAGCTCATGATAAAGAAACCCTGGGTGTTTTTTTTTATCATTAGAACTTGTGTTTTATCAAATGTATAGTAAAAACAGACCAGTAAAGAGGCAAAGGCCCAAACCAAATTCTCCCTTTGCCCCTGTCACTTTGCCCTATCCCTCTATTTTCTGTGTTTTGATGGAAAAGAAAATGCTGTCTGTTTATGTAAAAGCAATCAGTAATAATGATTTATCACCTTCTTGAAAGTTGTTTAATTTTGTGAGATACCTTTTAACCACTATCCTCATGGTTGAATTTCAAGGGATGCTCAAAATTAGGAGCAGGAGTTAGAATCAGAAATGAGATTGAGCAATGATATTTGTACAGAAGTGCAATAAATTAATTTTACTTCAACTTAATTTGATTTAGTTTTTTTTCCTATTTCTTTATTTTTCTTATTCTGTTTGTCTTTTTTATGCTGTATATAATTATGACAATGAATGTGACTTGTCCAAGATCTCCACATCAGGATTTGTCTAATTACAGCCTAAAAGATGACTAAAACCCGGGTTTTAGTCAGAAATGGCATGCACAATTAAATTCAGACATGACAGAAAACCACTGTCTTAAATTAAACCCACTTGTAGCTGAGTGTCAGAGCAGTAAATAAAACAATCATTCCATCTACATATGTCCCGCATGCAAGCTGTAGGACTGTACAGTTTTTACAGTGGTTTAATCTGCGGAACATGTGGCAAAATTTCAGCAGGCTGGACTCACTGCATTTAATAGTTATCATCTGTCAGTTGAACAATAAATTCAGTGACAGTGAAATTAAAGAATGGACACAAAATAGAAACCAGAAATCAAAACAGTGAAGAGTGAGTGTTGTATTCTAAACTGAGGTTGAGCTGCAGTATGGAAACCATCTTCATTTTGGGTTCTGTGCTGGGAACATGTTCTCTATCTTTCATGTTCTTTCAACTAAGTGAAAAAATTACCTTAATAAAGCAAAATATCATCACACATCATCACTATCACTATTATCTGGCATGAAATTGTACATTGGGATATACTGTATATTTGCTGTGTGAATGACACTAGATTTTAGTAAATCATCCATATTCCTGGGGGGTTACATAATGTCACAATATTCCCCTTAAAATATCTGACATAGAGAAATATACACAACCTGTGGCTGTGTGTTTCTTTTTTTTCTGATATGATTAATGTCTAGTTGTCTTTTTTGTTTGTTTGTTTGTTTGTTTAACTCTGGCATTAATATGGTTGATTAATTAAAATGGTTACCCATTAGTGAGCATAATGCCAAATACTGGAACAGTCCCCTTCAGGATCTCTGGAGCCTGCTAAAGAGTCTGTTAACTAGTTTTATTTCCCTGACCTTGTTGCACCTCATTTATCATTCTTAGTTTAATAGTTACTGATGCCTCATCCTGCACAGTCCTCCCTAGATCTTTTTTTTTTTTTGCATATTCCTGAAGTAATCTGCTCTAACTTCTCCTCTAATCTCACTCTACTGACATCACCACTCCAGTTTCATTTTTTACATCCACCTTTGTCTTTCCTTTACCCTTAAACAGTTTTCCTTTTTCACAATAATGTCCCACTTTCTGTCTTTTTTCACTTACATCTCCTTAGAATTGCTAACATCTCATTAATCTTCCTGCATTTGATTTCCAACTACAAGTAGATTTCATCTACCAGCCCCTGCTTGGCCAACCCCATCCTTAAGTTTTTGTTTCACCCCATCATCTCAGTCAGATTTATTTCACCCCATCATCTTATCCTTCCAAGATCTCACACTCCTCTTTATCACTTTCTCTCTCCATCCTCTTACTTGGCTTTTGTCAAGCTAGAACAACAATCAGGCTGTAAGATGTTTTTATGTCAGTGGTTGTCTTTTTTCATCTGTTCAGATTTGGCTATAAGAATTTGACTGGTTCTGGTGCTTATCAATATTCACCTATTAACATTAATTCCAGAAAAAAATACTTTAAAAATAGAGGAAATAGATAAGATAAAAATTTGACCATTTTATTCTTTAGTCTGGAGGATGCAACAATCATCAAAATCAAAACAAGTTTAAGTTCAAATATGTTAATGTCTTTTTTTTTCATCTTTGTTTTATTTTGTTTTTTTTCATTGTTTTGAATGCAGAGTATTAATTTGCATATTTGGACGCAGTGACAAACTGTGTTCTCAAATACTGGTTTTCAAATGTGTCCCCATGCTGTAATTTCCACTGCAGAACTATGTGTGTGTCATGCGGTGGCCTTTTCACTTGCATACAGAGATTTCTCCAGATCAGTCCCTTTTTTTTAACGTTTCATGTTTCTTTTTTTTTTCTTTCTTTCTTTTTTCTTCTTACTTGTCCTGTCCAGCACGAAGCAAGCAGAATGGAAATCTGATTGCTTTATTTTGTTGAACAGTTTTGCTTTACCAAGCGGAGCTTTATGAACATGAGGCTCCACTTGATATCCTGTTTATTCATTTTATTTCTTTAATTAAACATTTGTCTATTACACCATTCCATATCATACTGCTGGGCCTGACAAGGGAGAAATGAAAGTTAACAGAGGTAATGATAGAAAGTGGAACAGAGAGAAAGGAGTAAGGAAGAGGAAGAGAGAGAGAGGGAGAGAGAGGAGAGAAAACATGAATCCATTTGAAACATTTCATGTTTCAAAGTATCATTACTTATTCTTGATTTTTTTAGATTATTTGCTCTCAATGTTTTTTGTTTGTTTGTTTTTTGTATATAACTTTAAAAAGTTGGTGACACAACCTTGACTTCATGTAATTTTGTAATACAACAAAAGACCAAGACAAAATAAGTAGTGCTGTGTAGTTATAAGTAAATCAGACTTGTATTCATGTAAATATCCAATGTTTTAAAGAGCACCGTAGCAGTAGCTAGCAAAACCCTTCTCCATGGCATGAAGTCAGTGACAGAACCCGTTGCGGACAGCTCACCCCCAGATTCCGCACACTCCGCTCCGCTCTGTTCTGTTCCGCTCCGCACGGCGCACCAAACACGTTGCTATGTTATTTAATGAGCTGCAGTCCACATGCTTCATGCGGCTCCGTTGACATACAGCCTCTGTGTTGCACTGCGCCCAAATTGCAGAGCCAGTCCAATATTCTGCTCCGTCGGCGCAGGCCGGATCAATCCCTATAGCTCGGATCGCACCAAACAGGAACATGGTCTACATCCGGATTGTCAAAGTAAACACATTGCGAATCCAAACGTAAAATACATGATAAAGCACAATTTGATTAAAAATCACCTCCAAAATTGGAGTTTTCCGTACCATACATGTTTTACATCGGCCTGCATACATTATAGGCTACAGATCAGGACACTGATATGAACAAAAATGGAAAACATGAAATTCCCCAACGTAACACACTTGTTTTTATTGATCATGACAATAAAAAAAAAGGCTGAACTCTGTACTGTCTGCATCCTCGTGCGGTTCGTGTGTGCTGGGTTTGCTGTTCACCAAATTGTACACATGTTGATCACTGTGAGAAGCCATCTGATTTATGCCATCAGAACATGCCTTGCGCATGCTCTCCCCGGGCTCCAAGACCTGGCAGAGTGCAGCTGGACAGAGCTGGGTGCATGCAGTGGGCATTGCACTGCCCAACGTGTTTGCTGCGACGTGCGGAACGGAGTGGAGCGGAGAATGTGGAATCTGGGTGTTACTGTTCTACATGCATAACAGAAGCAGTGGAAAACATGAAAGATGCTCCAGATTAGCTAGCTTGGAACTGTTTTTTGTTGCAGAATCATCAGCTAGTTCAGAAAAGTGTGATAATGCTGAGGAATATGGGAGCATCAGGCCCTACAGGATAGAACCAGACTTGGAACTGTAAGTCAACTCCCTACTGCTCCAAGTCCTTCTCCTAGCCCCCAGTCCAAGCAGTACAGCTTCAGCCTGCAAGATTCACACTGAGCAGACTCAGAACTATAAGCAGCGGCGTCCCACACCAAGTGGGCCAAGACCTGCAACGGGTCCAACACAGAGTCAGGAGTGATGGTGAGGAGGCAGCATTATCCTGCAAAATCAGCGGCAAATATAACAGGTTACTTGGTTCCAGTCGAGTTTGAAAAAGTCCCTGTTTATTAAGATGAGGACGGAGGGAAGAAAAAATCTGTGGAAGCAGCTGCAGAAGTCCTGTTATAACCAGAGAAGCCCTGTAAAGACCAAGAAGCACCTACCTCTCTTCATAACTGCATCACTGCTCTGATTAACAAACACTGGTGAAGGAAGAATGTTCCAGCAGACATCACTGCAGTTCCTATGTGTTAGAAGTCTCAACACATTGGTGGCTGAAGCTCCAGTAAACAGATGGCTGCAGACAGGGGAACTTAACTGGCAGCAATGTGCCGGAGGGCTCCCATAGCTATGAGGTTGTCCACTTTTCCCAGCAAAGCCTGTTTTCCTCTTATTATTCAGTTAAGTTCTGTGCCACAACATAAATAAAATGGAAAAAAGAACAATCATCAGCACACGATACTGTAGCTGATCCAGAGCAAAGTAGTGTATCTAATATGGCAACCAAGAGAGTTCAACAGGGTGACTCAAAGTAAACATTTAGAATAGTTAATGACATCTGTAAATCCTGAGCTACAACTAAAGTTCAACATTACAAAGGTCCATTATGTCAAATTCTCTTCATTGTTATTTCAGACTCTTTATTCTCTTACTATTACCAGTACCTGGCCCTTCCCTTCTTCGCCAGCACCCCCAAACTCTTCTTCCCTTCTCTTCACCATCCTGCCCTCTCTCAGCATTCCTCAGGTTCACCACACACAGCCCCATTGTGTCAGAGCGTCAGTGAGGGAATGCAGTCCAGCCTCTCCCCAAGTGCTGCTGCTTGACTCACCTTAGGAACCCACAGACTAGTTCCATAATTTTCTTTAACTGTTTTCGTCCCACCCTTCTCTTCTTCTCTGAGTTCCATTGCTTTTGGAAACTGGCCACCATCAACAGCCCGTGCCCCCCACCACCACCACCATCCTAACTCCACTTTATTTCTTTTTTCCCTTTTACCCTGGGTTTATGACAAAACAGACCTGCACAAAAAGGTTACTGGTGAGACTAAAGTTTCAAGGCAAGAGCACCAATACACCACAGGGAGGAGGAGGGGTGAGAGGAGGTGTGGTTTGAGGGGCCACACTGTCTTGTATTAAATACCTGAGGTGTCAGAGAGAAGCCCTCCACCCTGTTTGCTTATTTGGGGGTTGAGGGGTTTTTTTGTTTTGTTTTTTTAACACTCAGAGTGAAAATAACTAGTGAGAGCCTGAAGTGTAAAGAAGACACAAGAAAATTTCTAGTGGATGGATCACTGATTTTTGTTTTTCAGAAGCCAGGCTCTGCTTTGCTGTCCCTCTAGTTCTTCCAATTTAGCATAACTGATAACTCATACACTTCCCCCACAGCCCGCTCTCTTACACTGATCCACAGCAAAACATTGCTGTTTTTAAGAAAATGGTACAGACAGCACATTTATTTAACTCATTTTGCTTTTCTTCCACACAGTTGCCAATAGTCCTCATTTGGCAAAAGACATTTACACTTCAAAGTTTATACCCATCATCTCAACTTTACAAATGTAGAACTAAACATTGAAATAACTGGCATGTCAAATGTTTTGCATCGTTTTAGTCAGTAATGCAACTCCCGATTCGAGGACTGCACTGTACCTGTGCAATGCAGGCATGCAGTGCACAGGTGGTGTATTTGGAAAACACATCCAAGCAGGTCCAGCTCCACAGGTATTTGCATGACCCAACATAGCCCGAGACAAGCAAGTTTATTTTTAAAGAAAATTTCATGTATAAGACAATTCAAAGAGCTTTTACATAGCACATTAAAAGCATTACGGGTGGGAAAAGAAATGTTTTCAACCTGGATTTAAAAGTGTCTACTGTTGGTGAAAATTTAATCTCCACTGGCAGTTTCTTCCACTTGTTTGCAGAATAACAGCTAAATGCTGGTTCTCCATAATTAGGCTGGACTCTGGTCTGGACAAACTGATCCAAGTCCTTGAATCTATAAGCCAAATATTCTCTGAAGACATGTATTTTGGGCCTAAACCATTCCAGGATTTGTAGACAATCAGTAGTATTTCATAATCTACTCTGTGACATACTGGAAGCCAGTGTAAAGATTTAAAAATGTGTTCAGATCTTGTAGTCCTGGTTAGAGCTTTACCAGCATCATTCTGGATGAGCTGCAGCATTTTTTTTTGGGGGGGAGTCCAGTTAAAAGACCATTTCACTAATCCAGTCTACTGGAGATGAATGCCTGGATGAGTTTCTCCTCGTCTTTCTTGGAGACAAAAGCTTTAATTCTGTTTATGTGTCTGAACTGGTAAAAAGCTGCCTTGGTGACAGCTTTAATGTAGTTGCTGAAAGTCAGATCCGAGTCTATCAACACTCCAAGGTTCAGACTTGGTCTGAATAATTTCAGTTTGGTCCTCATTTAGATTAGCTGTAAAAACAGTAGCGACAGTACAAGATAAGGAAGATTAAACCTACAAGTAATCCATGAAAGCAGAAAAATATTGGCTTGTCTGGGACATGACATCAAAACCTTTTCCACAGTCATGCACCTTTTTTATTCCCTTCATTTTTTAAAAACAGTTTATTTTTCATGTTGCTTTCATTCACAAATTGTTTGGCATGTTTAGTTCATTCTTTTTTTGAGAATTAATATAAATGCTGAAGTTAATGTGTTACAAATTTACAAAAATAAAACTTTATGGGCTTATCATTATTCCCATCATATTGTTTGTTTGATGTCTGCCTGAAAAAATACTGCTACTTTTTGGAGATGTGTCAAACAAACATATATTTCATTGTAAGGCTCACAAAAACTAAGTTGTAACCAGAAATTCAACAGAAGTGTACTTTCTTCAAGAAAAAGGCACATACTTTACAATTGCAGCAAATTATTTACATTCAAAGTTATCAGGTTTGGGTAAAAATTGTGACACATTTTAAAAATTGCTTTGCTCTACAATTAATTTGGAGGTTATTGTAAGTGCACAATGTCATGCAATTAATTTGGATTCAAAGTTGTATTTTCTGCACAGTGCTAATTAAAAGTGAACCTGCTTCATTGACTTGGTATCCTATTTTAAGAAAGGATACAAATAACTGACCACTAGAAGTAGCTGAAATATGAAAAGCTTTGTTTTAAAACAGTGTTTTTCATTTCTGGTCCTCAAGTACCACAGTGCTACTGCAAGTTTTAGATGTTTCCATGCTACAACACCCGACTGCAATAAATAACTCATTAACAGGCTTGCAAAAGTCTTAAAAAGGAGGTTCGTTAATTTGAGTCAGGATGAATGTTGATGTTTTTGCATGAAGCAAATTATTTTGTGTTTCAAGTACAAAATTCACAAATACAATGAGCCATCATAAATGCATACTGTACTGTAAAAATAGATATACTGAGCAAGCATCTATGTGCAGAATTTTGACAAAAATGTATTTAAGGTTTCATTAAATTATTTATTTACTGAAAATCTGACAACATATTTATCTGTTTGATACAAATTGATATATATATATATATATATATATATATATATATATATATATATATATATTTTTTTTTTTTTTTTTTTACATCAGATCTTTAAAAAAAAAGTCCCATATCTATTTATGCTGATAGATTAGTACAAGGGAAAGTCTGTGCAAATGTTTTGTGGTGCAAGAATTGACCTATTTCACCAGCTTCAGGTTAATGAGTTCAACTGGACTCATTTCAGAGATTATCACGTGTGACTCAGAAACATAATTCTGTGAGTGGGTCCCAGAGGGCCAATGTAATTTTCTACCCAAGAAAAAAACATAAAACTTTAAAAAGCAAGAAGTATTTATTTCTATATACGATATGAGAGAAGTACACTGCTAAATCAGATTGGTATTCTTTGTTATTCAACCCTAAGTCCTTTATGACTAGCTTTAATCTAGGTAAACTGTAAACGATTGTAATGAATGGCCCATTAACATCATACAGACATAAAAAATAAACAGCTGTGGCAGAGACTCACAAGCAGAAGCAGAACAGCTAACTCTACACACATGCATATCTCGCACACTCAGTCCGAGTCTGAAAGTTCAGCATTCCTGGGCGGCTTAGATGCTGGCTGAAAAGAATGAGCAGCCACAGAGCGGGATCTCCTCACGAGATCCAGAGCCATGTGGCCCGCTTTCAGCCAGATTACAGAGTCAGCCAGAGCACTCGTTGTGACCTGAAGACTGGCAGGAAAGAGCAGAAAGAGAAATATACAAGCATCATTTCTCAAAACAAATTAGCATGCATTGTTACAGTATGTCATTTTCATTGCTAACTTTTGTTGTATGATGCTTACAGCTTTTGTGCGAATGTCTGAGACTGAAGGAAGAATGTACTGTTACTGGGACACTGGGTGACTTAAAGTTGCAGTACTGTGTTGCAACATGGCATTCAAAAGAAATTGTATATACATAAAATGATAGTCATACTCTAAACTATATATACATACTAACAATCTGTTTTGGTGGCTCCAGTCTCACTGTTTTAGAGAAAGTAATTTTAGAAAGTTATAGTCTGATATTTTGCTTTTGACTGGTGATGGGTATAAAAGGTTAAATTGCTGAGCTTAACTGGCAAGGTTTTCTTTTATTATAAAATTGTGTTTGAAAACTTTGTGTTGTTTAGTGGTGTGTTGATAATTACATTTGAATTATAATAAAATTTTAGTAAAGGAAGTCGGAATTTGGGCATATTTTGCTTTAAGATAGGGTTTCATTTTACTATTTGGCTGCTGCAAGATCTTCATTTTGTTGTAAGGTCTGTGCAGCCTTATAATTTGGCGCATCTTTCTGTCTTTACTTATTCCGTGTCTGTTTAAAGTCCTTCCTCAGAGGCCAGCCTGCCCTTGGTCTTTGACAGCTCCACTCGCCTGAACTTAAGGTGTCTTGTTTCTGTTTTCTATTGGAAAACTGATTAATAAGGTGTACCTGACCTATTCTGGCAGACACACTGGTTAATAGTTGTAGTATTGAAAGAAGTAAATAAAGGAGCTATTGTTAGGAAGTGTGGAGTCGTGCAATAGCCAAGTAGCTGATTGGTCCTAATTTAAAATAGGAAAGTAAAAAAATATATTAATTATAAGGGTAAACTGAACTTAGAGTGACTAGAATTAGTGCGTAATGCACACTGTGTCTTTGTTGTAGTGAATTGTACTAAATGCTGGGATAGAGCACTGACGAAAGGAAGTGATGGCTAGCCTGACTGATACCTGTGCAATTTAAAAGCCGGTATATAAGGCTAAAAAATACAGATAATCGCTGGGGAGTGAACAGTGGTAGTTGCCACAATATACATGTACATTAGTAATATGTCTAAATAATTTAACAAATCTTAAATCAGTATAATAAGCCCTGAGAGGGGTCACCACTGCTTCGCCTCCACTGTAATTCAGCTTGAAAACAGTTCGAAGTCTGCTTCCTAATAGAAGACGGGTGTTTGGTGTGCTTGTGCCGTTGTTGGATTTTGACAGTTTGGGAGTCCGGGTTTAGAGCCTCAGTTGACTGCACTTGCTAAAAGTGTGTCTACGTTGAGGGTCCCATCGGCTGAGGGCCGGGTGGGTTTATGGTGCGGTTGCAACAAGGATGTGTAGAGTTGATGTAGCTGAAAGTTTGTAATTCCACTGATTGGAGTAGGTTGTTGAGAAGGGCTTTCTGAGGCAGGGAGGTTGGATTGGGGTGACGTGTGAAGTGGGGTTGAGAAAATTATTTTAATTGCTGCTTGTATTTGGGATTATAGAAAGTGCCGATGGGTGAATTGGTAAAGGAAAAGAGTTGCTGTTTGGTGTGATGTTTTCTATAGAGGTGAATTTTCATGTCTTTTGCTTGAATTGTGCGTTTTTTCAGCTCTTCAAAACTGATTTGTAAAATGGGATGAATAATAGGAGGTTTTGAATTGGTCTGAGGGGAGAAAAAAGCTTCAGTTGCCTCAGAAAAGGAATGGGATTTTGAATGAAGTTGCTATCTCGAAGGGGTCAAAATCTGCATAAGGTGTTGTTGTTGTGTCTGTGGTAAAAATTTTTTTGCATTGTTTTCGATTCGTTGTTTAAAATTTGGTTTTAATGTTGTGTCTTTAAAGTCTTGGTTTTTTGTGGCGAAATATGAATAATGGCTGCCTTTTGGTGGCGCCCCCCTGCTGCTGCCTCCTGCTCCCCCACCCAGCGGCTGTTCCACCTCTGCTGCTGCCTCCCCCTCCCCTCCACCGCGCTGTTCCCCCTGCTCTGCCTCCTGCTCCCTCCACCAGCGCTGTTCCCCCTGCTGCTGCCTCCTGCTCTCCTCCCCCAGCGGCTGCTCCACCCCTGCTGCCCCCTTGTGGCTTTCAAGTGGATGAAGTGTGTGAGGAGCCGGGAGGGTGCGTGTAGGGAAGTCTGTTGGTCCTGATGGGTCTCACTAAGACTCCTGAAGGATGTGCCGGAGTTGGCCGTGCCTCTACACACCCTCTTCAACCGGAGCCTTCAAACTGGACGTGTCCCTGTGCTGTGGAAAACATCGTGCCTGGTACCAGTGCCCAAGGTGAGCAGGCCTGCTGTGATGAAGGACTACAGGCCAGTAGCCCTCACGTCTGTGATGATGAAGAGAGGCTGGAGAGGCTGCTACTCAGACTCCTCAGAACCCAGGTGGAACAGGCACTGGACCCACTCCAGTTTGCCTACCAGGAGAACATGGGGGTGGATGATGCAGTTCTTTTTCTGCTCCACCGGTCGCTCTCATTTTTGGAGGGGGCAGGGAGCTATGTGAGACTGATATTTTTTTATTTTACGAGAGCTTTAATACTATCCAGCCACATTTATTAAAGGTGAAACTGGAGGAGAATGGAGTGGATCCCGTTTTTATCAGCTGGATTACCAGCTATCTTACGTAGAGGCGGCAGTACGTCAGGCTGGGGAACAAGGTATCTGCCACCCTGGTGAGCAACACTGGGGCACCGCAGGGGACAGTACTCTCCCCCTTCCTCTTTTCACTGTACATGGCAGACTACCATCACTACTCTGCAACATGCCACTTGCAGAAGTACTCTGATGATACGGCTGTTGTGGCATGTGTGGGGGGGGGGGGGGAGGGAAGGGAAAATAGAGAGATGGGCGGGGGTTGAGGGTGCCTGATGGTGAAGGTTTGAAGTGGTGCAGTTGTACAAGTTCTTGGGGGTGCATTTGGACCACAAGCTGGACTGGTCGGCGCAGGCAAGCGCTCTGTACAAGAAGGGACAGAGTAGACTCTACTTCCTGAGGAGGCTGAGATCGTTTAATGTCTGCAGTGAAATGGTGAACATATTCTATCAGTCAGTTGTAGCCAGCGCTGTGTTTTTCGGGGTTGCCTGTTGGGGGGGCAGTATGACCTCGAGGGACAGAAACCGGCTGGATAAGCTGATCAGGAAGTGTGGGTCGGTGATGGGCGGGCAGATGGACTATGTGGGAGCTGTGTGGGAGAGGAGGATGAGGACTCTGATGCAGAACATCCTGAGCAACACCAGGCACCCTCTACATGACTGTCTATCTGCCCAAAGGAACAGCCGCAGCAGCAGGCTTCTCTCCCTGCGCTGCAGAACCGAGCGCTTTCGGAAGTCCTTTCTTCCTTCTGCTGTGAGACTTTATAACAGCTCAATTTCGATGCGCACTTTCTTGGTACCATTTTTGGTAATTTTATCTTTTTTATGTATGGATGTTTATAGATGTATGGATGTGTCGCTACCCGACACCTGAATTTCTCCAGTGGGGATTAATAAAGTTTAATCCATCCATCCATCCAGCCAGCCAGCCATCCATCCATCCATCCATCCAGATGGTTTTGATATACAGCTACCACCATCTTTGCCAAAATTCACTAAGTGAGAATGTGTGAGCTTGAATATCACTAATTACTACTCAACTATGCAATTTCACTATAGATCAAAGATTGAAAGAAAACATCTGAAATAACCAGATTAATTATCTTTACAGAACCTTCCGTTGCACTGGCAAGACAGATTGGCAGGTTGTTGCCTCACACTCACTGCATTTAGGCGCATTTGGACAGAGAGGTTCTAAGAACGCAGTTGCTATGACTACACCTCCCGAGTTTAGGTATAACAAATACCCTTCGCTTTCAGTGTGCGTTCACACATGAGGGAGGATCTCCTTAGGGACCATGTGTGACGTAATCGTTGCAACAGTGACAAATTTATGCCCCAGCAGATCTAATACAAAACTGAGGTTTTTCATCTCTTTTATTCAAAGCTATTATAAAAGCTAACTTACCAGCTTTCCCTCATCACGTCATTTGTATCATGTAGTGGAACAGTGCCCCAAGAAACAGCCTGGTTCCCGAAAAGGTAGTAGGAACTCAAAAAGGTTCTTACAGTCCGAAAGCGCTTTTCGACTCTTGGACTACGCATGTCAGCTTTCAACATGAATATCTTAGTTCTAGTCTGCATCCAGAAAAGTTTGCTCTACTTTCATTCAAATAAAGCTGATTTTGAAAAGAAGAAAATCCTCTTTGGACACACCTACAACTTCATTTTGAATGAATAAATGTGTCTGAAATGTGTGTTCCTCCTTTAAAGCTAGGGTTGCCAATCTTGGAAAAATGGTTCGAGCAAGCTAAATTTTTTAAAAATCACAATGCCCAAAACCACGCCTTGCGAGCACAGGAATGTTTTACGAGCAGGTTGGCAAAGATAACTGATAACAGCCGAGTGGATAGCTTGTTAACTTGTTAGCTTGCTAGTAAACAACTGACGAAAGACATTTCTAAAAGCCTTAAAGGTGCAATGACATCAAATTTCACTTTTCTGGGGGTTTGGGGGTATAATATGATCTGTTGTGCGCTGATGAGGCCATGTGAATGTCCTGAGTGAGTATCAAAGTTCCTGTGCATGGTCTGTCAGCTTTGTCTCTCTGTTCAGAAACAGTTTAATCAGACAGCAGCTTATCATTCTACATAGTTCTATCATTCTATGTAATTCATTTGCTCCAATTAAGGTACACTATCAAGCAAACAGCCTCCCCCCCTCCTCTCTCCTCCGCCCTCTCTGTCTGATTCAACTGCAAGTGGAGCTGAGTGACTGCTGAGCAGTCAGGTCTGGGTTTTCAGACAAATGGATTTAAATGAAAACTTCTGTTTTTTTTTTTTTTTGTTGTTGTTGTTGTTGATGTTTTGGGGTGTTTTTTAGGGGTGGCCAGAGAAAATAGCAGGGTGGCCAAGGATTATTAAGGATAACTTTTGTTTCTTTCAACCTGGACCTTATTTCTAGAATTTATATGTGCATTTACTCACCAGTTACATTTCTGCATCACTCTGACTCCTTTGGACGTTACTGTATTCAGATTAGTCGTAGACCCACATATATTCATATAATGGATGTGAAGGGGGCAGAATGAATGGCCCCAGGAATATCTGAAGCAAAACTCCTTTATTTCCCCAATACTTAAAGTAGAATGAGCTAATGAACAAGTATGTCCTGTGAGTTCAGATTTGGCTTGCTGTAGTTATGGGGACGTTCTCCACACGCTTACCAGCTGTGTGACCACAACACCGTGGTCAACAGTGATGTTAAAACGAAGAACAGGTTAATCACAAGCTCAACTTCATCGATTGTTGTTCAGTGTGTGTGTCACAAAGAAATTACTTCATAAAACTTTACTACGATGACCTCACCCACACTGAAAACCAGAACTGAAGACAACCTCAGTTGCCCTCAGTTGAACTGGGAACAAACTAAACTGGGGTAGTGTGGTATTGGCCCAATGAGGGCCGGGCTAAGTAGGTGCAAATGTGAAAGAGGCATTAGAAACTGGTTGGGGCAGTTCTGGGTGGCACCTTCCTGGATGAATTTGTATAAGAAAGGCTGAGTTAATTAGGTGTGACGGACCCGCACGGGACTACTACAAAGGAGCAAAGGAAGAAAATGGTAGGTCTAGTGTAATATTTTTTATTTATTTCATTTTTATTAGCTTATGAAGATTTTGAAATTCAAATATAAACAAAGTATGCTGCCCCGTGTTAATACAGATCTGGGCATGAAAAAGTTCCCCTTTCAGCCGACTGCCAGCCACTTACCAGCCACTTACCAGCGACTTGTCTGCTAATTCAATTGCACAGAGAAACACCTGTGTGCCCAGGAGAAACGATTTCAGAGCATAAATGAATGCCCGGAACAAGGATGTTTCCACACGCCAAGTTTGGACACCGTACATGATGGCGTATTTGTAGGACAAATCGTTCAGCCAGTGATAGTGCAGTAATGGTGCACTATTAGTGCACCACTTCTGGCAGAAAAAGGAGGAACTTTTTCATGCCCAGATCTGTAGTACATAAATGTTGATAGAAATGAAAAAATTTTTGCTGGGGTGGCCAGCTTCTTGTTCAGGGTGGCCATAGCCAACCCTGGCCACCCTCTGGGGGCGCCATTGCTGTCAGGATGGAAGGACTATTTCTTCCAGTGTAACAAAAGGTGTTTCTGAACAGGTTTACCAACTCTGGCTTTAATTAGTGGTTCCCAACCTACAGTATTTTTCCTGAGGACCCTCCTCATGCAACTACCAAAAAGGCGTTGACCACCTTTGCCCCCCTTTGCTGAAACCATGATTGATTTCACGCTTTCATTTGCTAGGTTCTCACCACAAGTGATGCATTCTGGCTGATTCCTTCTCTATCCTTTGATAAGACCATTATGCAACCAAATCAAAATGGAAAGAAAAAAATTTAAGCTGATAGACTTCAATTCATCTCTGTGTGCTCATAACTTTTATTTTAATCACACTAGATCTAAACTGTCAAAGCTTTGGGAATCCCCATGTGCTCTTTGGGAACCCCCATGGGCAGCTCCCAAACCCCATTTTGGGAACCGCTGCTTTAACTGAAGTAAAAAAAAAAAAAAAAAAATACAACAGGAAAAATGCTAATGTAAAACATGTGGCAACCCTCATTTAAAAAAAAAATAAAAAAAAAATCGGGCTTTAGTTTTGTGTACCTCTGAAAAGCTGCAGCTTTACATTCCACAGTGAGGTGAAAACATGATGTCAGCATCAAAGAAAGTGTATAAAAAAAAGTGCATGACTGGACTCACATAACAAGCCGGTGTAACAAGAGTGACGTGGAGCAGGGCACAGAGCCGAGGAAAGAGCCGAGGATCTCGTTTGGGTGTGAGGAATGTACACATTTGGGAAGGGTCTTGTGTCTTGGATGTGCAAGTGTGTAACTTTGTCTGCATGCCAGTGGCTCCTTCTATGACTAAGCATAGTTTTGTGTGTGCACGTGTATTTATGTGAGGGGTTGGAAGTCAGGGGTGTACTGTAACATTGTGACAGTGCTGACTTTTATTGATTCAGATGGGGTAGGAGGAGAGCAGATATCAGAACTGCCACCGTCAAATGTCCAACAGACTTCCACCATATCATTAACTACAAGACTCTATCTTGGCAAAATATACACTGGGGAATCTGTGTTTCCATTTTTGCTGGTATCTAACTACTTTTGCTAGTCAATGGTAATTTTTATAACTACAAATCAAAAACAGCAAAAGAATAGCAAGAGTAAAAATCATAATGTAGTAATATTCTCTTGAAATAATTAGTTGTCAGCAAGGCTGAATTAATAAGCCAATATTAGCTCCATGCATACTGTTGTAAATACTTAAACTCAAATAGTGCAGCATGAGCTTTCCAAAGCTTTCCAAAACAACAACAAAAAAGAATTTCTTTGAAGTCTGACTAAATGTTAGAAAAGAAACAATCCCTGAAATGTCCATTTTGCTGCCTGCATTGAGGATCAATATGAAGTAAAACTTGCCGACTCATCACTGGCGCCATCTTGCTTTTTGGCAAGCACCCAGATGAACCTAAAACAATTAAGCACATCACAGGCAGATATTAATAAAAAACAAATGCAGTCAGCTGTTTCGAGATCCCTGTTAAATTTTTCTAAAACAAACCAGCAGTTTTCCAGACTTGAAGTGTTTGCAGAAATGCCTGATTTGTTTTATATTCTGGTCACTGTTGAGAACAATACCTGCTTGCGCTGAAGCTGAAAAGTGGTCAGTTAAAACTGATCTGCAGTGTGATAAGCACTTTTCGAGATCATTTAATGACGGATTTTTTAAAGTTTGTTGCAGGTCAATACTGGGCTAATTTGTAGCTTTCAGATACTTATTTGCCATATTCTTCTTATATTGACCCCTTTCAGTTTGTTGTTCATCCATAGACCTGCAGGGGCACATCAGCTGCACAGACAGCAGCAAACTGCAGAGTCTTTGAACCTGACTTTTTTTTTATTTCTTTCCTTTTTTAGAGTGACTCCAGATGGAGTCCAAGAAGAGCAGAGATGGGGTGATGCTTCAAAGCTTTTCAAGGGGCATGACAGCTCAGAGTTGCAGTGTCAGTTTTTGAGTTTTAGGGGGTGGGAGTGTAGGATGAATAACAAACACAAAGACAGACAAAGACATCAGAAAGGAAAAAATTCCCTATTGAATAAACTGTTGTTTTGCTGTTGCTGATCACAAAATCATTACAGCAAATTGAGAGCGGCAACAAAGAGGAGGTCCAAGAAAATGTCACAGAGATCCCACATATGTTCTGTTTTTCATTAGCACTCGAGGTTACCTTTTTCCTGTCTCTCACTTGAGGCACCAGCACACAAGCACACTGCTCAATGTGCCTTTGTTTTTCATGGGAGAACCGTCCTCTTTTTCTTGTCTCTTGAAATGGGGATCTGTTTCTTTTGGACACTGTCTCTACACAATCCACAGAGAATCAAAGCTGTCGTAGACATTTCTGTGCCAAGAGTTTATCTTTTTTCCACAACACCTAGCCCTCATGCTTTTTCCCACTTTGAATTTTTCTCTCCCCTCTTTCCTCCTGGATGTATGTCACTCTTATGATTCATGGTTTTGGCCAGCGGCTGCAACTGTGCAGTTGTGTGTGGAACATTCCGTTTTCTGCAACAGATACTCTTTGCCTTGCAATTATGCAACTTTCACAAATCAGCATACAGTTCTAAGGAAAACAATCAGTTTGAGGAATCCCACCAATTTCTTACAGATCTCATTCTTGTGTACAGGTGTTTGTGAGCTCTGCTACACATGTGCAAAAACTTGCATAAACCTTTCTGCAGCTCCAGGGGGAGCTCTGTAAAGTGTGATAAATTTGATCACGTGATGTTGCCTGGGGGCGTGTCAGTCTGGACTCAAAGCCACAAGTTTAAAAAAGGTATAGAAAAAAGTGGGCTTACCAGACAGTAGCCCTGATTTTCAGTTGTGCCTGAGGCTGCCAACTTAGCTGCTCCTAACCCTCTGCTGCCAAATGTAAGAAGTCCTCATATACTGGAAGAAAACAATAAGATGTATTTCCCAAAAATGTACTAATACTAGTACTAATTTAAAACTCACATAATGGAGAGTTTGTTTGTTTTTTAAAAAAAAAAAAAAAAAAAAAAAAAAAGAGAGAGAAGAAGTACATACTGTAGGCTACATCTGAAGCTGGTTTGTATTTTTGCTTGACTGCACCATTAGTAAGAAATAAAGTTATCTCTATCTGCCCTAAAAACCAAACACTGACTGAACACACCCCCTTTGAAATACAACTTTGAGGGGGGGGGTAGTCTTTCACTTAATGGCATGTTTGAGGTCAAATGTCTGTCATCTGGCATGCTTCAACCCCACTATTACCTCACTAAAGGAGACTTTGTGATTGGTGGATCCCACTGTGTGTATACTGTAGGTTGTGGCACATGAGCCTGTGATCAAAATTTACCAGAATAAGTGGCTCATTTAAAAGTCTCTGGTTGTGTTTCTTTTTATAATCCCACCACCACCACCTCTAGTGGACAGACTGAGATGAAAGTGTATGTACACATGTATGTTTGTGCAGTATGTCTGTATAAGTGTTCACGGCAAAGAGAGACAAATGAGGTGAGTGTGTCCTGTTTAGTCACTGCAAAATGTCACCAACTAATCTTACCAACAGGCTTATAATTATTACCAAATGAACAGTAGGTGTGGTTAGTTAAAAGCCAGCCTGCTATGATTTCCTGTCATTTGATGGGCAGTTTTCTGGTTTGTAACGACGGTGGCCTCACTTTGATATTTTTCCCTTTCATCATCATAATTGTTAGCTGCAGACTGTTGTTAGTTGTTGTGAGTCTAGGTTTGATATATCATTACGAGGAAGGATCAATACAGCAGATCGTTATAATAAGAGGACATTGGTGTGACACATGGACATTTGTTTGGCTACAACCTGTCAAAGGTGTGTGAGTCTGCCTCTGATCCGAGGAAACAAACTTGCCCAGGTTTGCCTCTGCAGCTATGGTTTACAAAAGAGGGGAGGGACTAAGCTTGGCTTCTTGAGGGTTCCTGAGGGCAAAAATGTGTGCCGGTTATGGAGAGCTCGTTCATAGACTACAGCTGCTGTCTTCTCTGTTTCTAAGTGGATAATGACCTTCAGATTATCACAATAAACAAGCAACTGTCACAGATTTTGAATTTACTCCTCTCCAATGTGCATCCAAGTCATTATAAGATAAAGCATCCTGGACACATTACCATTTACAGGGCTAATAAATCTTTTCAGTGAATAAATGTTATACTAATAAATACTTCCTTGTCTGTACGATACCTTTGCTGGTGGTGTTGACTTTTCTGCCACTAGGGGCCACTAAAGTTAGATTGAAACTCCTCTGTAATGTGATGTTTGATTGATGAGACATTGCAATAAAGGAGAAGTAGCGTGTGGTGTGGCTGTAGAGTCATGTTTGGTTAGATGGTAGAACATGTAGAAATGAATATGGCACAAATTTGCTGCTTTGCTACAGTAATATAAACCAAATTTTTGTGTGTGAGACTCAAACACAGACTTCTACACTGTTATATCACTCTGCTGTGAGTTTAGCTTTTTTTTCATACAGAAAGATTTCACTTGAGAATTTTTTAAAAAGGAGAAGAGACATAATGTATACATGTGTATATGTAATGTATACATATTGTATAGTAGGATACAGCACACTAGACTAGACAACCCAGCAACTGATTCCTAGTGACAAGTTTGAATGATACATTTATTTTTTTTATGTAATTTAAATTTCCCTAACCAATGGGCCAAAGTTATCTAAACCAGAGAGATGGTTACATTAAGAAAATACAAGTGCCAAAAGCAATGGGCCTACATAGGGCACAAATCAGTCTCCAGCAGAAAATTTTGTGTGTAAGTCATCTCTCCTGACGTCTTTACCTCTAAATACACTTTGTGAATTCTTTATCCAACATTGCATTTTCTTTCACGACCAAGGGAAAAAGTACATGGGGAAAAACTGGCTGTGAAGAAGCTCTTTGAACATCTGCCCTTCGTAAGTTGAAAAGTTGTCATTATACTGACATGCTCTGACTGGAATGTTAAAAAAAGAAAAATTAAAAACCCATGTATAGTAGCTTGTGCCTTCCTCAGGATTTGTTCATGTAGAGTATATTACTGTCAATCAACCTGTTCTTTGTGTTGGGTGAGAACACGTTAGTGAAATTCCTGTTTTTGCTTTTGTTTGTTAATTGTTGCTTAGATTTTTTTTTTTTTTTTGAGTGTTTTTTTCTGAAGTCATTTAAAAACTTGTTGACATAGGTGCTTATACAAAGCACTTATTATCCTCAGTCTTCACTCCGTGTGGTCTTAACAATAAACAACACAAACTGACTCAAGTCAAGTAAATTTTCTCTTTTCAACACCTTCAAGATTCTACTGCTTGATTTCATCCAGGGGACCTCTCAGCCTTCATAAATAGGCCCATTCATGTGCCAAACCTTGACTGATCTACTGCAGGAAATGAGCTCCATACGTTCAGGCTACACCACAGTACCTCTCTCAGAAACATGGCTTCAAGTGTTTTCACTGTGTCACAATCACGAGATGCAACCAGGATGAATCTTTCATGTTGAAATGATCTGTTGACAGGAAGAATATCATCTGAACAATGCAACTTCGGGGGGGGGGGGGTGCTTGGATGCAATCGCAAAATAATCTCTTTTATGGTATTTATTGTAGTAATATAATTTCTAAATCTGATTTCATCTGGTCATATAACAACACTTATTGGATTTATTGATCCAGCTGGAAAGTTTATTTTATAACAATAATAACAAAAGGCTTTAAACACAAACTTTGTATATAAAGGAGTGTTAATATTTGACGTTTGGAACCATTTCTTAAGCTTTCTAATGGCGGAATAACAATACCTAATGACAGCAAGGTACAGAAAGAAAAGAATTAGTTTTACTGGAAAAAGGATAATTGGATCCAAAAAGCATACTGTCAGCATCTCTTTAGAATCATAAGATGGATCTGTACAGATCAAACAGGCAGTTTGTCACCTGTTGTGTCATTTGGCTGATCGCAGTGAGATGCCCTCGAAGGACAGAAAGCTTTGGAAGTGCATAGAACTAGAATGGTTTTTGCAGAGTTAATTACAACATGCTGGACACTTTTTGCATTTTTGACTGCTTTAATCAATGAGGGGAGAACTCTCCTATAGATGGGGAATACATTTCCCCATTGGCCGATTGGCCTGGATTTGTGCTGTCACCCTTGTTAAAACTGGACACCTTCGCCACAACACCCGCTCTGCAGCCTCCTGTTGGCATTTCACCGTAAACACCTGGATTATACTGTATTATTTCTGTAGAAATAAGGGGTAAGAAGAGAGACAACGGCTCGAGTAGGAGGCAGCACTGAGTTGATCCCCAGGAAACTCTCAAGGTAAGCATCAGTGTTCTGTCAGTTTAACATACATTGTCAGATTGGCAGTCACCTGTGTTTAGCTGTGTTAAACTAGCAGTACCATCCGGGTTGCTACGGTTCCTAAGAATTAAAAGAAAAGAAAAGAAAAAAAAAAAACATTGAATGTCCACCAGACTGTGCTAATGGGGAACTTTCAGCGGCTGCCAGTAGAAGTTTCCCTCTTTTGCATTTGTTGAAGAAATGAGCCAGTTACATTTTCAAACACAATAAACGTGGTTAGCGCTGTGCTTACCTTAATTTCCCGGCGATCGACTCGGTGCTGCCTCCTACTTGTCCAGATTTCTCTCATCTTCTCTCATCTCATCTCCCCTTTACTTCCACAAATAGAAAATATTCCACATCTTTGCAGTCATCAAATGCCTACAGGAGGCCGCAGAGCGGGTGTCATGGTGAGGGCGTCCAGTTTTATTACGGATGACTGAACAAATCCAGGCCAATGGCTGGTGTTTCTTTACACAAAACCAGTCAAAACTTATTCCCCATCTAGGATAGTTCTCCCCTCGTTAATTAAATTGGTCAAAAATGTAAAAAGTGTAAAATAGAACGGAGACTAGACTAAACTCAATAAAGACCAGTCTCCATTCTACTTCAATGGACTGCCAAAGCTTTCTGACCTTCAAGGGCAGCTGCGAACATGTGCAAGTAACGTATGCATAAATAATGAAAAAGGTCCATTCCAACAATGGGCTCTAGGCACAACTCCACTACCTGAATTTAAGGTAGCTCCTTTGTTTCCTGTCTTTCACTACTGGGTAAACTGATTAAAGGCAGGGTAGGGGATCCTAGAAAAACGATTTAAGCAAGCTACATTTAAAAAAATACACCCCCCAAAACCACGCCCCCAGATCACAGAAGCATGTGCGGCGATGGTTGTCAGCAAAGATAACTGTGAACGACCACACCTTTGCCCATTTGAGTATTTTCCGGGAGTGACGACATACATGACACGGCAAGATGGCGACAGTGGGACATGCCCCACTGGCTTCACTTTCAGCTCTTCAGAAACCAATGGGTCACGTGAGCGGAAGGTTCTTCCCTCTCTATTAACGGTCTGTGGTTTAGAAGCTCCTGAAGTCTTAGATAAAAAGCTGTTAGTTATGATTGCTGCAGGTTTTCTGGAAGAACTAGAAACAAACATCTGTAAATGTCAGACTAGTTTTTCACCAACAACGTCCTGTTGAAGTCTTCATGCTCAAGCTGCCTCAGGACCAGCTTCTTGTTGGTACCAGAAGCTCCTATTCTTGTCTCTTGTTTTTGCAATCACCTGTTTTCACCACAGAAGTCTGAGCTGTCAATCATTTCAACAAAGACCCACCTCCAAGAAGACAGCGTGGAGTGATGGGTGGAGTCTGCTGCTCCTGAGCTCTCCACCCATTTCATTGGACTGAGGCCTGAAGGGGCTGTTTTACGAGGGTAGAGAGGAGCTGCTACGCTCATACTACCAGCCAATTTGACCAAAGTAGGACTCTGACATGTCATTCAGATATCAGAGAATTGTTTCAGATTGGGAATAAAGCGCATAACATGTCCCCTTTAAGAAATGCACATTTTTGCATAAAATAGACAAAACATTGTACTAAATAATGTATTTAGAAAGTTACAATGGTCATTATGCAAATTGATCTTCTGCAAAATACAAATGTTGCCTCTGGAGACAAAGAAGTGTGGCATGGTGGACAGTTTACATTTCAGGTAAATGCCAACTCTTGCTACTGACGCTGTTGGAAATCTCAAGAGCCCATGAAGAGCAGATGTGAGGGTTTGGCTCGTGTGAGACGATGGGTCTTCATGGGCATTTTAACCGTTAAGCAGTCTTTCAGCAACATCGTCTAAAGACCATAGAATACATTGGAAAAATCAGCAAACAATAAAATCTTAAAAGAATGCAAGATGCATACTGTACTGTATTTATTATTTCCAAGTAGTGCAATGCTCTGACTATCAATTAAAGTTGATTCAAGTAGTAAATTAAAATAAATGTTCAGAGCCTTTTCAGATGAAAATAGTTGGCTTTTTGGACATCTTCAAACTATTTAAAACAGCTCATAGAAACACTCATGGTGTTACAGAAAGAAAAACTGTCCATAATCCCAAAGCTGGGTCTGTTTGAGAGGTGGGAACACTGATCACACTGATACACAAACCAGACACCTTCAGGCAAAAAAAAAAGAATGGAGTCAGAGAAATGAGCTGAGCTGAAAAAAGGCGGTATGCTCAAAATAAAAGCAACATATTCTTCTTCTCAGCTGAAAATGTATTTTTCTTCTTAGCTGAGATAGTGCCAGTTTTGTGCCAACTTCAGTGTAAGAGACACACTGGTCAGGATTTTTGTGACACATCAAGAGTTACATCAGAATGCTAATCAACATTATTTGCCAGGATTTTTTTATATCTAAATACTTTTTTAAAAAACTGCATTACTTCTGAAAATATGTGAAGCAGTTCAGTAATGTGAACGTCAGCATGGCAAACACTCATGAAGTTTCCACTTCTCCCCCTGCTCACTCTTCCCTTGTCCCTCATCATCATCCCAGCTTCTCTTTCTCAGAGTGGAGTAGTCACAGAAACACATGCCCAGACCAGTGAAACCAAGCTCTTCCAGAGATTTGGACCACTTCACAGCCCTCCCCACCCCCCGACTCCTTCAAGAGATTTCCACAGATGCTGCCACATTCTACTTCTTTCCTCTATTTTTCTCTCAATCTCTGCCTCTGTCTTTCGAACTCCTCTCAACTGGTCAACACCTGCAATCTGGTGGTGTTTTTCAAATGTATTTCTTCTCACTTTCACTTCTCTTTGTTTGATTATATAATTCATTATACCATTAAGAAGAATGGCCTTTCCTTTCCTTTTTTTAACTAGGTCTCTCACTTAAGCGTGAACTGCTGCTAATTCAAATAGTGAAGGCTTTGTGGGAGACTGACAGTGACTTGTGCAAACATAATTGTGCCATGTTATTGACAGAGGGGAGTTTGAATCATCAGGTACACAAAAGTGGTCTTTTAAACAAAAATGCACAGTCAAGATGCTGATTGTGTTTTACAAAAGTTTTTCTTTTTTAATTTCGATTAGTGAAAGAAGTCAAGATTAGTATAAAACATAGTTAACCTCCTCTCTAGGTTCATAATAGAGTCAATAAACCACTTTTTGTTTAGTGGTCCTTGTTTATTTGGCCAAGCTGGAAATGCATTTGATCACAAGTTCCCCAGCCTCTGTTTAAGCTCCATCAATAAACACTCATCCTCCAGACTACAGATTGCATTGCTTTTAACAGAGTGGTTGGCTAATTCAGACATAATGGGGGAAGATGATGTCCTCAGCTGCCATACAAGAAATTATTTTTCCAATGTCCTTCATTATTCTAATGGAAATTAGAATAACAAATTCATACTAATCGTAGCTATTTTGAACTAACAGCATACTGATGAGCGCACTGTTGCTCTGGAATTTTTGTCACTTCATTAGACACAAAGAAATGAGCTTCAGTGCTTCTTTTATTATCTCTTTGAAAATATGAAATATCTGAGAAATTCATCATGATATTCTATCATCTTTTGTCAGTGCCACAAAGGCTACAGCATGTACTGCACAATTGCTACCAGCATTATATTTAGTGGTTTTATGCACAACCCACTGAGCATCTTTTGGTCTGAAAGACATCTAATAGACGTCTAATGGTCCTTCGACATCTAGGCTAAAATCGGTCTCCCACTGGTCTAAAAACAAGCTTTTTTAGCTGTATAAGCATAGACTAAATCTAAACTACACCGTACATTGATCAATGACTGGCCAAATGTTTTAAAGACAAACAACGAAACTTAAAGCAGTTTTCTCAGTGACGCGCCCCCTATCAAGCTAGTATCCATCTTGCATACTGTGATTCACTCCAGTCAGTAAAAGATAGTCTTACCTTGACTCTTGTTCTGTCCCTTTCTCTCTTTCTTTTCTTCTGTTCCCCTGGTAATGTGTCCTTGTGTTTCTTTACCGAATCTGACATGATACACGTTCAAAACACCCGCAGTGTTCATATCAGATTCATATCCGATCCATTTGTTAGTGAGTGACACGGTGTGCAACCAACAGTCAGCTGCAACGTCACCGTCGCACCCCGGATAGAAAACTTACATACTGTTGTTTCTGAGCCTTGGGACGCCTCTGGGCAGTGACGGCTCGAAAATGTGCATAATGAATGTTGGTGTGCCATCAAACCGAGTCAGAAACGCATGGTTTCAAGGTCTAAAAGTTACATTGTGTCTTTAATCCAACATTTGGCTATCATTTACACAGCTCACAGTTATTTTTTGTTTTATAAGTAATGGATTAGCTAACAGTCTGGTCACAGAGTTGTTCCAAAGCCACCCCTTTGTTATTTTAGCTGTGTGCTTAGGGTATTTGTCTCGTTGGAAGATGAACCTTTGGAAGGTGGAAGTGCAAGGGCCAAGGGGAAGGGGTAAGGTGTAGGGGTAAAAAGAGAATTGGGATTGGGCCGAAGAGGTTTTCTTCCAGGATCTTTCTGTACTTGGCCGCATTCATCTTTCCTTCAATTGCAACCAGTTGTCCTGTCCCTGCAACTGAAAAACAGCCCCATAGCATGATGCTGCCACCACCATGTTTCACTGTTGGGATCGTATTGGGCAGGTGTCGAGCAGTGCCTGGTTTTCTCCACACATACCGCTTAGAATTAACTCCAAAAAGTTCAATCTTGGTCTCATCAGACCAGAGAATCTTATTTCACACAGTCTGGGAGTCCTTCATGTGTTTTTTGACAAACGGTATGCAGGCTTTCTTATGTCTTGCACTGAGGAGAGGCTTTTGTCGGGCCACTCTGCCATAAAGCCCCGACTGGTGAAGGGTTGCAGTGATAGTTGACTTTGTGGAACTTTCTCCCATCTCCCTACTGCATCTCTGGAGCTCAGCCACAGTGATCTTTGGGTTCTTCTTTACCTCTCTCATCAAGGCTCTTCTCCCACGATTGCTCAGTTTGGCTGGATGGCCGGGTCTAGGAAGAGTTCTGGTTGTTCAAACTTCTTCCATTTAAGGATCATGGAGGCCACCGTGCTCTTAGGAACCTTTAGTGCTGCAGAAATTCTTTTGTAACCTTGTCCAGATCTGTGCCTCACCACAATTCTGTCTCTGAGCTCCTTGGACAGTTCCTTCGACCTTGTGATTCTCATTTGCTCTGACATGCACTGTGAGCTGTAAGATCTTATATAGACAGGTGTGTGTCTTTCCTAATCAAGTCAAATCAGTTTAATTAAACACAGCTGGACTCCAGTGAAGGAGTAGAACCATCTCAAGGAGGAGCAGGAAAAATGGACAGCATATGAGTTAAATATCTTTGGACCCTCTCGAAAACTAAATGTTTCATCTCAAGGGGCTATCCAAGGGATAGATTTCAAATAAATTTCTAATATGAGTGTCACTGCAAATGGTCGGAATACTTTTGATCATGTTATATTTCAGTTTTTCTTTTTTAATAAATTTGCAAAAATGTCTACATTTCTGTTTTTTCTGTCAAGATGGAGTGCTGAGTGTACAATAATGAGAAATAAAATGAACCTTTTATTATTCTAGCAAATGGCTGCAATGAAACAAAGAGTAAGAAGTTTAAAGGGGTCTGAATACTTTCCGTATTCACTGTATATAACTTGACCCGGTCAGTCATGCAGCCGTGCAGCTACTGTCCCATGGTAAGTTCACTCACTTTACAATGTACATATTTATTTGTTTTCACAAGCTGCTGCAGCCACGTACGGCACAATATGTCCCAGAACACTTTTTGGGTTTAACAATATCCACTTTTCAATAATTGAGCTTGGGATCTCTTTGTGGTTAAACTGCGCATGTCATCCTCAATGTAAAATATCATGTAACTGCGGTAACCGGAAGTCTTTAGCAGAAACTAGCAGACATGGCGGCTCCCATGGTTCTAGCTGTGAAACTAGTCTATAAGCAGGTACAGAAAACAGATGGATAACTGCATTACAGGGCATTCACCTCAGATGAAGTTATACCTCCTGGACCGAAAAACTTATTTCTACCTTTTTCTGGTGATTTGTTTCTTAAAAGTTTAGTGATTGCCATTTTCAGATGTTCTTTAAGAACTGAATTAAATTTTGTCTCAGTTTAAGTTTAATTTAAGGTACATATCTGGTCCTAGCAGAAACCAGGCTGTTAGACATAATGTTATTATGCATATGTAGTGTCACAGTGCCAACCCAACTGGTGATTTCACAGCTTTTGTTGTTTCAGCAGTGATCTCACATGGCTTTAGTTAAAGCTTTCCTCCCTGCCTGTGCACCTCATCCTCCTTCCCACTCATCGCCCCACCCCTCTCTCCTGTCTATATTGTCTCCCTCCCTCTCTCAATTCTGCATTCCAAGGTTTCCACCCACCTTACCTCTAACCCTCTCCCATATTTTCAACTGAACCTCCCTTCACTGTCTGCCCCATCCCCATCTCTCTATTTCTCTGCTTTTCTTTTTCCCATACTCTCTGATTATCTTTCCAGGCAAACTTCATTCCTAAACATCTACGGCGCTTTACTCACCAGCCTTTCTGCCTTTCTGCCTCTTTGAAGTGGCTCAGATTTGCTGGATGCACAGCAGAGTACACATCCTGCAGGTGCAATTTGTTATCAGATCATCGTTTGCAATTTCTTGGAAAATTATTAGCTTTTGCTGATTACACATTGATTGACATTACAGTATTTCTGATTTCTTTGGCTGAGGTTCTCCTCATAGTTTGAGCTGTTTATTTTTTCATCTTTCCTAAAGCA
This sequence comes from Atherinomorus stipes, assembly GCA_023101725.1. Taxonomy (NCBI): domain Eukaryota; kingdom Metazoa; phylum Chordata; class Actinopteri; order Atheriniformes; family Atherinidae; genus Atherinomorus; species Atherinomorus stipes. The sequence continues at coordinate 451,292 of JALJCO010006772.1, forward strand.
CTAGGGGTATGTGTCCTCCTTAATCCATCATTTTGTTAATGGGGTGACAGACCTGTCTTTTCAGTGGCCTTAAAGAGGGATTCAGCTTGTTTAGAGTCCAGCTCCTGGAATCTCTTTTCCAAGTATGACTGAAACAAAATGTCTTCTAACTAAATTGTCAGTGTACAACAGAAGTGGCCGGTGTAGCCAGCTACTTACCACCAGCAGTGGCTAAATAAAACACAAGAGCTGTTTTTAGGTCTCCAGCCTTTGAATAGATAATTGACAGTTTAGCAAAGCACAGTCTTTGATCACTCGGTTGCACACGGTTTATGACCCAGGCACAAGATTACCAAAGGAAAACAATTACAGTGTACCAAGACAAGACTTCACAGACATGAGTTGTTTGTGCAGTAACCCCCCCACCACCACCACCACCAAAAAAGTCTGAAAATACAATAAAATTACAAGTTGTTCAATTTTCAGGCCACTTTGTGGGTAAGGAAAAACACGAAAAACGCAACTTTCTGACAAGGTGCATAAATTAAATACATTTACACTAAGACAAAAATTAAATGTGACAAATAAAACTTTCAAGCCACATAGTTAGTTTAACAAACTTTCTCTGTCCAAAATATGTATTCCACAACTTATGTTAAAAAATTTAAAAATAAGTCAACATGTCTTCCTGATTGCCAGTCAATTGTCTTCTGCTTTTAACCTGAATTTGATCAATTATAGATTATCATTTGATTTTTACAAATGATCAAATTTGATTAATTTGATAAATGTCAAGTAAACTAATTTGCCAAGTGATTATCTGACCACCTGACAACTACAGTTCTCCTCACACAGCTGAGTGTCAGAGAATAGAACTACCGTTGCACACTCAGGACGCACCAACTGCTCTTGTTTCCAATAAAGTGTGGGAGTGTCGAGGGTCATAGCTGACAGGTCACAGCCTGCTGAGGGGTGAGAACCCTACATAAATTATGCAACCAAACAGTCCTCTGCCATTTATATTAGGGGTGGGACTTTAACTTGGTAATTAGGATTGATTAATTACAAAAAATATTAAGGCATTAATAGCTGCTTGCATTACAAGCATATATTTAGTGAGTTTCACTCCTTTTATGACTTTTTTTAAAAAAGAAAAGCAACTAGTGACAAATCTAGTGACATTTTCTGGTGTTATTAAAAACTTTTGGAGACAGACATGAAAAACCGTATGGTTTACTCCTTAAATAACAGCAAGAGTACCTAACTGCAGTTACAATGACCGACAAGGGTGCTGCCATACATCCAATCCATACAGGAAGTCTCATGCAGAAGTTAGTTAAACACCGCCAACAGTAAATATCTGCAACTTGCAAACAGATGTGTATAGTGTAGTCGGGTGGTTAGGGTTAGGAGAAGGGTCAGAGGTAGGGTTTAGTAAGTTACATGAAAAAGAAACTTCCGACTGGGACTTCCGGCATGGGTTGGATATATGGCGACGTACTGTGACTGCAGTTGGGTCCCTATAACAGTGGGTCCTGCTGCAGGCCCCTCCCCTACCCTAAAACAACTAAATATTCAGTCCTTATGTACAGTAGCAGTCAGGGCAGGAGATTGGACACACCTCTGCTCTATGAACAAGACTGAAAATGAAACCCTGAGAGCTGCCACAGGCTGATCCCTCCCTGGCTCACCATCAGATATTAATGCCTCCTAATGAAGAGTGTGGGCAATAACATTTGAAAAGTCCAAAGAACTGCAACATGTTGCAGACTCCTGATCAGAGAACAGCCAGATCTCTTAGTTAAAGTACTTAAAATGGCACTTTAATTTTAGGTCTGTTCAGTTTTGGCCAGTAAATTAGATTTAAATTAGTTTGTAAAGTAAGGTGACTGGTGTCTGTATGTGTGACAACAAATGGGGAAAAAAGAGAGATAACAGCAGCAATGCAGCTTAGCACAGGTTGAAGTAATGTGAACAAAATTCAATCCAGTAGATAGAAACAATTTCCTGCTTTAAAAACAATACCGTTCAGTCAGCTAAAATCATAGTTACAGGATCCAGTACTAACCTGACACCAAAGCAATGACGGGACCTGCACCATGGCAAAAACTGAAACACAGAGAACAGGGTGCACAGGCGGGATCCCTTTAAAGTACTTCTGTCCTGAAGTGAAGTTTACTTTTGGATAAAACTGGCTTTTCAACTGGCTCCACAAGCTTCCTAGCTGTCACACAACACTGTGCTCAGAAAATATGATTTTCTTTTCCACAGTGAAAGTCTGCATGCTGCTGATGTTCGTTTTAAGCTACCTTCTTTTCCCACACTCCTCCATGGGATACCCCTGTAGTCCCTTTGGTATCAAACCATATTTCGCCCTTTCCCAAGATGAAGCAGCTCTCTAAGCCAGAAAAGTGGCATCAACAATATGTTTGACACTGTGTACTACCAGAGTAGCTTTTGATTCACTGCAATAAAGTAGTTGACATTTTTGTATCTGGCACCAGTATTAGTTAAGATTTGTTTCCATTTTGTTGTTTTAATTTTAATAGAAGGGAGCTCTCTTAAAGGTTTAAAGTCTTAAAGAAGTTGAAAACTGATGCCTGTAACATCAGTCATCAAACCTTTGTGTGCTATGGATGGATGTTATCTCATCCTGGAAGCAATTATTCTCATGAGGCAATATACAGTTTGTCACATGGTAAATGTGATCATTCAGAACTTTTGAGCATAAAAGACTATTCCATCAAAGGAGGTCAACGGATTCATATGAGCAAATTGTCACAAATAGCACTTTATATTTGAACTTAGAAGTAAATGTCTCAGTTCACAGTCAGATAAATCTACCCAGGAACACCTCAAAATCAGACAAAAGGGGGGGGGGAGAAAAAAAAAAAGGGGGAGGGGGGAGGGGGGGATGGGGGGGGGAGAAGGGAAGGGGGAAAGAAAAAACAGGGAAAGAAAGGGTGGGAGGGAAAAAAGAAGGGAAGGGAGGCAGGGGGTTTTCGGCACACGGGGCCGGCGGCCCCCCTTAAGACTTACAAAATCAGAGGAACCTCCAGCCCTAAAATCAAATTTGTGCTGGAATTTGATTTTTAATCTACCCCACATAAATGTTTACCTTAACTAGTGTAATAGTCTCTTAGCATTTCAGTCAATGTAAACATCATTAAATCAGTTGCACAACTAATAGACAAATGAGCTTCTGTACAGAAGCATCAGTTGACTGTGTATCCATGTTTTTTTTTTTTTTCTTTCTTTCTTCTCTTCACTCTTTTTTCTCTGGTCCACTCCTTTTCATTTCTTCCCCCTAGCATTCATTTCCATCTTGTCATGCCCAGCAATATGATGTAAAATCAGTTATAAACAAATAATTAAAGAAATAAAATGAATAAACTCAGAATATCAAGATGAGCCTTAAATTCATAAAGCTCCTCTTGGCAAAGCAAATCTGTTCAACACAACAAAGCAGCCAGATTATCATTGTGCTTGCTACGATGGGGTCTTTCCCTGGTTTTAATAAAACTGTGATATTTGCTAAGTTTATATATGGTGGTATTTTCTGTTTCTCTTTTATTTCTAGAATCATTTTTATAAAAAAAAAAATGGGTGCCAGAATGGTCCAGAACTCTTTGTAGAATTCTACTGGATACCCGTCTGGACCTGGGGCTTTAATATTTTTGGGCATATGTTGCAAAGCATCATGTAATTCACTTATTGAGAGGGGTGAATCTAAAGCCATCAGATATTCCTGTTGTAGCTTTGATATTATTAAGAAACTGATTCATATTGTCATCTGTGGGGTTTATTTGTGATTCATATTATGTTCTGTATAAATCTCTAAAAATATTATTATCTTGTCAGGATCATGGCTGATACTTCCTTCTGAGTCTTTAACAGAGGAGATTGTTGTTTTCTCCCTGTTAATTTTGAACTTATTAGCTAGAAACTTTCCAGATTTATTATCGTGGTCAAAGTTTTCTAAACAAAGTCTTTGAACCAAGAATTGTGTTTTTTATCAATTATTTTGTTTAACTCAAGTTTAGCTTCCCTTATATCGTTCAGCGTGTGTTCCTCCGGGGAGACCTGGTAGGCGTCTTCTAGTGATTTAATTCTGACTTCTAATTCTGAGATTCCTGCAGCTTCCTTGTCTTATGAGAAGAGAAGGAAATTATTTTCCCTCGCATTACTGCTTTACTTGCTTTCCAAAGGACACATGCTGGAGTCTCTGGTAAGTCATTGTTCTCTAGATAAATGGACCGTTCTCTTGTAAGATAGCTGATAAAGTCAGGATTTGAAAGTAATGATGTATTAAATCTCAGATTTCTGGTTGGTGGTTTATTGGTTTTATTTCTCAGAGTCAGTGATACTGGTGCGTGATCACTGATGGTTATTGGGTGGATTTCTATTTCTGAGATTTCACTCATCAGTGAGCTGCTAGTTAAAAAGTAATCTAACCTAGAGTAGGAATGATGAACTGAGGAGAAGAAGGTGTATTCTCTGAGGGTGGGATGATGAGACCACCATGCATCATAAAGGCCAAAGTCATTCATGTACTGTATCTGAAGATTGCCATACTATATGATTTCCTGCAGTCCTGAGATTGTCCATTCCTGAATCACACACCATGTTGAAATCACCGACCACTATCACAACCCTATCAGAGTAGTAATACAGAACAGAAAAGAGCGAGTCGAAGAATAGCGGGTCGTCGACATTTGGCCCATACTGTATATGTTTGCAATGCATACGTTAAAATTCTAAGTAGTTAATGTATCTATAATAAATCTGCCTTCTGGGTCTCTGATTATGTTATCAGTGTCAAATTTTAACCTACTATTAATCAGAATTGCTGCACCTCTTTGTCTAGAATTATAACCAGCTGAATACACGTGTGAAAATGCCATTGTAGATGTAAACATAGCGCCATTGTCAAACCCGTTAAAATTGTTTCTTTATTTTCAGGCTAAATATCTTTTTAAGGAAATACTGTACTTTCATTCTGCACCCCTCCAAATGCCTTATTTTTAAAAAATATTTTAAACTTTTAAATTTTTTTTTTTTTTTTAAAGAAAACTAATAGACAAATAACATATTCAACCAAAGACCATACTGCCATATTGTTTGTGTACTCGCAATACTGTGTTGAACACTGTTTATAAGTGTTGCTAACTGATGTTACTGTGGCAGGGTACACAACGGAGGGCCTGGGCGGGATTTGATCCCCAGACTCCCAGGTGAGAATCATGCGCGCTAACCATTTAGCCAAAAGAACATCCCCATAGCCAGGTAGCCAGGGCGCATGATCAATCAGAGGCATACTGTAGTGACAGGACCCCACCCTGTCACATTACTGTACCCCTTTAATTTAGCAATTTTTTTTATTGTTTTCCAATAATTGGAACACTGTTTTCTTAGCAGCCACACTATTCCAAATCCCAAATAATCATCAAGTGACCCAGCAAACACAAAAGTGTCCAATGACGCATCAATATCGAACTAATTTGGCATCCTCAGTCTATCTCTGTGCTCTTCTCATCGAGTAAAAGTCTGCTTGATGTTTACTCTTGCATTATCTCTTGCTCTGTCACTTTCTCCTTTTCCTCCTCTTCCTACAATAATGTCCTTTTGAGTTTCTTTATGGAATCAGCCATGGTCCATGTTTAAAACAGTTATTGTTTTGATATGCAGTTGCTAGCATGTAACACGGTACCATAAAGCAAAACACAGCTGTCATGCAATGCCTCGAGCTGGAAAAAAAGTTGTGAAGTGTAGTTTCTCAGCGTCAGGATGCTGCAGAGCAATGATGGTTCCAGAAATGTATAAGGAATTTCAGTACGCCATTAAAATGAGTCAGAAACCATTTCTGAAAGTCATGTGTTGTTTTAAAGGTCACCTCGGACCATTCACCATACTTTGCTGTGTATGGCTCCTTTTTGGTTATTATTTCAGAAACATTTGAAATTGGGATGATAAAGAATAGCCTCTAGCTAGCTCTCTGAGGATGCATACATGCCCAAAGGTTGAATCTAATTTCCCTCCCCACAGTCAGATGTAAAATACTCTTTTACCCACTTTGTTATTACTACGTTATTACATGTTTGAAAACCAGTGTTCATTCATTTGTTTAGAGCCATCATTTCAAAAGTTGCACCACATCCAAACAGCAACTTGTTCATTAAAGTTCTGCTTGCTGAGAATGGGTTACTGTAAGATAAACTAATAGTAAATTATGTAAACGTCTCTTGGGAGTCCAGGGGACATTGTTTTCTGTAAAACGACCAGTGATAATAACCTTCTTTATGTTTGAGATTTGGGGGCATCAAAACTAAAATTCCTCATCACCATCATTTTATTTATAGTATTTAAAGCACAAATGTTTTACAATTTATGTTTTTTTTTTCCCCCTAAATGATCTCACACTGTTGGCTTTAAATTACTTATGAATGGTTTTATGTGGCATATGTTCCCTGTTGTCAGTTTTCCCCTTAGTGTGTTGATCTGATAAACAAACAACAGTTGGTGACTTCTTATGCAGAATCTTATGTTGTTCTTAAAATTTACTGAATGTCAGGAGGTTTTCCAGGCAACCCCTATGCTGTGATTTTTTTTTTTTTTTGGGGGGGGGGGGGGGGGGGGGGGTATTACTAATGACATGCTGTTAATGACAGATCTACCTAACATAAAAAGGCGCGTTCTTTCAGCGTAACGAAGTGACATCGTCATGCTTTCGATAAAGGTGGCAGTGAGAGGAGACGGGCACCAAAATTAGGGTAGGAAAAAAGTTTCAGTCCTTTTTGGGTTCATTTCAGCACGTGGGGATAGGAGTGGTCTGAGGCTGGAATAATGGAACCTGGGAGACAGAATGGGAGGGAAACAGGCGCTCAAATTTCAGCTTGATAGGGGGTAAGGGGCTGGACTGATTTTGGGGAATATACGAAGATTCATTGAAGGCAACGGACACATAAAACTAACGCGCCTGGCCTGAAGCGGTCGGTGCTGAGTTTGTGCTGCAGGTCCGGGTCCTGCCGCTGGATTCCCCCATCGGTTCTTTGGGAAGGGTGAATGTCGAATGGTCTGGCTGTTGTAACTGGGGACACAAAACACTAAACAGTGAGAGAAGCCTTCGCTCCCCTCGCACCCGTCTTTCTCCCACAGGGACCCTGCATGTCTAATATTTAGACATGTTCAGCTTTATGGATTCCAGGACTGTACTGCTACTTGTAGCAACCCAAGTTTGTCTATTAGCCATTGTGAGATGTCAACAGGATGATGACCGTAAGTGTCAGTTTTATTTCTCTGATAAAATAGGCTAAATCTATCACAGTGTGCATACAGATTTTTCCTCATGGCCACATTTATCTGACATGTTTATTTCTATGAACGTAACCAGAACTTTAGAGAGAGTTCTGAGTTTGGGGCAATTTGATCATGTTGAAGCAACTTTTACGCACGGAGAAATGACAGTTGTTTGGATGCTATGGTCGGTGAAAAGGTGCAAGACTGATTACAGCCGTCGAACTTCTCTTTGCTAGAAGCAAACTACTGATATTTCTGCATCTGCAAGGCATAATTAAAAAGCACATCAGAGCTGTGGGTGCGCGTAGGGCTGAATAAACGGATGGAAAGCTTTGGGACGTTTACAACCTTCTAAAGTTTGATTCATTTGCTCTCTCGCTGGAATATCAGTTGTTTTCTATGGAGCTTTAATTTTATCCATTATTTTATTTAGCGATTTAGTTTTTTTTAGGTTAATTCAGTAATCTATAGTTTGAAGACATAAGATTGGTATTTTAATTCTCTGCACTTAAGTGTTTTTCACTATCCACCTTCCTTTCTCTGTAAAAGTTGACCTGCCTGACACCTGTGGCTGCTTTAGGCGCTTGGACAGACTCCTTTTAAACTGCAGATTCACTTAATATAGAGGAGGAGGGGGGGAGGGGATGCACAAAAAGTGAAAGGTGGCCAGGCTCAAGGGCCTTTGGTGAAAAGTGTTCACATTCCATCGCTGTCAGAGGGCATTCAGGCGAATCCTGGCTTGTTAAGGCTGAAAGGTGGACGGATCACAAAAATATTCTTTAAAAACGTCCCAAGTGCTTATTTTACTGTTCTCTTCACTAAGAAACAAACCGTTTGTAGTGTGTATCTGATTTTAAAATGAATGACACTGTAGTTTCTTTTCTTTTGTGCTAAACTGGAGTAAGGTTCTCTGTCATTATCATTCATTTTAGCATCCACAATAAGGCATTTTAGGGGGCACAAAAGGTCAGATATGATATTCCCTATGATTTCAGTATTTCCATCTGCTTGGAAGATTACCCATAAGCTGTGACAGTGAGTCCAGAGAGATTCAGAGCCAGGGAGGAAGAGGGATGCCTGGAAAAATATAAGACAGGGACTTCATGACTGGAGCTCAAAGACGTGTCTTTTCACAGCACAAGTCTAAGCTTTTAAAGAAAAAAAAAAGGTGTATTTTCCCAGAGGAAAAAAATGGGGGAGAATAGTTCCAAGAATAATTCCAAGTGTCAGGTTACCTTTTCCCAGACATTGGTCGTTGGCTATAATGAAAGCCCTTCTTTTCTAAATGGAGGAGGATTTTTTTTTTTTTGGGGGGGGGGGGGGGGGGGGGGGGGGGGGGGGGGGGGGGACAACACGACGACGACACTGAAGTAGTAAAGGGGTCTGATTGTGACCTCTGCACAGTAGTTTCCTGGAGTCAGTCACAGGGGAGAAAGTCCTTCTCTTTGACTCATGAAGCCATAATAGTAATCAGACAGGACCAGAGCAGGACCAGAGCCAAAATTTCACTAAAAAAAAAACTTTCTTCTTCTATTTCTTATTCTTTTTTTTAAAACCTGGTCCTGTCCAGGATCATGACAGTAGAATAGTTGTCTGGCTGCCATGTTGTGCCTAACAACTTTGCTTTGCCAAATGAAAAACTTAAATCTTTGCTTAGTACACCACAGATTCATGTATAAAAAGTTCACTTCTCTGGAAAGAACCTTGACTGTCAGCTCTCACTAGAGGAGACTTTCAAATTATCTTGAGTGATGAAAAGCCCAACATCTATCAGTTCTCAAGTAGATAGAGGAACCCTTGTTCCAGAATAAGCCATATCAGGATAAATGCTCATATCTCCAATGAAAGGACAGGTGCAGGCGTTTGATAGTACTTCCAGGCTTGTAAAATTAAACGTCAAAACCGCCAGGTATGCGCATGAAAGCTTACCATTTTCTCCTAACGTGTTTGAACTGGCATTTGGCACAGCTGTGGTTTCCAGATGGGGTTTAAAATGCGCCCCGTGTTTATACAAGGCAATAGTTTGTGAATTGTCCACTCTGTCCCTTTCTAGAAAGACTCCATTCACTGGTACTGAGGTCCATTAGGTTACCTAGTCTTAAGCAGTGCATAAAGGTAAATATAGCCACTGTGCTTGCTGCTTCTCCTCACCCACTCAGAAGTTCATACCCTAAGGCCTGTCTTTTGCTGCATCAACCGCCCTCACCCGTCTGCACAGGTTCAGTGATTCCAATAAGAGCATTTCTTCCAGCAGGTGTTTGGCCCCATGTCTCTGCAATTCTTGAAAAGGCTGAAAAGAAAATAAACTCAAATATTAGTAATTGCCTGTGTGTTGGTAGTTAGATTTGATTGAGTGACGTATTTCAGACTATGCACAGTACCAGCATTCAGTCAGGAGTCAGGACCCACCTCCTTCACGTTCTCCTGTACACGCTTTACTATGGTTTCGGGGGGTGGGGGGATCCAAACATTTAATTTGCTGAATGCAAACTCTTGTCTCTTCTGCAGTAAATTAGGGTGTCTACTGCTGTGTAAACTAACCCTATATTTAACTTGTTGAGGAATTTAGGCACATGGTCTCCAGTTCCTGTTAAGTTATTGGAGGTTTCCTGCAGTCTTCCTCAGCTTGAGTTTGATTCTGTGATGCTACACTGCCACCTTGTGGCCACTTGAGAGATTGCTTGTATAAATTCAGTTACCTGACTTGGAGACTTCGGAAACCATAAAGATAAAAAGACATGAAGTTTTATCAGAAAGGAGTAACATCAGTCAGATTTATTAATTATTGAACTGATATTTCATTAATCCTTAACTAATAAACACTAATAATCAATAATTTATCTCAGAAATAGCACACATTTGCACACCTATAACCTTTAAATGTGACATTTAAAACATTATGTGATTGTATCTAAAAGTAACCTTAAATATCTATGGGCAAAGTGATTAATACAAAAGAAATTAAATATAAGATTTATTTTTCAAAAAAAGAATAGGTAACCAGTAGGTTTATGAGGCCCTTGGGTAGATGCTCTCTAGCCCTAATGGATGAACTATTATTGATGAGTACCAATCAACATGAATTTAAAAAAAAAAAAAACATAGTCAGAAACAAGTGAGTAAGTATCTGGGCTCAGGTTTTCTGCTCCGGTTTAATTCCACTGAGGCTCAATGAATTGTTCATTAAAGCATCTGTTTGAAATTTGATTGAGCAATTTAACCTTTTTTTTTTTTCTTTACACACTGCATGTGTGATTCCAAGTTGAGAAAAACAATGCTTGATTTGTGTCACATTTCAAAGGCCTGTTGTGACTTTGAGAATTATGAACTGTTATTCATGAGTTAGTTACTGATTTTCATATCTGATGATCATTCTCCCTTTTTCCCTCCCTAACTGTCTTGGCTTCTGTGTATCCTTTACTCTGATCCACACACAGAGGAGGACGCTTTTAGCTGTTTACTAGATGGACAGCGTTATAACGACAAGGATGTATGGAAACCAGAGCCTTGTCGCATCTGTGTGTGTGACAGTGGAATGGTCCTGTGCGATGAAATTGTCTGCGAGGAGCTGAAAGACTGCCCCAAACCTGAAATCCCATTCGGAGAGTGTTGCCCCATCTGCGCTGCTGACCAGCCCCCACCTATTGGTTGTAATTTATTTATCTCACACCCTCATAAATAAATTACTCTTCATGATCATGTTGTTTATTTTGGGGAGGAAACAACACATGGGCAAATTTGTATTTGTCAAAGTTTGGCAAGTTACTGTTTAACTTGTCATCCTTTGATGTGAACACAGTTTTCTGTCCCCAAAGCAAACAAATGATAAGAAATACACAACAACAGTGACACGTCTGACAAGATTTCAGTGAAATGCTAACCTCACCGTCATTTTTCCATCGCTGGCGCACCTTGGCCCCATCTTGTTTGAATACTCTCTCTTTCCCTGAGTATCATGAAAACATGTGGGAGTCATTAAGGAAATACCTCAGTCAAGCAGACACAGCTTCACATTTCTACTCTATATCCTCTCTGTGGATTTCTGCAGATCTGATGGCAAGAAAATACCATGACTCTCTACTGAGAGTTCAGACTATTTGAAGGAGGCTATTCACCACTTTTTAAAGTGCCATGGCTTCCTGATAAACAAAGGCCCCAATATCCAAGCACCGGTCGTCAGCTTTGGAAATGTAAATAAAATAGGCTGAGGGGCATCAATGAAATCAGAAGTGTCACTGTTTGCAATGCATGCTTGTGGATTTAACTGCTTTATAATGTACTCATTTTAAGGCATAATGAAGTGCTTTGTAAGAAGGAGGCTATGTAACACATACAGAATCATTTATTAACAATAACCTATATGAATAGGGCTGGTTGTCAAACCTCACCACTTTTTGTGCGGGCTGTAAAGTAACAAATCTATGTCAAACACTATCACGTGGTGAAAAAGCAATACAGAAATGTCAGTTTTGGAATCTAGTTATTCTCATTTCTCAGTAAATTATCCTTGGATTCTAATTAGCATTTAACCACTTTTAGACTTATTATGTATTTTACCTTTATTAAAGCATCATTTGACATTTGATTAATTTGAATTTACTAAAACTAAAGAAAATCTTGACAAAAATGGTGTGATTGAACATGAAACAGCAGCCCTATTTAAAAAAATCTTTAAGGTAGTGTAAAGATATTGCTAACTGAACATAGTTTAGGTATACTCATGCTTTATTTTAACTAACTTGTGTGAGTTACAAAAGATGAGAAATGGACTTAATGCTTTGCTTGATAGTATATAAGACTGAAAGTTGCAATAGAAAACTGTTTTTCCTTTGCTTTCTGCCATTTCTTTTTTACCTGCAGCTGCTTTGCTTTTGCTTTGAGCTCTGTTTATAAGATGGCGAGTCAACCATTCAATCCTAATGGGCTCTTTGTGTACCAACACTATGATTTGGTGGTGGTCTTTAGGATAGTTTATTTCAGGAAATTACAACAGCCTTCCCACACAAGTACTTTGCTTTTGGGAAAGTGCTGCTTTGACTGAATGGATCATTTTTCTGTTCACTAACTGTGATATGTTTCCATCTCTGTCCTGCACGAACACCTAACAGGAGTACCTGGAGCTAAGGTGAGACTCTTGCAATAATACACTGAAACGGTGTGTGTGTGTGTGTGTGTAAGAGTTTGTGAACTGAATCTCCCCAGCAATCATAACAGGCTCTGTCCTTATATCATGCTGCAGGATGGCTCTGTAGTTTATGGATTTAGATGAGTGTTTGATGTGAAAGAGTTGCAGGAAGCTTTGCCAGATGGATGATAATAATTTCCTGTTCACTCTGTGAGTCATATTTATGTGCCAGTGACATTGCAGGGTATACTTCCCGTTAACATTTTTGCTGTGAACAGTTGGCCAGTAAAAGCGGACATTTTACTGTTCATCAAATAATCTCGTAGAGACAGTTTAGAATATGACTGAGGAGAGAGAAGGAATTTAAAACATGGCTAAAAATCTTTCATGCCATCTTAATAGTTTTCTTTCTGTTTTTTTTTTTTTTTATCAGGGTCAGAAGGGTGAACCTGGAGACATTACAGATGTAAGTTAACACCACACAGTATTAAAATAGAACTTTAATGTGGGCAAGTTTGCAGCTGCCTTTAAAGAGTTTAAGAACCTTTATAAGAAGCGAGGAACAGGCTTAACTGCTATGTAAAGATTCACCTACAAGTAAACATTGAAAATGCTGCATAGGTATTGCCTGTACAAATTCCCAAGTTGATATTCTATGATCGGGCTTGTATTTCTGGCTAGTTTAACCCCTCAAGTGTCTTTTTCTTTCTCAATATGAGGACAATCTAATGGCAGACTTACATATGCCCCTCTAAAAGTATTGGTCCATAAAATGAGAACAGCCAAGAAAAATAACTTTTAAATTAGGGCATATTTTACCTGGTGCTGAAACACAAACACCACTACCACCAGCTTAATGAACATAGTGGTAAGTCCACTAGTTTACTAAAGGAGGAAACCAGAGAGGCAGAGAAGTAAGGGCTTGATAACCCACTCATAAGAAAGACAGCCAAGCACAATAAGGCCTTCATACGATCCACCATAAAGATCCTCACAGGCCATCAGAGAGCAACAGAGAGAGTAAACTCCCTGCTGCTGCGGTTGCAGCGCTGCACCTGGAAATGCTTTGCCCCTCTGAGGGAGCACAAGTTCATGGCAGGAAATAAGAGGGCATTGTTTACTGTTTGTTTCTTGTAATGCTTTGCCCAAAGAGATTAGCAATTAACAAGTCTGCTCTGATGGAAAAAAAAAGATAATGTTTCCCTTAGCCCTTTTTATGCAAATACCTCCGGAAATGTAAGCTTCTGCAAAGAGATTAAAGACATTTCTTATACAATGTAAATGACATTTACTGTAATTCATTGTTTTTTCTCCTTTTTCTCTCCAGGTTGTAGGACCAAGAGGACCACAAGGCCCAATGGTTTGCACCTATTTATGCATTTATTTATTTATTTTGAATGATTTCTCTTTGGAGGCTTTTGCAATTCACTATTTGTAGAGCGTTTATGGTCTGTTCTCAATGCATGCTGGAGAAAGAGGAGGCCATGTAAGTATGTCATTTAACTGCAAATTGTATTGACTGGGAAGAGATGCTGAAGTGACGTAACAGAGCAGTCGCAGTTTTAGCTGCTTTTTAAGATCAAATGTAGTGAGATAACATCTGAAGTTATTGACTCCTTCACCATCTCCTGTTCATTCAGGGCCCACCAGGAGAGCAGGGACCCCGCGGATCAAGAGGAGAGAAGGGGAGAGAAGGTTGGTTGGATACATCCTGAAATGAAAATGAAAAAAATAAAATCAATTCCCTCTTTTTGGGATTTTCTCCTGCTGTCCTTAAAAACTATGGCTGCACTCTGCTCTGTTAACAAGTACAGTATGTCCTCTAGAATCAGATAGCTTCAAGTCCTGGAGGGTGGGTTGGGGGATGTGTTATAGCTTGCAGGCTATGAGAATGGTAGCCTTTCATTGAGCAACTCAGCCTAACTAGTCATGTGTCGTTTCCATTAGGCTGTGTGGTCTGGGTTGTTTAACAGATGTGAGACTGTCGGAGACTCATAATGTAAACCTCGACTTCTCTCAGAGGCCTCACAGTCACACGGTGTGGGAAATCAGCATAGCTGCATTCGCCGGGCTTTGATCATCTAATTAATGCAACAACCAGGATGTGATAGCTGCTGCAGGCAGAGAGTTTATGACATGTAGTTATCTTGTTTATGCAGATTTAAACACAAGATGTATTTAGTTTTGGCCAGCAGAGGTTAAGCAGCTTTTTCGGTGTTCAGTACATTTTTTGTTTTGGATCCTCTTGCAGGGTAATTTGTCACTACATGCACAGAGGTATGCAAGGTAGTCTGATTAGGCCTGATAAATTATTGGCATCCTCTGCAAACTGTATAGAAACTAAGTCTTTTATGTTCTTGAAAATGGTATCAGATAGTCAAGCTTACCCCCCCCCCCCTCCCCCTCCCCCTTTTTTTCTTTTTTTTTCTTTTTTCTTTTTAATCTTTCACACAGTGTTTGATACCAGCAGGTCAGGTGAAGCCAGCATCTGACATGTTAGACTGTCAGGGAATTTGGAGACAGCTCAAATAAGCTTCAGGCTGCTGTCAGCAGTAGCTGACTAACACTATGCTGTAGTGTTTTGTCTGCCAGTAACGGTTTAATGATTTATCCAAAGTGCTTCTGAGTGGTACACAGGTCTGAAACATAGACTGTATAGGTCTGAAACCAAGACTGAATCATGACAAAAACAATTCAAAACTCTTCTTTGCTCGGATAACAAAATGGGAAGATAATTACTGAAGAGCATGTCATTTGTACGTGTAGTTTCATTTTCAATTAAAGGTGTAAGTTTTCAAAAATGTGTATGTGGCATGATGTAGCTGTACAAATATAAAGATAATATTCCCTAAACAGAGTCAGATTAATTATTCTTAACTTCTGGAGTCTTAATAAGAGTTTTTATTCAAATCTGACCGAAATCTGATGTGTTTTAGCCATTTTTCATCTTAACCCAACTTTAGACCATATTTTTATCCTTTCAACTGCTTTTTGAAATTTATTTCAATTCTATCTGTTTATTTAAGGGAAGTCCTGGTCCCCGTGGCAGAGATGGTGAGCCTGGTACCCCTGGAAACCCTGGCCCCCCTGGACCTCCAGGACCAAATGGACCCCCTGGCCTTGGTGGTGTAAGTATTCCATGACTGGCAGGGGTGGTGGGCATTCATCGCTGACATGGGAGCTGACAGGCTGAACACTTGATTCAAGACTGAGAATGGGTTTTACTGGCTGAAATGACCAGAGAAATGGGTAAAATGGAGCAAAGAGATAATGCAAGAACACAAAAGATGTGCAAAACTGTGGGCAAAGGGAGGGGGCAGAGAGACAACAGTGTCGATGCGGAAGGGAAGAATAGATCGAATGCTTCTCATTCTTTGCAGGAGAAAAGAAAGGAGGAGGTGGATTGATGGGCGGGAGGGGAGGTGGAAGAGCAGGGGGTGGTATTAGAGACCTAAGGAGGGGAAGGGAAGGAGCCTTTTTAGAGAGTGGGGTAAGAAGAGTCTTTGTGAAGATTTTTTCACATGCCCTCTGTCTCTCTTCAGGCTGCATCAATATTCACATAATACAGCCTGCTGCAGACAATCTATTAAAAGCGGATTCTCACTCCTGCCAAAACGAGGATGCGTTGTTCATTTTAATGCCTGCACAACTGGTGTCAAGATGAATAATTGAATTTGTAAAGACTGAGAAGTCTATTTTCCCCTTCTCTCACTCAATCCTAGCCAAATGTCAGGATGGTGATAGTTTTAAGAGCTTAGCAGATTGCCTTACAGCCTTAATTCTAGAGAAATATCACTAACAGACGTAAAGCAATCTTTATTTATCATAACAGCCCCCCTGATGTCCTGTTTCTTTGCCTGTTTCAGAACTTTGCTGCTCAGATGGCGGGTGGTTTTGACGAGAAGGCTGGCGGCGCTCAGATGGGTGTGATGCAAGGACCAATGGTGAGCAAGCCTTGATGAGACCTGCTGCCACTGCCTTGATCTTTTCACAGTCGGATGAACTGAACCTGCAAAGATGCTCGGAGAGTCCTCTCGGCATGAGGACTCGGGTCAGAGAGCTGGAAGGCCAGAATCAGCTCAGCACCCTCTGCTTTGCTGTTGATCTGCACCTAAACCCTTCAAGGCGGAACATAATTAACTGTCCTATGTGAGCTAATGAAGAATCACAGGCTTAGCAGATCATGAGATGGACTTGTCATCGTCTAGGATTTAAACTCACGAAGGATTGGAAGAAACAAGACAGCATTTTTTTTTTTTTTTGCAATGTGTTTTCCAGTCTTTTCATAAGTGCTTTTTGTGTGAAGTTAAAAGGTAAATGTGAGCACCTTATCCAGTGTGACGATGGAAGTACAGCACAAAGTTTTTGATGGAAAAGAGATGCTTCACATGGAGCACAGAGGGGTAATTTCATAAACTAAGGAGCCACTGATCGTCATTATATTTCAAGCTTACAAAAAAAATGCAGCTACCGCTGGTTAGTTGGCATGGCAGCCTGCCTGCAATGGAGTGAGAAGCATTTTGGGAGCTATTTATGGAGCCACAGAACAGCTTGGCAGTGTCTCAACCCAGCAGAGGTTTGAGACGCAAGAAGCGGAGGGAGGGGCGACTGGGGTCGAATTAGATCCTCAAAGTTAGCATCAGTCTGTGTGGCTCTACTTCTGATGGTCCCACCACATGTCTGTCTGAGAGTTCACCACAATACTGGGTCCCTGTGAAGCCAGCCCACGTTTACTTTGGCAGTTTCCAGCCTGCTGGGGGAGAGAGCAGCTGGACTGAAGTTAGATCACAAGTCAAGCCTATAAACCCCCAAACACTTACTCAGTTCTCCAATATATATTCTATACATATCAAACACTGTAACAGTGCATCCACTGAAATGTATCTGCATAAGCACCCTCAAACACATATTCGAGCATCTTGTGGATATAGAGCCCCATTGATAAGCTTCTAAACACTGTGGTGGAGGCTTCCCACACCCACTGAAAGGTGACTTTCATTCGCTTCTGAGAACCACTGTGCTGTGTTGTGACATTTTCTTTGGCTGCATTCCCTGATTTTTGAATGAGGGTTTATAAAAACACGACTAATGAAAGGGATATGTTTTGATCCCAGAGAACAGCTGTCATAAATAGTCCCAATCAAAGACGATGTTGTGTTTTTTGTTCTGTTTAAGAAGACCTTGGAATTTTTGGAATCTTGGAAATTTTATTGGCACAAACATACTTCAGTCCACCCTCCTTTTCCAGCTGATTTTCTTTAAGTGTGTCTGTTTTGTGTGTTAGAAAGAAAAAGCAAAAGGATTATCACCCCCACACAATGTCATTTTCTGTTGTTGAGCATTGATGCATAAAGCTTAAGTAAAAATCACTTTGGCATGTGAGTCCAACCAGACATTCTCACAGAGCAGATCGAGTTTCACTCGGAAAGAACCGGGATGAAAATCTCACCTGCTCAGTTGACACATGAAATATTAATGATTTTTTTTCTCTCAAACCAAACATGGCATTATTGCTTTGTCTTTCTTTCCGATGTAGTGCAGCAAATCATTTGGCATTCAATCACCCCTCTTAAAGACGTACAGAAGCACAGCGGATGACCTTTGAACTATATAGAAAACACAATGGGTTAGGGGAAAAGAAGACAAGGGGAAGGGGGTGTTGAAAAGGAGTAAAAAGAGGGATCTGGAGGAAGAGAAAGTATGAATGTCACTGAGGAATTTCTAAAGATTTATGGTTTGACAAGTAGAGTTGCTGAGTTTTATGTAGCTTTGGGGGAAAGCAGGTGATATGTTTTTATAGTTTCTGACTCAATTCAAGTGGATGAATATGAAGGTTTTCTCCTTAACACTTAAACAGAATTCTGAAAAGTAAGATTTTATTGTCTTTTGTTGTAGTTTATGTGCTGATGTAGTTGTCATGGTGAGAGATGGGATTATCCATCATTGTCCTAAAACTGTGCCTCTGGTTTCTTATCTTTCCTTCAGGGACCTATGGGACCCAGAGGACCACCTGGCCCCTCTGGATCACCTGTAAGTACTTTCTTTACTTCCAAAACAACACACACAATGAGAAGCTGTAGGTGAGATCCTGTGTTAGTTCACAGACAGGATCCTCACAGCTAAATCTCATAATTGTAAAGTCCTTGTCCGAGTCTGCTCGTGCCACACAGTTTAGCTCCTTTGCTGTATTTAATAACAATATTAAGCTCCATGTGACCGCTGACTTTGTAAACTCCTGGAAGGGTTGCAACTACAGTGGTATCACAGGCTGTTAAAAATGAATGTTTACACTCAGCCCTCACCAAAATGACAGCATCGCCTGTTTAGCTGCACACAAAGAATACTTTCGTCTCCCAGCTGCAGGCTTCAGGGCTTTTTCCTCATGCCACAACCCAGACATACTGTTGAACACCTGACAATTTTCCTTTCATGCCGCCTAGTGGGCTTACACCCCACACACAAACACACCCTGTTTTTCTGCTGCAACCTGAAACTGTCACCCACCTGTACCTCTTTTTGCACATCCTGGCAGCTCCATATTAAAGCTGCTGAGGTGTAGGAATTGCCACCTAACTCGCCTGTGGGGGTTTAATCACAAGAATCAGCTCACGTTTAGGGATTTGTTTTTTCCTGGGACACCTGTGACTGCTATAAGATAGTAATAAAAAAAAATGTATAAACTAGCGTGAGCACTGTGGTCTGAGGGACAGCTTCTGCTTGAGGTACCTAGTACCAGACTGAAAACCAGGGGTAACAGGGCTTTCTCGGTGGTGGGGACTCTGGAATGCCCTGCCACCCCATATATTTATATTTGTTTATTTAAAAGGGACAATGCATTTTTAGGAACATACACTGCAAAAACTCAAATCTTAGCAAGTATATTTTTCTCATTCTAGACAAAACAACTCATCACACTCAAAATAAGACAAAATTGTTTTAAAAATGAAACATTTTGGTAAGATATAAAATCTTGTTTTAAGACAATGCATCTTATTTCAAGACATCAAAAAAAATTTGCTTGTCCCATTGGCAGAATTTTTTTGCTTAAGCAAAAAAAAATCTTTTTTCACTTATTTTAAGGCAATGGGTCTTATTTCAAGAAATCTTATCAAGAAAATTTTGCTTGTCCCACTGGCAGATTGTTTGCTTATTACAAGCAAAAAAAATCTTGAAATACGATTTTATATTACTGAAATGTTTCTCTTTAAGCATTTTTGTCTTATTTTGAGTGTGATGAGATATTTTGTCAAGAAATGAGAAAAATATACTTGCTACGATTTGAGTTTTTGCAGTGTATACATTGGATTTGTACTAGAACAAAATTGGAGGATTATAGCCTAGGCTAATTTCCATCATCTGTCCCCTGCTGAGCCAAGCCCAGCCCCCCCCCCCACATAACCTCCATGTTAGCGCGGCCCCCACAGTAGTGTTTCAAGTCTAGTCTTCAGATGCAGTTTTATTCTGTGGCTTTTAACACTGCGTGAGTTGTGTGATCCTCTTTTATTTAGTTTAATTTATTTAATTCTTTTTAATGTTTTTATGGGTTTTTTATATATATGTTCTTTTTTTATCATTGTGATTTTATTTGTTTTATTTCTTGGAATTTTGTTTTTTATGCAGCACATTGGAGACTTTCTGTTTATATGTGCTATATAAATAAAATGATTGGATTGATTCAGTGTAGATTCTTATGAAAGGGATTACTTGACATTTGCAGCAGCTTAGACAGGCACTGAGATGCTTTTAACAATTAAATCTGCGTGCATTTTTATTTATTCATTTTTTTCTTTTTGCCTGAATGCATATGTGCCTCCTGGATTGTTAATCAACTAACCATTTAAGTTTAAAATACTCTGTTCAATTAAAATAAACAAAATTATTCTAATAACCAGCCTGGGATATGAGCACTGAGAAACCTTATGCCATCATGATTGATACAAAGGGTAGGAACTAACTTTAATTTTCATTAGTTATTGATCTGATAACCACTTTAATTCTTTGTTTGGTTTACCAAAATATCAGAAAATTTTACAGAATGGTATTTTACAGTTTAAAGTACTTAATAAAACTCAGTGATAAACAAAATTTGTTTCAGATTGAAACAACGCGTGGTTGTATTAAACTTATTTTTTGTCAGGAAAGATAGCGATCAATCCTCTATCACACACGTAATCAGCAACCAGTAAAAAATTTCAGCTTTTATAAAATTTCTATCTCTTCCTTTTTTTCCACATCTCAGGGCCCACAAGGTTTCCAAGGCAACCCTGGAGAGCCCGGAGAGCCCGGACAATCTGTAAGTATCCTTCAGTATCCTTCCTTTCATGGCCACTACTTACTTGAGGACTTTCTCATTAACCTCTCCTAACATCTGTGGGTTTTTCATATTCTCTTGAGGCAGTTTTTTTTATCTTGATTATTTCTGTTTATAACCTCTCCAGATTTTCTTATTTTCAAACTATTTCCATTGTTGGCAAAGAGGTTATTATCTTTAAAATTTCCTCAAAAGAAAAGCTGAACTGTCCTGAATAAGTCTGTTGGTCTATGTTTTATTCAGTGCTGCATATTTATATTGAAACTCTTGGCACTGCTAAAAGATATATTTGTCTGCCAGCAAAGAGCCACTTGCAGCCATTTCAACATCTCCACCCCTTTTTTCAGTCAGTCCTTTGACTCCTCAAGTCTGAAACTCAAAATCTTAGATCTA
The DNA here is from genome assembly GCA_023101725.1 of Atherinomorus stipes. Taxonomy (NCBI): domain Eukaryota; kingdom Metazoa; phylum Chordata; class Actinopteri; order Atheriniformes; family Atherinidae; genus Atherinomorus; species Atherinomorus stipes. The sequence continues at coordinate 472,396 of JALJCO010006772.1, forward strand.
AACGTGTCGGATTGTGGAAAGCAGGATTCAGAGCACATTCTGGCCTTCTTCCACTTCATCGTAATGACTTTTCACAGGTGATAAGATTGTTCCCTTTTAAATGAGTTTTTCCTTTCCATCTCTCCTTCCTACCCAAGCCCTCTTCTGTCCCAAAGCTTACCAAAATCAGCCCTTTTTCCCCTGTTCCCTCAGCAGGTAGATGGCACGGGGTCTGACCACTGCTGAGTTAATCTGCTCATGTGGAGCTCACAAATCAGACAGAGTGTCTGAGATGCCTTCTCCTTTTTTAGTTCGCCAGTACATCATTAGATGTGATTAAAATCAAACTTTGTTCCAGAAAACAAGTTGAAAGGTCACAACACAGCTAAAATGGAAAAATCTGGCTCTTCAGTTGGAAACACTTGTTCCAGGGTTTTTAATCAGGGTAAAAAAAAAAAAGACAAATCACATGTCCCTTGTAAACCCAGTCATAGAAAGAACATCCTTTACAGCGAGGACAAAATTGTTAGATAGAGATGTCTGATATAATTGGCCTATTAAAATGCAATAACGAAAAATATCGGTATTACTTTATTTTTTTATTGACGCAACAAAAGTTTGGGAGTGGGTAGCCTAGTGGTAGCGTCGTGGTAGAGTCAAGGACCCAGATTTTGAGTCCCCGACACGACCCCAGGTGAACTACTGTGGACCCCTGAGCAAGGTCCCCAACCCCAGGGCGCTATAAGTAGCCAACTGCTCTCTGGTACTGCTGTACAGAGATGGGTAAAATGCAAAGCCCTAATTTCCCCTCGGGGATCTTACCAGTATAAAAAAAAAAAAGACTCATAGCTATGCATCACTATGTGCAAGAAAATATCTATATACAGAAATACCACGATATTGTTGTTCCATTAGTCCAGCATGTAGAACTTCATATCCCAGCATTCCTTTTATTCATGTGACTACTACAGCTGCTGCTGCTACAGACTGACTTGCTTTGAAGCTGCTTATAATATCTCTCGTTTTAAGTATTTGGTAAAGTTACCAAGTTGTCAGAAACAAAATTAGCCGCATGTTGGCTTGTTGCATAGATCAGTGTCGGTTGAAATCGGATATCAGTGAAAAAGCCAATATCGGACATCCCTATAAAATGATAATATCCTTTCAAACAAAGTTATATGGTCTTTAGTTTCACCTGCCCAGTCAAGACTGATAACAGAGAAAAAGAGAGTGATGGATCATTTACACTGATAAAATCTATAATTAAGAAATCTAAGGAACAAAGCAAACTGAACTGCTTAAAGTGTTTTGAAATTTTTTAAATGGTTTCTATATAATAATGTAAAAGGTTCGTAATGTGTGAGATTTCCACAATATCATTGGTACAGTAAACACTGACTGAAATAGCATTTTAGCAGTCATCTTTAACATATTTATTCATTTTTATACCCACTTTATTGTAATCAGAACCGCTGGAGAGCGAGAGCGAGAAAACAGGGTAAAACAGGTCACGCGGTTATCACAGGACTTACACTGAGACAAACAACCGCATACATTCACACCTACAGCAAATTCAAAATCACTAATTAACCTTAAGTCCATGTTTTTGGAAGAAGTAGCAAGAGAGAAGTCACACACAATTAAAACTCCACCGAAAAGATCCCAGCTGAGACCCAGACTGCCGTGAGAAGCCAGTACAAACCACACCATCACAGCACAACCTTGAGATTAACACATTTACAGGTCAAATATTAATTAGGGTGGCATTTTCAGCTGTGTCTCTCTGGGCTTTTTTGTTTTCTGCCAGAGCTTATCAGAGAAAAATGACAACGGGAGTAGTCACCATTAATAAGGACACAATGTTTAAACTGTTTGGCATTGCCTCTCTCTTTTACCTGAGTTGGTCATGAATGGAAACTATAACTCACCTTTGCTTCTTTCTTCTGTTACTAATAGGGCCCCATGGGTCCCCGTGGCCCCTCTGGACCTCCTGGAAAACCTGGAGATGATGTAAGTGTGACTGTCCTATTCATTAAACTTGTACATTCACATTAAATAAGCAGAAACTCAGCAGAGAGCAGAGAATGCTGCTAAATAATGAGTTTACTTAAAAAGGTCAATGAGTTTGTTGACCTTTCAATGAGTTCATTGACCTTTTTATGGCTGATTCAATCAATGACAGCACCTTAGAACAGCTTAAGCTAAATGTATAGTGATCAGACAACAACAAAGACTAAATTAAACCTTTCTTGTAGGTTTTGTTACTCCACTGACTGAAATACTGCATTTCTGTAAGGATTATCAGTGCTTAATTACTTCCCTATCACAATACTCAGTGTTTGTATAAACTTTTTTTGTTGTTTTGAATATAAACGTTTTTTTTTTTTTTTTTTTTGTGGCATATGTTTTTTAAGTTGATGTAGCACATAAATCTTAATTTAAACAATATTTTTTTTCTTTTTTTCTGTTTTTGCAATGTTGTAGTCTAAGGAAAAACATTTCTTTTTGCTCACTGACATAAACATAACTGCAAGTTGGGACAAAGTTTGTCAGTCCTACTGTGGATTTAAACTACCTGGGATATTGTTATGTGCACTACTGGCCAAATGTTTGGGCACATTCACCCATTGGATTTAATATGTCCGAACTTTTGCCTGTTAGTGTACGTACTGTGTGGTTTAGAAGTATACAGCACCTCTAAATGGCTTTACTTTTTATTTATTTGTTAATTTGTTTAGTGTATATATTTATTTAGTATATATATGTAGATAGATAGATAGATAGATAGATAGATAGATAGATAGATAGATAGATAGATAGATAGATAGATAGATAGATAGATAGATAGATAGATAGATAGATAGATAGATAGATAGATAGATAGATAGATAGATAGATAGATAGATAGATAGATAGATAGATAGATAGATAGATAGATAGATAGTTTTAATCTATGGTGACATTTAACAGACTGATTGTCGGTTTATGCCTGACAGAAGTCATGAACATAAAAAGTGTAATTCCTCCAACTGTCCACATGGTGGCAGCACACATGATTTGATTTAATGTGTCCACTGGGAATGCTTTTTGTGTCAGCTAAAACATTACTGTTGATTAAACTACGCAAAATATATCAAATTTTTCTTTTTTTTTTTTACATTAGGAAATAAAACATTAGGAAACAAAAAGTGTCTGCAGATATATTTCCACATCATTATTCTTTTCTGTCCATTTTAGGGTGAGGCTGGGAAACCAGGCAAAGGAGGCGAGCGTGGACCTCCAGGACCTCAGGTGAGTAACTGCAGCTTTTGATTCTTTCTCATTCACCCTGATTTTTAGTACAGTATAATTTCTTGAAGAGGAAACTGCAAGACAGACTGTTAACTTTTCATTTGTTTTAGTGACCAAATCATTGTTTAGGTGCAAATTTTCATAGTGTGATTCATTCTGAGCTGAATTAATTTGTAACGCCGGTACTCATATGTTTTTACCAAAAATACAGATATTGAAGAATACCCAAACACTGTCACATTAGAGTTGTATGGAGGAAATTGTTCAGTAATACTAGGAATTGTTCAGTAATACTAGGAATCTCAATCAAACATTTGATTGAGTTTTAGAGTGTTATTAAACTTATTGGTCAGGGAGCGTAAATGACAGAAAGCAGTTTGGCATTTCTGGATTAAAGGCTCAGAAAATATTCTCTGTCACACTATCTGTAGCAGAAAGAAATGAAAGTGTCAAGCAATTATCATCAGCTGTCTATGCACTGTTCTTCTTCTGTCTAGTACACACTGGCCCGGTTCCTTATTGTTCCGAGTAAAAGTGAGACAACTTTAAGTTCATGTCATATGTACAGAGTAGAAAGTATTATTTTTCATATCTAAGTAAAACACATTGTAGGAACCAAGAATAAAATCAACCTTAACATTCCTTCTTCTTGTTTATAATTAAACAACAAAAATGACAGCAGATGATTCAAGGTGAATAATCCACAGGTAAAGAACATCTGTCTATCAAATGAATATCCAAAACAGCCTTAAAAGAGCCTTTTCTGTGTTCTACTGTTGGATCCAATGCACAGTTTGCCATCGCTGGTATACAAGGGAGTAACACCCACACTACTGAGCTTCTTCCTGCCTGATAGCTTGAATGTGCACAGAGTGGTAGATGTTGCCTGGGGGCACTGGTGTCCGTTTCCTTCAGCTTTTTGGGCAGATTTAACTTGGATGCTGGACTACTGGTAGGACAGGTATGATTCTGGTGGCTGCTGCTCCAGGACACAGATATCAGGAATAAGATAAAGGCAACGATCAAACTCAAACATACAGGAAAAATGCTGCCATTGGCCCTAAAAGGATGTCAGGAAAATGGTCCATCTTAGTCAAGTGTCTTTGGACATGGGGAGGAGCTCTCCTGGTTTTTATTGGTAACACTAGCTGTCTGCTATGCCACTTGTTACAGTTGTTCATTGACAGAATGAATATCGATTCCTCCTGATATCGATTCGATACTTGTGCTGTGGGTATCAGTTGATACCGAGTACTGATACTACTATGTTGTAAAAAATAATAATAAAAATCATATTACACCTACATGACTGTGATATGATTATCATGGTAAGCCCTGGCTCAGGTTAAACCCTTTGTAAAACATGAATGAATGCAGCACATTGGAGCCATCTATTTTTAAATGCAGTGTGTGAAATACTGCCACACCACCAACATGATTACTAGTTTGCTCTTTGTCTAACAGATGTCAGGTGATCAGTTCTTCCTGGCTCCTCTAAAACAGCAGGCTGCAACACAGCGCAACTGTTTTTAAGAGCACCGAAGAAGAACTGTGTCAAAGCTAACAGAGCTTATCAGTAGATAGATTCTTGTTTAGATTAATTATGTGACATCGGATGGGTGTCTGAACTTCAGCACTCGCCAACACCAATACCAGAATTTTGAGAAGTATCGGAGACATTTCTGATGCTGGTATCGGTATTGGAACAACTTTATCACTTGTGGGTGGTTTTGGCCACTACCTAGACCCAGATTCCTCCTTTTCCACTTTGGGTGGGGGAAACATCCTGCAATCACCAGCATGGATCAAGGGAGTCACGTTAAGCTATCTTTACTGTGTGTGTGTGGGGGGGGGGTTGTGAGTACAACCTGGGATAGGCCCTGTCACCGTTTGGGTTTTCAGTTTTGCTGTGTACAGACCCCCCTATGAAAGAGGTGAAAGTTTTGTTTCCAACTATTGAAAGATCTGGCATTGCGAGACTGCCAAGGTCTTACAATACATTTTTATTAAAAGAATACCCCTGTAGTATCTGATCCAGATACAAGATTCCAGTCTGTTTTTGCATTTCAGTTAAATATTTTTAAAATAACTAATATCAATGTATTTTCAAATAATAATATAAATAGATAAATTAATGATAACAGAAATAAGCTATTCCTCTCACTTCACCAGACTGTAAACTCCTTTCAGCACATTTCATAAAAAAACTGTGTTTTTCTCCTCCATCTTTCCTCCTCCTACATCCTAGGGAGCTCGAGGATTTCCAGGAACCCCTGGCCTGCCTGGCATCAAAGGACACAGAGTAAGCTTTTTAAATTTATTCATTTCCAACACTAGGGGCTTCACTATTCTTGGATTCCTGACTGTGAGCTCTCTGGTTCCTCATCTTTAGGGTTATTCAGGTCTTGACGGTGCAAAGGGAGAGACTGGTGCTGTCGGCTCTAAGGTAGGATTTTTGAACCAGTTTGTGTCTCTTTTACCAATGTAACCCAAAACACATCAAAATATACAAAGGTTAAATCTTTCCTGTTTTTAGGGAGAGGCTGGTGCTCCAGGAGAGAGCGGTGCACCTGGACCAATGGTGTGTGTGTATTTGAAGATTACACTGCAACAACACACGAAAAAGCCTTCAAGCCACTAAGTCCTAATAAGAATGGTAAATTGATGATGGGTTGTCCTCGTCTGTCCTTTACCTGCATAGGGACCTCGTGGTTTGCCGGGTGAGAGAGGACGTCCTGGGCCCAGTGGAGCTGCTGTAGGTGCCATCTTTCATTCTTCTTTCATTCTTCTATAATGTAAGTCTGTGTCCTTAGACACAGACTTAACATTATCACAAGAGGATTTTCTTGTTTACTCTGTCAGTTATTGCTCTGTTTGTTGTACTAAATAAGACTAATCATACCAACAGTTGCATTACTTCTAACATGCCAAGAATTTTTCATCATCGTGCCATAGTGACTTTTTTGTCTGTTCAGGGAGCACGTGGAAATGATGGCCTTCCAGGTCCTGCTGGTCCTCCTGTAAGTAGTTATGTTACTGACCTCATTTACATGCTTATTGTGTAAGAATAACATTACATTAAATCAGCCTCTTTTTTTTCTTATCCTCGCCGCTTTATAGATATGGCTTTGTAGTATGATATTAGAGCCTGAACCTCCATACATGTATGTGCAGTGACAAATAGCTTGACTAACTGCTGTTTTCCTCTCTGTAGGGTCCTGTTGGTCCAGCTGGAGCTCCAGGCTTCCCTGGCTCTCCTGGTTCAAAGGTAAGCCATATGTTTCCCTACGTGATGTCTCCACTTCCTCCTCATCTTTCCTTTCATTTTCACAATAATGTGTTGCGCTTCCTGATTACTTTCTATTAGACAATCCAACATTAATAAACCTCCAGTCACTTAATTTAGAATTTCTCTTCACAAAAAAAAACAATCCTTAAACTTATGAGGTTGGAGTGAAAGAGCAAAACTTTCTTAAATCAATTAAAATAAGTTCATAACTCATAAAATGGCTGCGCTCTGCTCTGGGAGCATTTTGTGGGGACAAGATGAAATGCTTTGATGAAATTGGAGACGGTTGCTCCGTCTCCATCTGTGTGGAAAATTAGAGAGGAGGGGGTTTTCAAAGTGTTCCTTTTCTCTCATTCCCTCCTTCTTTTCTTTATTCTCTCTCTCTTTGCATCTGATTTATCTCCACGACAGACAAATGCTGAACCCTGTGCTCAAGCATACTGCAATGGGGGGGGGGGGGGGGGTTGCTTTCTCCCTCAAGTCACTTTATTGTTTGGGAAATCTTGAAGGAATTGTAAATGGAGGATCTCTTTTCAAAAACTTGGCGCTTCCATTGAAGTAGTAGAGGCAAGCTCAGCTCAGGAAAGTGTGTGTTGGTGCATTTTAAAAAGTTACTTTACAGACCACAGTCTAGTTTAATGTGTGTCTTGAGAAAGATTGTGCCTCAGTGTGAGTGAGGAGTTTTTATGTGACTGTATGAAATACCGAAGAATGTTCCCTGGTGAGAAACGTTAAAAATCTCACGTTACCTGCCTCTGCTGTGCTGTCAGGAATCTACTCACTGTCTGTTGGATCAGACCTGCTTGTTAACTCCCTGAGTGTCTTATTTTAGCTTTTATTTTCCTGTTTTAAGCCTCATGAGTACAGATTTGCTCAGTTAAAGAGACTGTAAAAGTAAAAGGATTTTAAAGTCACAGGAGTGTGAACCTAAAGTGAATAAGTTTTGCTCCTGAAATGACTGACAGACTGAAAATGTTTAACAGCAGTCAGGCTAAAACCTCTTGGATACCTAGAATTTCTTTTTACCTAATTTAAAGGAAAAAAATCAAGTTCTCTGAGCCAGTAAAATATTGGTGTTGACAAAACGTTTGCCAAGATGAGCATTTCCATCTACAGAGCTACATCATCATTTTTGCAGCCACATACAAAAACTATTATGTCATACTATTTGGTCTGCAAAATCTACGAAGATGGAGCAGTAGGAAAGGAATTCCATTCAGCACCACAAGGCTGCATACCAGCAGTAAAATGTCTGGCCTGGGTCCATAAGAGGTGGGTTCTCAGAATAGCTCCTTTGAAAAGAAGCCTAAGTTTTTCTCAGTACTGAATAAAAACGTCTGCAAAATATTAAGCACTTGGCTTTGAATAACGGGCTGGAAAGGCATTTAAAAAAAAAAACACTCCAAAGTGTTTATTGTGTCCTCTTAAATGTTATTGATCATAAACATTTGGCTGTAATTTTCACAAAACATACCTTTTCAGATAAAGGTAAATAGGCAAGTTTATTTGTATAGCACATTTCATGTACAATTCAAAGTGCTTTATTACTGATACTGTATTATCAGTAATGTAAGTCACTCTACAAAACTGATAAATCTACGATTTGACTAATTAGTATGACCAATATCATATTTAAATTTCCCTGACAGGCTAAGCAAGGTCAAATATAAGTCAGTTAGTTCACTTACACATTAAAAAAAGAATTCTTAAAGTTGTGACTCAATATTACAGTATAAAGCACTGACTGTCAGCAAAAAGTTTTTTATTTTTTATATATATATATTTTTAAGTCATTAAAATCAGGGTTCATGCAGCAAAGAGACACTTGTGGTTAAGGTTTTGAATATTTTCTTTTTTTGTAAATTGAAAGAATTTACAATCTAAGTGTGGCTAATTATATTGTGTATAAGAAGAAATAGGAGTTTGGTTTTTAACCACTTGAGAGGAAAATAGGCCTGCCACAAACGATTATTTTGATAGTCGACTAATCACTGATTATTTTTTTGATCAGTCGACTAATCGGATCATACGTAAATTGAATGTAAAATGTACAGCTCATCGCTCCAGCATGAAGCTGCTTTTATATAAACTAGGGCTGTCAAAAAGATTAATCGTGATTAATCACATTACTTTTATCACTTCTAGAACTTATTTAGGATTAAAGGTGTCTGACCAAGAATTCTGCATTTATCTTTAGAAGACTAGACTACTGGTACCCTGTCCTTACATGTCTCCCTAAAGTCCCTCAGACAGCAGCAGTTTAGTCCAGAAAGCTGCTGATCCAGTCCTCACAAGCTGACTTCACAACTGTCTTAATGTGAAGCTGAAATTCAGGTCCGAGTCCTGGACTACTCTCAGATTTCTGGCTTGGTTTTAGCCTTTACATGTAAGTTGTAAAACAAAAGTTAATGTATTTTCTGCATATAGCAGTACGAAAGAATAAATTGATCTCTTGTTTGACAATGGGTTTAATTTAAGATTAATATTTTGACAGCCTTAATATAAATGTAATCAGTTTTTATTTTGAAGTGATTAATGTATGCTAACCAAAAATAAAGACAATTAAGATGATTAAACCTTTAATGAAATATGCTAGTCGCAAGCAGTAACAAAGCCGTCCATTGAAGAAGAATGTACTTTTTTTAGCACTGAAACATACATTAGAAAATATCAGCGTCACCACATTTCCTATTCAAACTCATCATTATTGAAATGTTACAGAAAACACGTAAAATACAGTATGTGTGCTAAGGGTGGCTAATGGATCAATCATCTTCATCACTAATGTTAAAGGGACGAGAGGCAAGATTAAGAAATGAGACTCCCGACTGCTGCAACCGTCGCTGCAGGTAACTGCAGGCACGAGCCAAGCCGTCACGGGAGCGTGCACAAACGGATGCTATAACGTTGTTTACCACGCTGATAAAGTCTTTTTCTTTATAGTGCCACTTTTTAGTGTCTTTCTGTTGATCTGGTTCATTTGCTGATGGCAGAAGCCCTTACAGTGTTTGAGTTTACCGCAAACGTCTCCTTCCTGTATCAAAACTGTCAGGGACGCAGATGCAGCGTCGTTTGCATGGGGTCATATGACGTCACATCAGCAGGACAGCGCGGGAATTTTGGCCACCGAATCGCTGCGCATTACGCAGCACACAGCCTGTTCAAGGCAACGGAGAGATATGTGGGACGGCTCGTTCTTTTTATTTTTTAACGCTTCATCACCCATTAATATTAAAACACTGGACATGCTTGTTTATTTTTTCACAATTCCTGTCTCTAGTCCCTTTAATGTTTACAGTGATATGAATTAAGGCTGGTTTATACTTTTATACTTACTGTGGACGCACACGTCAGCGTTCGGAATGTTTGTGTACATACTGTAGCTGATGCAGCACGTGAGGAGTATGTGGTGACTGAAACGCTCGATAATGGAGGTCTACGCTAGGAGGATTATGCAGCACTTTGGCTGGGAGGCCAATCTGCCAGTCACAGCGTATTTCCTGTGCATTTCCACAAACAACAGTTCACTTTAAAGGTGTCATCACCCGGAAGTCCCACTTTTTCATGTTAAAACATGTGTATTGGAACAGGACCTCAGCTAAAACGTGCCTGAAACTCCGGAGAGTGAAAGTGGCTTTGTTTTTGAGTGCGGGCTCTCTCGTCACACCAGAATCCGCCACAAGAGCACACTCTCCACAGTACGCGATTTGGATTTGCTGCTGGCATTGACATCAAAGGTGCTTTGCATCGCAGTTGTGCTGGTGTAGAGTCAAGTTTTGTCTTGCAGATATTGCACTGCACACTTCAAATGGACAGTAGTCAGTCCACCACTGAAGGCTTTTTTCTGTAAGATTCAAATTTATTGATATTCCAGGTTTATATTTTTTCATTACCTCCACCAAGGAGGTAATGTTTTCGGTAGCGTTGGTTGGTTTGTCCGTCCGTCCATCCGTCCATCTGTCTGTCAGCAACTTACTGGACGGATTGACCTGAAATTTTCACCAGCTGTGTGCCTCCCCCCAAGGACGAACCCATTAAATTTTGGAGGTGATCCGGATCACCTTCTGGATCCAGGAATGTTTTAAAAGATTCTTCTTAATTGTGAGAAAGGCCATGTTGGAAAGGCTGTTGATGAGGTGTGAGTGCCCCTTTGTGTCAGAAGTGTGCAGCTGCGCTACTGAGCACATGATTGTCAGGATGCAGAAAGGAAACTTGTGAGCAGCAGTGAGCACGAGGAGAAAAGACTGTTGGACAGACTTCTAGCCAGTTGAATATGGTGAACTGTGTGCGTCTGTGAAGAACTGTAAAACTAGTTGTATTTCTGCCTGAACAGGATTTTTATTTAGCCTTTAATGTTATTTAGCTGATTTGCTTATTCAGAAGTGTTCGTCCATTCACCATGTGCCTTTTTATGCTTTTAAGCTAGCTGACCTGTCATGCCAGTTACATTAGCCTTGAACACATAGGCTATGCATGTTTCATCCTAACTGTAAGGGATTTATTAGTAATAATTAATACCTAGAATGTGTTTATTTAGCAAACAAATGTTCCTCATGGCTTTGTATTTCTGTGTTTATAGACCACACTCACTTCCATCCAGGCATTTACCTTAACTAGTCTTGGATTTCCTCACCTTTAAGCCTGTTGTTTGTTGCATTACTGTGCTGTTGTGATTAAGAGTGACCAGTAAAGACAGTTAACTCTACAAACAAGTCCTTTGTGTTCTGACTGACACCCCATGGTGAACATCAAACCTCCTTACCAACGCCTAAACTGTCTTACATGAACATCACCCAAATAGGCCAAATTTTTGGAACTTTTCCATATAACTCCATATAAATGGCCCGAGTGTTTGGTAAGAAAATTACAAGACAGGATCCCAATGAGTTATATTATGTTTCGAAAGTTGATCCGGATCCAGAGAAAATTCAGGATACTATGATCCAGAACACACAAAAATAAGGGAGTCGAGCTGCTTGGCGGAGGTCTGCACTCTCCGAGTGCTTTTCTTGTTCTTTATGATTTTTTTTTTCTGTTTTGTTCTAACACCAAACAGATATCGTTGTATATCATCTGCAGAAACTTTTTCAGTGTTTCACCTCAGGAACTAGTACCAGGGAAACAGTTCCTGCTGTGGGTATATGTATTTTACACACTTTTCAGGCAGCTAAATTTGGTTACATAATCATCAATTTAACAAAATTGAAGTTTTAGAGATTTTTAAAAAAATCTACCAAATATGATATAAAAAAAAAATCCATATCAGCCATGACAACTATTTCCAATATGATGATGTCAGCCATGTGTCTTTTTTACTGTAGTAGCAGTTTATGGTGATTTATTTGTGATGGTGTTGCTCTTTTCTGGGATGTCTGTACTCCTCCACATGCAGACGTGGAATGCCTGAGGCAGAGAGCACAATGGCAAAAGACCCCAGAGTAGAAAAACAGAACAGTATCAAGGACAAATCAAATATGGCATTTATTAAGTCAGAATTTGAAGTTTGGGGGGAGGTGGACTGTAAAACAGCTTGATGTAAAGAGGTACAATATGCAGACCAAGGTAGTTTAATATAGACTGCTTTGTTTGAGATTTACTAACTGAATTAATATCTATTTTACCAGCTGATGTTAGCTGGTGCCTAGCTCAACTGAAGAGGATTGTGAGAGGAAAGTAATACATTTGTTGCAGCTGTTGTGTAAGTAGCACAACTAGCAGAAATAAAATTCCTCTCTCCTCTTCACAAATCTGTTGATTTTGCCTAAAACACAGATTTTGTGCAGGAAGTAGAAGCCCTTTTTTCATCTTTTCTGTTGTGAACAGTACACTTATCTATCTATCTATCTATCTATCTATCTATCTATCTATCTTGATAGATAGATAGATGCTGATAAGTTCATTCACGGTGAGAAACTGGTATTGCTTTCTGTGTATTGTCTGTGAAAACTGATGCAATAGAGCTTTAACTAACAAATTAGCTGTCTCTGCTGTTTGTAATGGCAAGTAACAGTAAATTATCCAACTTAAACAGGAGGATAAAGTAGTTACACTCTGTCTGCATGTTGTCCAGAACGAGCTCCTCTAGCTGAGATAATGCCATTTTGGGATTTTTCATATTGACCTATGTGACTGGTAAAACTTTCCAAATCACTCAGATTCCAAAGTTAATGCTTGTAAATGATCATAAACATCATAATTAAGAAGGAAAACCTCTTTTTTTAGGTGTGATGGAAAGGTACAGTTAGATTTAATTAACTCACTTGTTCAGCAGAAAGGCTGCTGCCTCCACATAAGTTTTGAAGTCCTTATTCCTCACGAATTGTCTCCATCTGGTAAACGAGTGTGGACTCCCGTTTCTCCCAGTCATTATTTCTTTTTTTTTTTCTTAGCTCTTGTTTCCTCACTGTCGCGGGGCAAAGAGTATGGATGGTCTTCTATTTTAGTGGAAAACGGCAAGTTGAATGATCCATGGTCGTCTTTGATTCACAGGAATTCACAGCCATAATGCGGAAGGCTAACAAGTTTCTCCCTTTTTTGCTGCCGTATTCAAAGATGCTGATGCAACATGGCAGCCTTTAGTTGGGTGCGCCGCCACCTATGTATTTATAAACTCTTTCTAAGCTATGAGAACTCTTTCATTTAGATGGGATCGTGATTAGACTTCAGTGAAATACATATCCATGAAAGCAATATTTGATTTTTGCGAATAAAATGCCAAATTAGTCACACACTTAACCTTTAAGATCTTGTCTTTTCATTACCATTACAGTTTTTTTAAGTTGCTTTGGTGCAATTCTTACAATAGACTTCATATTTCTATAAGTTCAAACTCTACAACAATTAGTCATGTGTGCACATCACAGTATCATTTCTCATTGCGTTGATCAAATTGCAAATGCTTTTGGACATGTAGCATTTGCTTACATACAGTTCTGTTATTTCATGACTTTATCATTTGCTTTGGTCCCACAGTCAAAACTAGATATACTAACAACAGCAGAATAGTCATTCACCACAAAACTAATAGTCTTCAGTTCATTGCTTGAGTCATGACAAGCAAAAGAGAAAATCTAGTTATAAAATCTGTCAAGCAGAAGTTATACATACAGTATATTTATAATTCTTCTCCTGGAGTGTGTCCTAAATTGAACATTTGGTCACAGCTGATCCTTTTCATTGATTAGAAGATGGGTGAAGCATTGGTTGTGACCAATGATGAGGCATTTTTCCAGTCACTCTGAATCCCATCAACCCTCAACTGCCAAGCATAAATAAACCAAGCAAGACTTAGTGTGTACCTTTTCTACAGCACTGGGGTACAGAAATGGAAGGCCAGTATCAAGGAAGATAGGGGGAGGGGATGTGGGGGGGGGGGGAGGGGAGGGAGAGGGGGGAAAAAAGGGGGGGAGGGATAAGGTAAAATAGGGGAGTAGGGGATGTTGTATCAAACCAAGGGGGGGGGGTGGGGGGGGAATTAGAGATCAGGTACAAAAAAAATATTGGGAAAAAGGTAAAAGGATAAAAAACGGGCTGTATTGTGCATTACTGTCATTTTACTCTACAGGTTTGCAAGACAATCCAGAGAAGGTGGATATAGTTCAGTTACATCCAGTTCAGTAAAATGTTTGTGTATGTGGCAGGACAAATGGAGGGCCTGGGCAGGGTTTGAGCCCCAGACTTCCAGGTGAGTGTCAAGCACACGAACCGCTAAAGGGGAATACCTGTGTTCAAGCAGCCAGGGCAGATGATCAGTTGGAGGCATAGTAACAGGACGTCAATTGTCACATACTGTTACAGTAGTATATTGCCTACAGTCCACAACTCTACCCAAGGGTTTATACCTTATGACTTCTAAAGAAGTCACTGAAGTGTTTGTTTTTTTCATAATGCTGTGAATGAATAACTATACGTGAGATGCCAAAAAGCATACTGTATGAAGTAAAATGTGAATCTGATGTATTCCGTGTCATGTATTCAGTTGCTTTCTAAAAACAGAAACATGTAACTTCACTGTAGTTTTCAAATGGCTGTACATCCAGTTTGTAGTACTGTTGGGCATTTTCAGGTCTCCAAGATCTTAGTTTTTGTATTGAGGAACACTCATAGATCAGACTGTCACAATGAAAATGTGACTAAGCCATTTGAGTACCTTGTTCATATTCAATGGTGACAGTACTTTTTATTTTGATGACCCAGACAGTTTCATTGACATGAAGACTTGCCTTTGAGGGGTCAACCATTCATTTTGAGCAAGTGACGTGCTTTTGCAGTTTATCCACTAGGTTTTGTGGTTGCATTAATTGTTCTAAGAAACTGTTGTGCAAATGTAAATAGTGATTTGAGAAATGCACCAAAGCAACTAAGAAAAATTGTAATGCAGACAGGTAACATCATTCTAAGCAACATCTGTGTTATTTTGGAGTCTGCTGACATTTGTTTAGAGCTGAACTCTCCTTCCATGTGTAATATATGCTACCTTGATGTGTTAGTCCAGTGATTCCCAACCCTGGTCCTTAAGGCACACTATCCTGAAGACTTCCCATTTTGCCCTGCTAGGACACAGCTGATTCAAATTAAATGGATCTCTGACATGGGCCTAATCTCAGTCCACAAACTTGTGCGTACTTGTGCGTACTTGCGTGCTTGTGGACTCGTGAAACATCATCATCCGTGGTCCCAGTCATGTTCCATTTCAAAGATAGCTTCTCAGCAAGTATGCTAAAAATTCCTGGATGAGGGCCGTTTCTCAATTCCTAGATGCAAGTGTATCAAGTGTATCCATCTGCGGCTTGCAACCAAGAGGCATGTCCTATAGTGGGCGTGTCGCACGCCAACCTGACCTGTGAGAGCACGGTAAAATCTAACCCTACCCCTGACCCTTCCCCCAAACCTAACAAGACCCACCCACGATGTGGCACGCCCACGATAGGACACGCCCCTTGGCTGCAAGCAGCAGATAGATACACTTGCCGTTCTGGCAAGATATAAATCCCAGCATGCACCTGCACACACACAGCATTTGGGAGCATCCTCCTCCCTCCTCCGCCTCCAACAGCTAAACCTGAGTGATCATTTCCATTCTTTACAGTTCTTGGCCTTTAATCTGCAGCTCTGTCTCCCACTTTCCTCTCACAGCTGTTTTTAATTACATAATAATGACCTGATTGCCCGTTTAGATAAATATGCTTGTGCGTGTTGGAAACAAAATCATCCACTCAGTATAATTGTTTTGCTGCAGTTATTTTCATTGTTTTATTTGTATTAGTTCAATTCATACATCTCCACAACAATGAATAACCAACAGCTGTGGAATAATACAATATTATTTTTATGTTGACGGACAGCTCTTGCTGTGATGTCAAAAGTTTGCATTGTCCCAATCCATCAAGTATGCAGGGTCCGTACTTGTAAACTCCGCAAGTGCGGACTTCAAGTATGTACTCACAAGTCCGTACTCACAAGTTCACAAGTACAGAGTACGCAACTGGGAATTGATTTCGGCCAAGCTCTGCACCAGTCTGCTACTGACACATTAATGTGAGTCAGCTGTGTTTCAACGGGGCAACATGGGAAGTCTTCAGGATAGTGTGCCTTGAGGACCAGGGCCGTTTCTCAATATGCGTACTTCTACGTACTTGCGGGCTCGTAGTCTCGTGAAACGTCATCACCCGCTGTCCAAGTCATGTTCCATTAAAAAAGTTTGCTTCTTGGCAAGTACGCTGAAAATCCCCAGATGAAAACTTCCTCCGTCCATTTTACCGAGCATGCATCAGAGGAGGCTTGTGCATACTTGGCCAGATATAAATCCCAGCATGCACCTGCACACGCGCAGTGTTTGGCAGCTTCCTCTTCCCTCCTCTGCCTCCAACAGCCAAACCTGAGCAATCATTTCCATTCTTTACTGTTATTGGCTTTTTATCTGCAGCTCTTTCTCCTGCTTTCCTCTCACAGGTGTTTTTGATTATATAATTTTGACCCGATTGCCCGTTTGCATTAATGTGCTTAATTGAAATAAAAACATGTTGGAAAAAAAAAACAATCCACTTAGTATAATTGTTTTTGGAGCAGTTAGTTTAATTGTTTTTATTTGTTTCAGTACCATTACTACATCTCCACAAGAAAAAAAAAACAAACAGCTGTAGAAAAATACAATATCATTTTCATGTTGACAGACAGCCCTGCTCACTTGCTGCACACCGTTGGTGGTGATGTCACAAGTTTGGGGTTGTCCCAATCCGTCAAGTAGGCGGAGTCCGTGCTTGTGAACACACAAGTGCAGACTTCCAGTATGCACCCTCAAGTCTGTACTCACAGGTATGCGAGTATGCAGTAAGCAAACTAGGAATTGAGAAACCGCCCAGGGCTGGGAATCACGGTGATAGTCAATTTGCATTTGCCAATATATGAAATGGGGACAAATGTATGATAGAACTGTGTTAATTTGCTTTTGAAATGCAGTTTTAGAAAGTGCAGTTGTAGGTACTTGGTGTGTTAGATGCATCAGTATTCTTGATTTGCAAATCCTAAACATCACTCTTCTTGAAGATGATTATGGTCATAGTTTCCCATCTTATTTGTGAGAAATACTTATCACGTGAAACATTAATAAAAAAAAAAATACCTATCATCATTTTGATTCATAGGCACCTTTCAAAAACTCTCAAGGTCCCCTCATAGAAACAAAAACAAAAGTGACACAAACAATAAGACAACAATAAAGCAATAACAATACAGTCCAAATTATTTAATATTTAATGATGAATAAGCCAGTTTGAACTGGTGTGTTTTGAGATGTGATTTGACCTTTATGTACTTGAGTGTATTTCTGTTTCATGGTTCTGAAAAAGTGACTTTATAAATAGATACTCATATTGTATGAGTTGTTTATCTTAACTATAAACATAGGTATATTTAGTTCCTGCCTTGTTTTTAATTTTGTAGCCCTGAGAACACATATCGTTCTTCTCGCTCTTAGGACATGCAAATCAATTTTATGTTTCTGTTAAAGGTTGAATATGGAACACAGATAGAACAGCGCCATCACGTGTGTCATAGGTTGTAGTTGCAACGGCAGAAAAACAACTCCAGCCACTGGGATGCCAGGCTCGCTGCCGATACGCAAGTGACCAACAGTCTGCAGCATGTCCAACAAGTAACACACAGGAGTTTATAACTGACAGCTAACGTTAGCCACGTTAGCAAACAAGTTAGCTTACCGATCCAGGAAGAAAGTTGCCATTTCCGTGTTGTGACGCCATGGAAAACGTTTATGTGGGTCCATTTAAGTCTTCACCTAAATTTACCCCAGGTTTTGCTCTTCTCAGGTCACTCCTCCTCAGAAACAGATAACAATAGGCCTATCTCCAGATCTCTGAAGCAGCTGCTTCACTCGTCGTCATCACTGTTTTCCTCTGTACCAGCCTAACTGTGCCCAATATTGTTGCCATACACAATACCCACAATGGCGGCGTGTATTGGCTTATAGACGTAAATATAATGCCATTATCGAACCCATTAAAATTTATTTCATAATTATTTTTAGACTAAATATAATTTTTCTAGGAAATGTTGTACTTTCATTCTGTACACCCCCCCCCCCCCCCCCCCCCCCAAAACGACCTGTGGAGGGGTTTTTTTTTTTTAAATATAGCTTTTAATAAAGATGTTACATACAACCTTTACTGTAAGTTAGATTTAGTAAGAGTTGTCTTGTTTTGTAGTAAATGATGATGCCTGATAAAAATGAACATAAAAATGAACCTGCTTTAATGCTGATTGAAATGTTCATGTTTTGTCTGTGCTGGTGATCAGGGAGAAGCTGGACCTACTGGTGCTCGTGGACCTGAAGGAGCACAGGGATCCCGAGGAGAGTCTGGCACTCCTGGGTCACCCGGACCTGCTGGTGCTTCTGTAAGTGATGCAATAAACATTAATTTTAAAAGAAAATTTCACTGCAGTACGTCTGCTGCCATCTCTCATTTTATAATACACATGTATTCCGAAGATTTATACAGGCTATACTGGCATGTTTACATTTAACATACTCAACTCTCATATTAATTTAGCACTTGATGTGAGTGCTGCACTTGATAAACAAAGGCAGTTGATGATTAGAGAGGCTATTTATGAATGTGTATTTGTGACCTTACATATTACTTTAGGCTAGTCAGTCCCAAATGTCTTATCATCTGGATGAGTTACTGTGGTTTTAATTGTTTTGTCTCTTTTTTTTTAATTACAGGGCAACCCTGGTACTGATGGTATCCCTGGAGCTAAAGGTTCAGCTGTAAGTTTAAAACAATAAGATGTTTTTTGTTTGTTTGTTTTTGTTTGTTTGGTTGGTTTTTTTTGGCGTATATAAAAAGTGGGGCAAGAGTGATGTTTTCTTGCTCCTAGATTTAGAGCTACACTAGTGTACATAATGTGGAGTTTTTGTGTATTTGCATGTACACAGAAATGTGCATGGTTTGTGTATCTAGCATCATGTTTAAGGTTTGGTTCATTTGCACATGCCAGTTAGTTTTAGTTGCACTTTATACTGTAGTTGTAGTTCCTGACATCACAAAGAAGCTAAGAGAGATGTCTTTTTCTCCATTACATGGCAACTTAATAGTGTCACTGAACCGCATGCTATACTTTCACCAATATTAAATTTACTGAAAAGTTATCAAAATCTTCCTTAAAGTAAGCCAGGTAACTTCAAATTTGGACAGATTCCTATGCAATTCTTTGTCTTCTGCCCGTAGGGTGCTCCTGGCATTGCGGGGGCTCCTGGTTTCCCTGGACCTCGTGGGCCTCCCGGCCCTCAGGGAGCAACTGGACCCCTCGGGCCAAAGGGAACATCTGTATGTACTCACTGACTCACCCTTGTACCAAAATATAGCACATTTTATAGCTTGAAAATAGTTAAGCTTTTAGCTTTAATTTCATATACAAAATGATCTAGAATCACAAAGAGTTATTTCCCTTTCTCCTCTCTCTGTTCTTAGGGAGATCCAGGTATTCCAGGGTTCAAGGGAGAAGCTGGACCCAAAGGAGAAATTGTAAGCTTTGTTTTCTATTACTTGTCCCTAAATTCTCTAGGTTTTCTTTCTTTCTTTCTTTCTTTCTTTCTTTCTTTCTTTCTTTCTTTCTTTCTTTCTTTCTTTCTTTCTTTCTTTCTTTCTTTCTTTCTTTCTTTCTTTCTTTCTTTCTTTCATAGTTTGTTTTTTGGGTGGGGTTAGTTTTTTTTATTTCAAAGATTTAAAAAAAAATATGATGTATTGTATTTTCAAAAACAATTCTTTTGCATTTTTTTCTGTTCTGTACAAAATAGGGACCAGTTGGCCTTCAGGGAGCACCTGGCCCACAAGGAGAAGAAGGAAAGAGGGGACCCAGGGGTGAGCCTGGTGCTGCTGGACCACTTGGACCTCCTGGAGAGAGAGTAAGTTCCATTACATTTGATAAATTAGGTTTTTCTACCACTTTGCTGTTTTAAAATCTCTTAGAATGGGCTGTTTATATCAACTCAATGAAGGTCCACAATAATGGCAGCTGACATATTTTTGCCACCAATTTTAGTATATTGTCTCTGAATGGACAACTAACTCTTTGTGTTAAGTCAGAACCCTCCGAGCTTCAAACTGCAATACCGCCTTTGTTTGATAAGTGTACGCAGTGTTTCATAATTCTGGTCCTCAAGTACCCCTGCCTTGCACCTTTTGGAGATTTTCATGCTTTAACACACCTGACTCAAATGAATGGTTCATTAGCACGCTTGAAAGAAGCAGTTCAATTAATCTGTATCAGGTCTGCTGGAGTTGGACAGACCTAAAACGTGAAGGGCAGGGGTACTTGTGGACCAGGATTTGGAAACACTGTGCTAGAGCATTGTTTGGGGATAAGTATCACTTTGAAAGGCACATAGAAAAGTCAGAACATGTACACAGTTTTGTAGAAGTCACCTGCAGTGCGATGATCGCTGTGCTGTAGTCCACTGGATCAGCTCACAGATGAAATAATGTTTATGTCCAGAAGAACTGTGGCATCTGATGGCCACCATCCATCCGCAATTGTGTTGGTATTTGAAGTCATTTCTATGCCTGTCTTTACCACTAGATGTCAGCAGTTCTTACACAATGTACCTTTAAGGTTCTGTTTGAGATCCCATGACATAGATATTGTTGGTTTGATGTAACTGATGAGAAATGCTCAGATTTTTTTTGCTCTCCATTTAGGGATCCCCAGGTAACCGTGGTTTCCCTGGTCAAGATGGTCTGCCTGGTCCCAAGGTGAATATAATCACAGTTACACTGAGACTCTGGTAGGGAAAAAGACCTACAGTAAATCACATAAACATTTTATAAATTAGACTTTGGTTTCGCTTTGTTTGATTGAATAAACTACCAACCATAAAAAGATAAAGACAATTTAAAAAAACACTGATTTAAAGACCCACAACGTAACATTTAGACCTAAAAAATATGCTTTTCTTGCTTGTTTTGATGGCACACCAACATTCATTATGCGCGTTTTTGAGTCGTCACTGCCCAGCAGCGTCCTGAGGCTCAGAAACTGCACTAAATAACTTTTGCATCCGGGACAGGGCCGTGACGTTGCAGCCGACTATTGGTTGTGCACCGCGTCATGTGCTAGCAAACGGAAGAAAGACAGAAAAAGCGGGGTTGAACGTGCATCATGTCAGATAAAAAAAAAAAACGCAAAGAAAAATTACCTGAGTAAGAGAGGAAAAGAAAGAGAGGAAGAGACAGTACAAGAGTCAAGATGAGATTGGATACTGGTTTAGCCAGCGATAGTGCCCTGCACAGGCCTAATATCTGAGCCTGAGTCCGGCCCTGGCCCGAAGGGGTGGAGCCCCAGCCCAGCCCGGCCCGGCCCGGCCAGACAGATTTTCAAAGTTCTCAGACCCGAACCCGAATAAAGCCCGACTTTTTTTTTTTGCTCCTTAAACCATGCTGTCATTAAAACATTTTAATTGGGGATCTTTGCATGATATTGCGCTGTTTTCATTATATTTTTGATTAAAATAAAGTTAATGAATTGATTTAACTTACTGACTGCATTATTTTATTTAATAAAATTGGTGCGTATAGGTGCAGTTATAGGTACACCGCCGATCTTACCTGAGAACTTTTATGGCACAAGTGGGAATATTTAGTTTCCATTCAATATTAACATTAGTTTGTAAAGTGTGTAAAGCATTTTGGCTGGTGTTTAATTTATGATTTTGTTTTTTTAAATGACTCAGCGATGCAACAGCGCACGGAAATTTGACCTACATATCGCAGCCATTAGATACAATAGCCAATGCACTTAAACCGTATCTCAGTGTCTATTATTACGATAAATGCAGCAAAAGCTTATTGGAAATATTTTCTTCTTTATCCTAGTAAAGACAACAACTAGGAGCAGCAGAACTATGAATCTTATAAAAAGCAGCTTGTCTTACCTGTGCAGCAGGGATGTCAGCGACGGGAGGGGGAGAAAGGAAAAGCGGCTGCTGCGTTCAAGCGTTGCCATTTAAATTGGTTAAACACAAACACCGCACACATCTCTCTAATTAGCGGGTTTTAAAAAAAAGAGAGCCCGATCCCGGCCCGGGCCCGAGGTTATGATATGGTCACTGGCCCGAAGGCCCGCGAGCTTGGGGCTCCAGTGCAGGGCTCCAGCCAGCGATAAGGGGCGCATCATTGAGAAAATTGCTAAAGGTTCCGTTGTGGGTCTTTAAATCTGTCATGTACTGTATTCCTCTGCTTCCTCCAAGTAATTTAACTCTGATCTGACAGTCACTTAGAAGTCTAACTTTGCCACAATCTGCATAAATGACCCACAGACAAAAAATTTTACCAAATGTCCATCAAAGAGTTAGAATTTAGAAAGTTTAGATGCAATAAAGAAAAAGCTAAATTCACAATAGTATTGCAAATATCAAGAAAAGGAAAAAAGTTATAATAGATAAAAATGTACAAAATTAGAATTTAGTAAAATAAAATATTGATTTTGAATTTTGGTCTTAAAATTATTTAAAAAACAAAAACAAAAAAACAAACAAAGCTGTCCCAGACAAATTAGAGCACCTTGCTCATGAACAGTGCAGCAAAACACCTGTAAGCAGGTGCAAAAGTCAGATTGGACGTTACAAAAAACACTTGATTGCAGTGATTGCCTCAAAGTGTTGCTTTGATTGCATGATACCATTATGAGGTGGTGAGGGGGGGTTTTTCAGTGAATGATCCTTATTGATACTGTTATTGATACTAAAATGTAATTTAGAGTAAACTATAAAGACCCTACAAAAAGTTAAAAGAACCAGTGGTGGAGAACATGTTTGGACAGTGCTGAAGGTAAGTGAAGGACAGCTGCGAGAATGAGGAAAGTGTGTCTGTCTTACTCCTTCACCGTGATCATGTGACAGTGTTGTGATAACGTTATGGTTAGGTAGCCATTCAAAAAGTATTGATAACAGTATCATTTGTCCAGAAGCTTAATGGTACCCTGGTATCGTTAAGATTAGGAGCCAGTACCAAATCTTACCGGTACTCGGTTTAGATCCCTACTCATGAGGTAACTAATTTTAATCAGTCTTTTAGACTTGATCGAAGTGCATAATTGGACCAAATTAGAGATCTCTGTTATATATTTTTAAATTTTGATCATACTAATTTGCTTTAAGATGGGTACATTGCACAAATAATTGCACAAATGAAAGGAATTAATTCAGTCAAATTCTATTAACCTGCTTTATCCTGACCAACTCATTATTGTCTTAATGTCTCGGATGACATTTCCAAATGATCAGTTTTTACTTCATAGATTCATTAAAATTTTTAAATCAAGTTAAATTGCATAGAGCAGCTTACAGATGATGTAATGATCTGGTTGATGATGCACATAATGAGTCTTGTGCCTCCTCAAAGCTCACTCTAAACTCAGATCAGCACCTAACTGATGAGGGAAAAATGATTTAATTTTGTCCTGTTTGTTCTGGGTATTTTGTTGTTGTTGTTGTTGTTGTTGTTTTTGTTTTGTTTTTTTTGTTTTGTTCTATGAAAAAGCAAAAAGTGCTTTTTGTAAGCGCTTTTCTTTTCTGAGCGGCATCAGTGATCACAGCATGTAACTCCACCTTATGGCCAGAAGGTGGCAACATAGCTCAGAACCCTGTCATGCACCACTGACCTACATGTCCCATATCTCCAAAGCCAACATCTCATTTAACATTATCTTCCCACAGACAGTTTCATTTAAACCAAAATGAATCTATCAGATTTTAATCTTCTCATCTCCAGCAGGTCAATGAAACTCCTGCACACTATTAGAATGGAAACTCATTTCCTCTGGGACTGAAAATTGTGCCACCTCCTCAGTGATTGACCAGCTGCTTTATTCTCTTTCTCCTAATAAAGGGAGCCCCTGGTGAGCGTGGACCCGCTGGAGCCAGTGGTCCAAAGGGTGCCAACGGTGACCCTGGGCGTCCCGGAGAGTCTGGACTTCCAGGTGCCAGGGTAAGTTTGCTCTGCACCTACAGAGCCATATCAGATCTGGGTATTGATCATTTTCAGGGAGGTGGAAGTATAATACATAAAGTGTGAAAATTTGTTTTTGATATTGCACGTTGTTGTTAGATATAGCTGTCGGTCTGGGTTTTAATAGAAAGTGTTATTTGTACTGATCCTATCTGTCCTATGAAAACTTTTATGAGCTACAAAGATCAAGTTTCAGACTATAATGATCAGAGATGAGTTGCCAGATGCCAAGACTTTATCAGTTATTTCCATCTGAACTCAAAGACTGAATCCTATCATTCGTCATTTTTTAACATCGTCTTTTCAGTGAGAAAAGCACTTTTGTATTGTAACCTACACATGCTAAATGCAGCATACAAAAACACTTGTAAGTAAAATTCAAATGCTTTTCGAGTTTTGGGTTTTAATCTGACTTCAGATTTGGATGGATAAATGAGCCCAAGTATCAAAGTTCAAGAGCTAGGCAATGCTCATGGCATGGAATGAAGGGGCCAGTGATAACCTTCAGGTTAACGTGTTCTGAATCAGTAACTACCAATGTTACCTTAAATTGCTCATTTCAGGCAAAAATAAAAGTTGGTTTGGTTTTTAATTTATTAACAAACTTGTACAGATCCGGGCATGTAAAAGTTCCTCCTTTTTCTGCCAGAAGTGGTGCAGTAACAGTGCACTATTACTGCACTATCACTGGCTGAACGATTTGTCCCGTGAATACGTCATCACGCACGGTGTCCAAACTTGGCATGTGGAAACGTCCTTGTTCCGGGCATTCATTCATGCTCTGAAATCATTTTCTCTGGGAACACAGGCGTTTCTCTGTGCGATTGAATTAGCAGACAAGTCGCTGGTAAGTCGCTGGTAAGTGGCTGGTAAGTGGCTGGTAAGTGGCTGGCAGTCAGCAGAAAGGGGGACTTTTTCATGCCCAGATCTGTACAGAGTACAGAGTAAAAAGATAAAGTTGATAAACTTAAAAATCTCCCCCACTTGTATTCAGAACCACTGAGGACATTGTAAGAATGTGAACTCCCAAAGAGGAATCATCTGTCTTTCATGAATAAACTAGAGTCAACCTTCATTCTTTAAATATATCCTTCAAAATTTTCAGTCACTCATGTCACTTTCATTTGGCAGCTTTTCCTTTTGAAGTCACTGAGTTTCGAAATGAATCCAAGTGATTGTTCTTTGTGTACAAAGGGCATTTGTAACTATCAGTGTTAGCATATTGTCTCATTCAGGTCTCAATTCACCGTTATTATTTAACACTGGGCCAGCCAGCCATGTGAATACAGTTACCTATATAACCCAGAGTGCCATACTTTTTATGCTCCCTCCTTGCTTTCGTTATGTCTTCATAAACTGTTTAGAGGACTCATTCAGACTTCATTTGTGTTTCTTTCTCTCTGACAGGGCTTGACTGGTCGCCCTGGTGATGCTGGACCACAAGGCAAAGTTGGACCCTCTGTAAGTAAACTTTTTCATGTCATAGATGCAAAGATGCATTTGTTGCTGTCCCTGTAGATCAAAAAAACAACAATTGTGCTTGTGATGTTTTGGGGGGATTTTTTATATATCACTTTTGAAGATTTGATGTGTACTGGTAAAGAAATTGATAGTACTTATTTAAATAGTGTGAAAGGGTGTATTGTTGTGTATGTGTTTGTTTTAGGGGTGCAGTTATGGGGGGGGGGGGGGGGGGGGGGGGGTCAATGTGTGTGTTGTACAGGTATTATTTGATGTACTTTTTGTTTGGGTCCCCAATTATAAGCAGTATGACCTCTAGGGAATCCCATTTTGCATTTGAACATGATGGAGACTGAACCAGATAAGATATCTGATGAGGATTTGCAAATAAACTAAATAAATAAATAAACAGTCAGATAGATGTGTCATCATGTGATGATTTATGTGTGGTTTCATCAAACTGAACTGTAGGAGATTTAGCAACTCATTACCCACCAGTCTCCTGCTGAAACTTGCTTCAGCATTCACATAAAAAAATTTCTCAGTTGACCTCCATTTGTTTATTAACCTCCTTTTTAAAGCCCCTATTGTATGTATTTTGCATTTGTTTACACAAAACACTTTTTTTCTTTAACATTTTCATGCTAACCATTAAATTATATATCCATACTTCACATAGCAGGTGTTTCACTTTTTATGACTAGAACATGAAGAGACTGAGGGATTATTTGAGCTGTAAAGTTTTTGCTTTTCATAGCACACTCAGTCACCCCAGGGATTGTTTTTATTATAGTTATTTATTCAGGAGACTATTTTAGCTGGATTAATTGCAATTTTATATCTTCAGATAATGCTGAGCATTAATTTCTCAGTGTCACTCCAAACCTCCAGATATGTTTGCAGATATATAATCTTATTGTTCTTACTGAAATGCTTAGATTCTGCAACATTTTATCAGATGTTGTTTGTAACTCTGCTAATTTCACTTTATCAGGGAGCTGCTGGAGAGGATGGCCGTCCAGGACCCCCTGGCCCTCAGGGAGCCCGCGGACAGCCTGGTGTCATGGGATTCCCTGGACCCAAAGGAGCAACTGTAAGTAATTGAGATTTTACAAAGTTAAAAGTGTCCTCTCGATAAGTAAAATTGTTCTTTTATTAAGTGTTTCGATTTCTGGCCAATGTAATATTTAATGTCTTTATTTACTAGTGCTAAGATTGCATTAGTGGATCAACAAGTAACAACACATATGAGTAGCACCATCTGGCATGCTGCTGAGCACCTTTATACCATTTAATGTGTATCAACACAGTCGCCCTCTCTAAAATCAGGAGCACTATCAAGTGGAGCAGTGGTAGCATTTTGACTGACAACTGCATTTTACTTCTGTTGTTGTTAGGGTGAACCTGGCAAGGGTGGTGAGAAAGGACTGGCTGGAGCTCCTGGTCTGAGAGTAAGTTAACATTTTCTTGTGCTTTAAGTCACACTTTAATCTTCCAAATGGGTTTTGATTTTGCTGTTGCAAAAAAATCCTGCTTCATCAAACTGATATTTTACCATATATTATATTCAACTATCCTGTGATGTGTTAAGTTTAACACACTTATTTCAAAATATATAAACTCATACATGTTATGAGTGTGACTGTTATTGATCTGTTGTTTAAGAATTATGTTGAAAAGGTCAGATAAAGCTCTAAGATTTTTATTGTCCTATTAGTATTGTTATTGGTTTAACTCATGATATTTATCTGGCCCCTCTCCTCAGGGCTTGCCTGGTAAAGACGGAGAAACCGGCTCTGCTGGACCCCCTGGCCCGGCTGTATGTATTTCCAAATCCCATATCTGACTCTATATAGCTTCAGCACGGATGTTATCTCTTCCTTTTCCAAGTCTGCACTTAGATGCACCCATCAATATCTCCATTTCCCAGACTGCCTCTGTTAAGGCTATTTCTAGGAAAAAGGTCCTTGCCTCTTTTGTCTGGCTGTTATTAGTTTGCGTAACTGACTCACAGTCCCCTGACCCAGGCTGTTTGGAAGTTTGTAATGTATTTCAGTGCTCTAAAAAAAGCAGACTCTACTTTATTTACAATGTGCACTAATATTAGAGCAGCATAAACGGAACATTTTGCAGTATTTTCACTCTGTTTTTTTCTGATATTTTCACGACAATTGAATGTGACATTTAGGGATTGTGGGTTATCTGTTTAGGGTCCTGCCGGAGAGAGAGGAGAACAAGGACAGCCTGGACCCTCAGGCTTCCAGGTGAGTCTGTCTGCTTTCGCCTAAACTGGCTTATTAAAATTCAAATAAGCACAGTTGTTGTAATAAACACAAAAATGCTTTTCTATTTAAACATTATCATTTTGCAGTTGGAAGTCCTTTGTTTTCAGCTCTGTGCTCTCAGTAACTGACTTCTCTTTTGCATAAATAGGGTCTTCCTGGACCTCCTGGCCCACCTGGTGAAGGAGGCAAACCTGGAGACCAGGTATGTAGACTTTCCTGATGAGATACAGATTAAAGTGGCAGAAGAACCAGAAGCAGGTTTATGTGTCAATTCTGAGGACAAACTCCAAGGCTCAATTGTGTCTATTATCACATTACAATGATTTATTTTTCTTTCAACATGGACAGTATTTGTGTTTGTATTGTTACACAATCATTAATGTATGTTCCCAAAAAAGATCTGATAATTGTTAACAAATTATCTCATCATTTCTCTATGAAGATGAATGTATTATACTGCAGGTGTAAAGCAAGATATTTTTGCACATCTCTATTTTGATTTTCCATGACTGTAAATCAGTCAAAACTATAACCCACTATCAGTAGTAGCAGGTGCTTGTCACTATATTCAATGTGATATTGCCCCAACTTCTCTGTTTGTCTTATTAGGGTGTCCCTGGAGAGGGTGGGCCTTCTGGTGCCACTGGACCTAGAGTAAGTTCTCAGTCTTCATCTCATTTTACTGCAAACTGTTCTGTAATTTATCGAACATGCTGCTAATTCTTGCTGCTCCACTACTCAGGGAGAGCGTGGTTTCCCTGGAGAGAGAGGAGCTGCTGGCCCTCAGGGTCTGCAGGGACCCAGAGGTCTTCCTGGAACTCCTGGAACTGACGGCCCCAAGGTGAGGCCAGCAACCAGAGGAAGGTTTTGAAATGATAAAACATTGCTCCAAGAAGCGTGTTCACAGGCCTGGAAAGCATGTTTCTGGGCTACTTGTTCCAGATTATTTTAGATTCTTATTGCCAGTAGAAACAGAGCAGTCTGAGCAGATGACTGAATTATTATTACCTCAGGTGCTTTTTGGTTGTGTTATTAAGATTTTGGGTTTTATTGTTGGTTCTGACTTCAATCATGTCAATTGTCAGTAAGAGACAAGAGACAAAGGGAGGTTCATATTGCATTTGTAATATGGAACAGCTGTTCAGTCACTTCTATTGACGATGAACATCTTTATAAATGTGCATTAAGTGTCTCAGTGGCCCAAGACGCCACTTCCCAAATTAGAGCGTGTGGTAATTAGATTATTAGCAAGAGTGCCGTGCAGAAATTGTAATTCTCATTTAAAAAGCTCTGTTTGTTAATCTGATTTTCTCTTTGTTGAATGTACAAATAATTCTGATTAGACTTGGGAAAAGATTTTAAGTAAACCCTTTTTTGCCGCAAACTAGAAAAAGTTCGGTAGTACTGGTTTAAGGGTTAGAGTGCCACCAGCTGCCAAACTTGAGTGGGTTCAGTTTTTCGATCTTTGTTACAGGTCTTTCTCCATCCCTTACCTTTTTTTCCTCGCATCTGCACGATACTAGTCTTTTTACTAAGTGCAATTAGATCCTACTTTAGTGCTTTAGTGTTTTAAAAAGATATTGTTTTTTTCCCCTTTCCTACTGTTAGCGAGGCTGGAAGTGCATCAGTAAGTTCTAGATATGGCAATTTGTCACTGCTGCTCTGTGAGTAAAGGAAGAGCTCACAGCAGCTGCAGCTCCCATTTTTGGTTTGTTATCTGCTCAGATTTTAATCCCAGTGTATAGATTTTCTTCCCATAAGGTCAGAGAAGAGCGGATAGAGAGGATGAGGATTATGAAGCCGACATGAATGTGGTGGTGATGGAGGGAGGGGGGTGTGAGCCAACAGTCTGTGGATGTTGAAAAAAAATGAAAGCTGCAGAGCAATTTGTTGCTCAAATCACGTTTTCCTGTACATCAGTCATCTGTCTCTTTGATTCAGATTAAACACCAGTTTCAAAGTACACACATCCAAAAAATTGCACTTGTATGAGTCCTGCTGTTCCCCTTAATGACTGGAGATGGGAAGCAGATATTTTATTTGTGTTGCTGTCGCTGCAGCAGCATGCACTGCTGATAAGCCTCACAAGTTTTGGCCGGGAGTAGGCCTGATAGAGTTACTTAAAAAAAAAAATCAAAGACCACATTTGCTTTCATTTGTTTGGCTTTGATCTGTGGAATAGATTCTGTCCTGATGAAAACGCCTTTTCCTTTTTTGATAGGGTAGACCTATAATGAAAAGGAGCACACAGAGTTGGAGATGTTTTACATTTTACATTTCTGAACCAATCTACTAATTAGTTGTTGTGTTTCTAAAATTTTGTATAGTACAGTAAGAACAGCAGAAAAGCTGGGAGTTGTTTATTTCAATCATTTTTTTCATTGTTTGACTCATCTGATAACCCTGAGTGCAATATTTAATGTAAGCAATTGTGCTTTCACTTTGAGACTAGTACCATTTTTATGTTATGCCTTTGAGTTTGTATACTAGCAAAAGCAATCTAAAATGTGACAAAAAGAATAAATGAAACATGGTTACAAATAGGGGTATAACAATATATCGATTTACATCAATATAGATTGATGTATCAATTGTAAATCGATCCAAAAACTCAATATCGACCAAAAATTGACATCAAACCCACTTTTATTATGAAAATGGCCTAATTTTGAAGGTTATATGACACAAAATACATGTTTATAGTTGTACAGTGCAGCGACATTGTAGTGAAAAGCTTACCATTATGTTAAAGGTGCTATAGAAGATACAGTATTTTGACATTTCAGAAAGCAGAGACTGTTATTGAGTTTTTTAATAATGCGCAAGACCAACCTGCTAGATTCACAACTCCCTCCCCCCACCACAGAACAACGTGCACGAGCCACTCCGTTTTTACCAGACAGCAGGTACATCATGTTACATATGCAAGTTAAACAGAATGTCGTTGTCTGAACGTTGCTAACTGCTAGCTACATCATACCTCAGATGAGAGCGCGCTGCTCTTGGCACACAGTATTTCTCTTGCCAATCAATCACTCTCATTGATCAGTCTCACTGATTACCCGTTGAATTGACCGTCACTCTTACTACGGTAGTAAAAGTGATTGACCAGCCAATAGACAAATGAGGAATGTAAGGAATGCAGAGATGATTGGCGGATGTTTTTTTAGTCCCATTACTTTCACAGCTAATAATATTAATTACATATTTAAAGGTTTTAATTAATCATAGCGTATGGGGTATTGAATCTAATTTGATCGAATATTGCAAAAATTGTTGAAAAAAAAAACATCCTCTATGACGCATTTAAAGCAACCTTTACCCATCTTGCATTTCAGAAAGCACAGCAAGATTATTTGAATATAAACAGTCCCGCCTCACTCCTAAGACACACCCCTTCATTCCCTCCACCTCCCAATGCAGAATCAAAGGTCTGACAGGCAGGTCCGTTGGACAATCCTAGAGGTGCACCCCACTTCAAGTATTGGTTGGAGTTTTCATTGAGTATTTAGAGATTGGAATAATATTTTATTTTGATTAATGGTGGGTCTGTCTTGTATTTCAGAGTTCCATTACCTAATTCATAGCATTTTACCCTGTTAGAAAAATAGTGTAAGAATGCAACATCGGTAAGGGTTGCTTTAAGAAACAATAACCTTGTTTATTCCTTATTATATTGTTTTATATCTATTGGTGGATCCTAAATCAAATCAAAATCGTATCATGACTGAATTTGAGATATCGGCAGACATGGAATCTCCTATCCACTGCATTGATATAATATCGAATCGTGATCAAACCAGTGATTTACACTCCTAGTTACAACCCAGATAGCATTTGGACCTAATCTAGGCCACTTAAGGTACTAGTCTAGATATAGTTCACATTTCGGCAGAGGTGGACAATCCAGGTGCCATAAAGTGAAAATCCTGCCATGTTTTTAGACTGGATTTTTGGAGGGATGTCCACCACTGCATTGGTCAAATATGCTTTGCTGTCTGGGGAAAATCTTGTTTGAAACCATTTCTGTACAGGTGCTTACATGCAGAATAACCTGAAATACCTTTCTGCCTTGTTCTCATCTCTCTGGAGTCATTGCATTAACCTTTGCCTTTAACCTCTGATCTATAATAGGGTGCCATTGGCCCTGCTGGTGCTGCTGGAGCTCAGGGACCCCCAGGCTTACAGGGTATGCCCGGAGAGAGAGGAGGTGCTGGCATTCCTGGACCCAAAGGAGACAGAGTAAGCCTTAAAGCGAACAAATTCTTCAAAAGAATATTTCATTATAAAATGTGATTACTTTCTTTTTTTTTTTTTTTTTTCCCCTTGTAGGGTGACATTGGAGAGAAAGGTCCTGAAGGTGCTCCGGGCAAAGATGGTGCCAGAGTGAGTGAGACATAACTGTTTGAATCTCAAAAAGAAGTTCACTCTCAACATTCAGTCTGTTCCTGATTCAAACGTCTTGGTTCTTGTTGCAGGGTCTCACTGGTCCCATTGGTCCTCCTGGTCCTTCTGGTCCCAATGGTGAGAAGGTTAGTGCTGCTTCCTGGAAACACCCTCATGACAGGAATTTATTATACTCCTTTCCCACTGGCCAAAAAACCCGTCTAAACCCGCGAACAATCAGCTTTTAGTGGCAGTGGAAAAGGCTCACCGACCCAACTCAGCAAGCGACACCAGTTGAAATTGGCTTCAAATGGCTCAGCTCCGATCGGCATTCCGTGGAAACCCCAGACCCGGGTTGAGCTGCGAATTTGTGTGATGACGTTGTGCGATACATATCTACATCATGACATCACGCCAGTCTCATCTCATATAATGTCCCCAAACAACTTTGCTTCGGCCAAAAATTCACGTCACTTATGTTCCATTTGCGCTCAAAAATCACCTGCTGATTTTTTTGCCAATGGGAAAGGAGCAAAATGCCGATTATAAGTGGGTTGACCCACATTTGAAAAACCCATGTGAACCTTCTAATTTCAGTGGGAAAGCGGCTTTAGTATATTTGGACACCAAGGCCATGTCTTTCATTGTCAGTGCATGTGAAACAGCTGTTTAGACCTTAATGTGTAGCTGATGATGTTTATGTGCTCTCATGCAGGGTGAATCTGGTCCTGCTGGCCCTTCTGGAGCTGCTGGTGTTCGTGGTGCTCCTGTAAGTTTTGCAGTGTAACTGGTATCATATCACTATAAGGCATGTCTCTGTCTTAGAAAAATTCCCATGTTTTGGAGTCCAGAAAGTCCTCATACAGTAGATAAGTAATTAACATATCCACCTCATTTCTTAATACTAATCAAGTGTTAGTTTTCTTTTCAAGACGTTGCTTAAAACTGTTGTTTTTAAACTCTTCTATTATATGAGTTTAAGCTTTCATTTTTATGACATCTCTGTCTTTGTCTTTCAGGGTGACAGAGGAGAGACTGGACCTCCAGGACCTGCTGGTTTTGCTGGACCTCCTGTAAGCTTGATTAAAAACAACTCTATGACCATCTATGACCACAGCACAGCAAAAATCTGAAGAAGATAACTTCAGAGCCACAGACTGCATGACAGTGGATATGAGACATCTTGATCTCTAAACCTGAATGAGATCACTTTGTGTATTTCTTTTCAACCAAAGATATTCATAATAACATTTATAAAAATGTCAGGGTGCTATGTACCAAATAATGAAACACTACACTTACTTGAAAGTTGTTCAGAAATGACATATCAAATGATGAAACGAAGAAACTTGATTGCAAACAAAGAACTGCCCGTTGTAAAGTGATGCACTTTAAAACACTTGTGAAAGGCAGGTTTAACAACCCAGACCCTTTTATCATAGCTGTATGACAAGTTATGCTGTCGTCATGCAGAATTTTCTTGCTGAAAATAGGCAAAGTCTTGCCTGACAAAGAAGCTTTTAGGTTGGCAACATATGTCTTAATGCTCCTTCGACAGCTGTGCAAGCTACTCGTGTTATGTACACTAATGTACCCCTATTACTTTAGATACTGGCCTTAGAGTTGTTTACCAATGACAAGCATGGAAAACTAGACATCAACAGATTAGATTAAGTAAATAAGTCTCCTTCTTCATATCAATCCAGTTCAAATTAGTTGTCCTGCTAAAATACACAACAAAGTAATACAATAATTCAATACAATTAAATGTAGTTCAATTATGAACCAAAAAAAAAAAACAAATTCATTATATTATCCACATTAGTCCAATTCCTCATAACTGAGTCAATTCATGGAAATAGCTAGCTAAGAAAACCAATGGATTGCATTGAATCTTCTTTTCGATTCAGTCTCCCAACCTGAGCATGCAAGATGCAGGTAGCAGCAGGAAGAAAAAAAACTCAATTTTAACAGGAACGAAAAACATGTAGCAAAAATCAGGCTCAGAAAAGTTTGTTGTTTCGCCTTGACAGTTTTCCAGGTTTCCCCCTAATGGATAATTTAGGTGAGCTCAGTGGAATATTTACAAACAAGGAAGTGAATTTGTGCATTAAAGCGCAATCATCTAAATTCAAGTTTTTTTCAAAAACACTCTTAGGGGGCAAGATTATGTAAAGCCTTGAAGACCAGCAGGAAGAACATCACAGGAAGCCAGGGGGTAATATGATCATGCTGACGTTTACCAGCCAGTAAACAGGCTGCAGCGGTTTGAGCCTCCTGCAGCCTTGATCAAGAGTACCTTCCTGCAGTTACAATGGCTGACAAGGGCGCAGCCATACATCCAATCCAGTTAGTTAAACACCTCCAAGAGTATCTATCTGCAGCTTGCAACCCAGATGCGTGTGGTGTAGTCGGGTGGTTAGGGATTGGGCAAGGGTCAGGGTTAGGGTTAGATTTTATTAAGTTACATGAAGAAAAAACTTAGGCTTGGGACTTCCAGTGTCGATTGGATATATGGCGACGCCCTTATCAGTTATCGTGACTGCAGTTGGGTCCCTCTTGCCTTGATAGTATTTTTTTTTTTTATTAAGGTCTTGATAAAGAGAATTACAAAATTCTAACCTGGAAATGATCAAGCTCAGATTTAGGCAGGTATGGCTTGACTTTAGCAAAGACCCTTTGGTGCCAAAGAGCGCACACTCCATGCATACAGTAATATCAGACCATCTTCAACAGTGTCTCCTTATCCATGTCCTTATAAACTGGGCTTTTCTTAGCATCTGCAGGGATACCTGCTGCATTGCTTTTATTTTAGAGTTATTAAAGACACACAACGGAACTTTCAGCAGTTTTCTAAGTGACGCGCCCCCTATCGGCAGCTAAACTAGCATCCATCTTGTTCGTACCTGTACTGTAAGCTCACTCCAGCCAATAAAAGACAGTCTTATCTTGACTCTTGCTCTGTCCCTTCCTCTGTTTCTTTTCCTCTCTTCCTCCGGTGATGTTTCCTTGCGTTTCTTTACCGAATTCGACATGATGCGCATTCAAAACACCCGCGATGTTGATCCCTGGTTTACATCCGGTTGCTAGTGAGTGACGCGGTGCTGCAGCCAATAGTCGGCTGCAACGTCACGGTCGCGTCCCGGATGGGAATCTTACATAGTGCTGTTTCTGAGCCCCGGGACGGCTCTGGGCACTGACGGCTCGAAAATGCGCATAATGAATGTTGGTGTGACATCAAAACGAGTCAGAAACACAGATTTTTAAGGTCTAAAAGTTACGTTGTGTGTCTTTAAACTTATTTTATATTTGTTTTTTTATTTGCCTCATATTTTCATGTTATATATCTGGAACTAATTTCTCTGTATCAGGTCAAATTTCATTTTGCGCTTATCACATGCTCTTCTGAACTTTCCAGAAATCCTCATTTAGATACTGTCATTTGCACCTGTTGCTGATTGCGTGTGGAATCTTAGGAGATCGGCTGCAAGCGTTGAAGAGACAGCACATGCAATTTATATGTGCCGCAAACAAACTAGCCCTCTTTATTTGAGATCTTAGTAAATCAGGGCCAAAGAAAAGTAATATTAACCAAAGCACCTTAATTAAAGCACAGCATATATACAGCAAGTATGTTAATTTGCCATTAAAATGTCTTTAATACATGCACTAGGTTTAAAAGGGATCCTAACACATCTAATCATCGCAAAGCTAAAATCCTGCTTTGATATTTATGTTTTATGTAGTTTTTCCTTATCAACAAAAAGTCATAAGCTGCAAGATTAAGGCCACATCTGACACATTTCCCTTTTATTGCTTCTATCACTTGGACACACTTGGATCTGTGGTTGTCTCCACTTCTTTTTGCCCTGAGTTAATTATGATCCCCCTCTTCCTTTAAAGTGTTGAATAATGAAGAAATGTAATTAAGTGTATATTGTCAGAAATCTTGGTTTCTTCCATTCATTCACTTTTTCCAAATTAGTCCAGAGAGACATCAAATAATTGTTTTCCTTACACGACATCCTTCCAAACAGATTTGATCAATACATTTGTGACAACACAATCTTTCTTAATGCTTTTCTCCCCAGATTCCATTATGATTAATCATAGATTTTGTGTCAGGGCTAATAACATAACAACAGGTGCAAGTAATTTTTGTTCACGGCCTACAGACTCTAATATCACAGCTTTTCACAGCACAGACTGAAAACAGACATGGATGCTGAGTAAATCATCAGCAGTTGATATTCAGTGTGTTGCATGTTTTCCCAGTCTTGCTGCCAAAGCTGCCTCAATTCCTGGCAAATTGTCTATCAAGGGCAACATTTATTTCCTTCTGCTCTTAGGTTTTGTCGGTTTTTAAGTATATTTCCTTGGCTGTGTAGGGAACATCACATTCTGCTACTTTAAGATAAGACTATGTTATGTTACACCAACCCCTTTTGCTACAAGTAACAATCACAAAATAAGGGTGCAGTAACGGCACTCAAAGGGAATAGCCTTAAGGGGAATGACTTGACTTGAGAAGAATTTATAGCCCATTAGGGGAGTACAACACATTGGAAATTTACCGTGATGGCAATATCAACATGTGCAAAATCAATATCACAAAGACATTCTAACTTGAGGAGTAAGAGGCAAAATGCAAGCTTCATAAATAAACTGGAGATCCACACACCATATCACAAGTCATATCATAATTGCAAGATTCAATCATGTTTTACATCACATTTTCTGGATAGCAGCCCATTAAAATAAAACTATTCTTCATCATAAAACTGATTAAAAAACAGAAGCCCTTGTCTGTGCCCCTGATAGATTGTTGCCTCAGAAAGTATGGAAACTCTGGATTCTCATGTTAAATCACTGGTTTGCTTTTGTTTTTATTGATTAGAAAATATTGCTAAGCTGTGTTCCATTGTGTCACACTCTGAGATGGAAATGATCATGCATGCTTTTATTTCATCGCACTTAGATTACTGTAATTTGTTTTACACTTGTCTGAGTAAAAGAAAAAAAAAATCATTGGATTTTCTTCAAGTTGAACACAACGCTAATGCAAGGTTCCTTCAAAATAAAATAAAAAAGTATCATCAATTCACCCAGTGCCTCACCATCCACCACAGAGTAAAGTAAAAAAAAAAAGGAAAAAAAAAGGTTTTAACTTATAGAGCATTACATGGTTAAGCACCACTTTACATCTGAGAACCTTTGCATCCATGTGTTTTGATTTTTATGTTGAAAGGTGCTATATAGTGTATGATTGTACTTATTTATTTTTAAGAGCATTACGCCAGCACTGCACAGACACAATCAGAGATGCAGATTTTGATTTTCTGACTTCCAGTCCATTGTTCATCTCAATATCTTTTACAGTTGAGCTCAAAAGAATCATCTTATTGCAAGTTTGTCACTAAGTCTTAGTGGCCCTGAAAATGACAAGTAAACAAACCTTCTTGTGTCTTTTCTATTCTTTTTTCTCTTCTTTTCTTTCCCTTTCTTTTAACCCTTTTCAGGGTGCAGATGGTCAGCCTGGAACCAAGGGAGAACAGGGAGAATCAGGACAAAAGGGAGATGCTGGTGCCCCTGGACCCCAAGGGCCATCTGGTGCCCCTGGACCTGCAGTGAGTGTCATGCACGTCTTAGCTGCATGTCATTGTATTTCAAATACCCAGAGCTAAGCGAGGTTAAACCAAACAGTCATGGAGTTGACATCAAGTCAGAGTGACGACCGTTATTCTCAGTGATTGTGTCACACCAAGCAGGATAGAAACTAGCACCTGCACATGAAACAGAAAACAAATGCCAGAATGTAACTCAGAATGTTTTCTGTTACAGGGTCCCACAGGTGTTTCTGGACCTAAAGGTGCTCGTGGTGCTCAAGGTCCTCCTGTAAGTGGCTTGTTGAAAGTTTGTTTAGTCTTTACGGTTGATAGTAGTGCATTGTGTCATTGTGCATGTTTGTCTTCGCCTGAATTATTCTTTCTCCTTTAGGGTGCTACTGGTTTCCCTGGAGCTGCTGGTCGAGTTGGACCTCCTGGTCCCAATGTAAGTTCAGTTCCCTGATAACCTGACCACAAAGCTTGCATTTAGAGTACACATGTTGCAAAATAACTACTGATATTTAGTCAAAAACAAATATATTATCAGGGAATGTGAGAAATAAAATTTTTTAAAAAACATGGGTATGGGAAAGGAGACCGATATCTTATTTATGTAAGAGTGCAGCAAAAAAGCTGCAGGATTTTTTTTTCTACATACCATCTGACTTGTTGTCATGTAGGGACAAACTATAAAGCACTCACTCTTGCTGCTCCAAGACCCGTTCATTTCCAGAACAGCTGGCTAGACACAAGAGGTTGTTTGGAATATTTTTACAAACTGCTTAAAATAGGTGCAACATAAAAGACCAATAATGCAACACTGCAAATTTACAGTGTGCACAATAAGAAGTTAGGTAGAGCTACTGCACAAGGATTCTGAAAAATTGCACCCTGATGTATGAGTTCCTTTAAACAGACATCTTTTAAATATAATGTATGATAATGTAACAGTATTTTCAGACATTTTATTTAAGATACTGTGTCCCCTGTGTAACTCCTCAGGGTAATCCTGGACCCTCTGGTCCTGCTGGCCCTCCTGGTAAAGATGGACCCAAGGGGGTAAGAGGAGATGGTGGACCACCTGGCAGGCAGGGTGACGCTGGACTCCGTGGTCCTGCTGGGACTCCTGGAGAGAAAGGAGACGCTGGAGAGGATGGTCCTCCTGTGAGTATTTTTTTTAAACACTCCTCTACAACACACTCAGGTCACAAACTTGAGTGTGTTGTGGATATTGATCGTTATGCATGAAAAACCATGCTGGTTTCTGTGGCACCCTCATGCTGATGCATGTGGGTGCTTTTTTTAGCCACTCTGGACAAACGAAACTGATTAAATGTGGTTGTTTTCCACATTTTTAGTCTCTTTTATGTAGCTCTGTCAGCCCAGACAGCCAATTTTATCAGTAATGGACACATTCTCCATTAATACTCAGAGCTGTCAGTGTCCATCACTGGCTGTAATGGCAGACTAAGACACATGACAGTACACTGCAGTACAATCCAGTGACAGCCTCATCATTGAACCTCAGGCTTTTACCATCTCTATGCCCATAGCTTCACACATGCATCCTTTAATAACAAATGATGATTCCTGTCAATATGATGACATCCAATATCAAAGATAATAGCCTACCCAACTATCTAAATAGAGGCTGTTTTAAGCCCTTTCCTTCCTATAATTGATTTTCATCCTGTATATGAAATCCTTAGTTGGATATTAGGACATCAAATCATTGTCTGCTGAAAGGTGTCACAGCTGTCACGTGGTCAAGTGCTGATCATGAACATGGTTTCAGAGAACTGCTGGACTTTGTGACAGAGCAGGCTGGGGAGGTGAGGATGATCCAGACAGGGAGATGTTAGACGTTGAAATGTTCAACTGTGACTGAGAACAAAATCTCAGGTGTAACTAGCGAGTGACAGATAAGATACCCCCAAAATGACCTCATAACATTCCATTCTTTTATTCTGTTTTTATTCGGGGTTTGTTATAAAAGTGAAAACAAAGTCATTTAATAAACAACTCTTTCTAAATTTAAAAAAACAAAAAGATTTTCCACTAATTAATTATGTTTTCGGTTATCTGTCTCTGTTCAGGGTCCCCTTGGTCCCTCAGGTCCTCAAGGATTGGCTGGTCAGCGCGGTATTGTTGGTCTGCCTGGACAGCGAGGTGAAAGAGGCTTCCCTGGTCTTCCTGGACCCTCTGTAAGTAATAATGTTCTCTCATTCAAGTCATTAAAAATGCTAATTTATTAATCTGACAATTATTTTTTTAATTAATTGATTAATTCATTTAATCTTTATATGACAGACAAAAAGATACTCCTACT
Source organism: Atherinomorus stipes (assembly GCA_023101725.1). Classification (NCBI taxonomy): domain Eukaryota; kingdom Metazoa; phylum Chordata; class Actinopteri; order Atheriniformes; family Atherinidae; genus Atherinomorus; species Atherinomorus stipes. The sequence goes on from JALJCO010006772.1 coordinate 512,544, forward strand.
AAGCAATGAATTAGGTCAATTAATCAAGAGCAAATTAACAAAAAAAATTAGCTAGTCAGACTTCTGATAATGTGTCAATTTCCTGTGTTTGAGCTTTATTAAATGTCTGGGTTTGCAGCTTTTTTGTCACAAAAAATATACCTGTTAGCCGTACCACTATGACAAGCTGCTTAATATTGAGCAGCTCCTGGGTGTGCCACCCAGAGACCTATGACATGTCGGGGCACTGACATTAAGTAACTTCATGTAGAAATTTACCTTGGCACACCTATCACCCATTCTCAAACTCTTCTGCTGACACATGCTGTATACTGGCATATGAATATGATTGGCTACTTTTTTTCCAACAAATTTTGACTAACGGCGAATATATGCAAACATCCTTTTTCACATAACTGCAGGGACCATTGAGTCATGGTTTCAGCGGAATTAGCATCTTATTATAGATTCTCTCACTGAGAAATGCAGACATGAAATGGTATGTTTCAAATGCAAACATCCACTGGGCACAAAATGAAAATTACTTGAACTTGCACTTTTAAAAAATAAATTGTGCTCATTAATACCGTTTGTGACATTTTAAACCAAAATTGCATTCATATGAGCAATATTTTGCTGATTTTATTCTACTAGCAAAAAAAAACTTCATATAGGAGGTAGAAATTAACTTGAAAACTGTTGAAAGGCGTAACATGAGCATGAAAAAAATAACATGAGCTTAAACTTTATCACCTTTAACCTGGCACCCATTTGACCTGTTATCTACTAACTCGGTCTGTATTTTGATTTAAACCCGTCACACAGTTTTATGATTCTTTAAAATGTTTTAACAAAATCAACCCACAGACATACGAACTATACAAAGACCTCAACATTTTCCAATGGCTCCTTTAGCAGTGTGTCTCCTTTACCAACATTTTCACACACAACCAAACAAGCAGATTCACAAAGTTTAAATGCTCCCGACCCTGCAGCCATGGCTAGTGATAAATATTCATGAATCTACCATATGAGCAAAATGCTGACAGTTTTGTCACTCAGTAAAGTGAATGTGGAAAACCGGCAGACAGACTCTGGACTGACATCCTGTAGTGCCCTAATTTGATCATAGTCAGAACAAATCTCAGATGAACCAGGACTTTTCTCATTGTGATTCCATCTAATGTTCAGTACATCAGTAAGCTCTCCCTGCTAACATCTCAAACTACTTGATATGAGACATGAGTCACATCCCCTACTTACAACGTCTCAGTGGCCATGTCCTTCCCATTAATTATTCATCGGTATGCAAGAAGGAGATGCCAAGAAATCTGCAGTGATGCCAAACTTACCAAGGAGTATGCTTATAAGACTAAGCTGCAGATTCAGTTTCTGTAATGTTCCTGAGGAGTTTCCTATATATATATATATATATATATATATATATATATATATATATATATATATTGTTGTTTTTTTTTTGTTTTGGTTTTTTTTGTTTGAGGTTTTATAATTGTCCAATGCTGCAAGAGTCTTTTTATTTTTTTAATTGCAGTATTAAGTATCATATTCTATCATGTCATGCCATGTATCATATCATACTTTGTTTTGTTTGTTTAATTAATATGATTATAACATTAAAAATATTCTAAGTGTTTTGAATATTTTTTGTTTGTTTTTTTTTTTTTGGGGGGGGGGGGGGGGGGGGGGGCATACATATACTGTATAAGCTGTTGCTTCTGCCAATTCAGCCTGGTTATGGCAGCGTTGTGATGGATAGGGTGACTGATGGAGATTGCTGGTGTGGATTCTATGGCTGAATAAACTAAATTGAACTGAACTGAATATCAGAACCTCTTTATTTGATGGTTTTTATATCACTTTTAGTCATTTGGCTTTGATGATTGATGGTTAAACTCTGACTGGATTAGACACATCCGTCCCTGAGCTGTGATTGACTGTTAAGTTAAGAAAGCATTATAGTGCACTGTGCAGCAATTTCCTTCAGAGAAATTTGAGGTGATCAGGGCAAGCATTTAAATAAACATGGAACAGTGTAAGCACAACTCTAAACGGTGGTTATTAAACCTTGATTTTGTACCAAAAATTTACATTTTAAGATTCAAGCAGACTTTGCAATGACAAGGAAGTGTTTCAACTTAAAAACTGCCATTTTCAGATTGGGGGAAACTAGCAAAATAACTTAGGTGTTGAATGCGCAAACCGTTCTGTCTAGTCTTTAAAGAATAGGAGAATGTCTCTTCTATTTTCCACTTTGTACTTTCATGCAATAGCTGCAAATATGTCAACCAAGCCACCTTTTTTCCTTTCAGGGTGAGCCAGGAAAGCAGGGAGCTGCTGGTGGTGCTGGAGATCGTGGACCCCCTGGACCTGTTGGACCCCCTGGACTCACTGGACCGTCAGGAGAACCTGGCAGAGAGGTCAGAAAAAGACCGACTACTGTATAACACATGTAATCAGATGCATGACCTCCACATCGATTGCCTTTTAATTGTCCATTAATGCACCACTATTTGCATCTCATGTACATTTGCACTGCTTTTACATCATGTTAGTAATGTCTTTTGTTGTAGCAGGGTCCATTATGCAGCTAATCTCTTTTGCAATATGACATCTGGTTCAGTAGAGGTTGAAGCTATAAATACTTAATTGTGTTCCTTTGTTTGACAGGGTAACCCTGGATCTGACGGACCTCCTGGTAGAGATGGTGCTACTGGAATCAAGGTGAGAAACACCAAATACACCGGATACTGTTTTGTGTAATGCTGCGGTAGTTATACACCACTAACAATGTTCTGTGAGTATTCAGTTTTTAAAACATTGTGTAATGGAATTTATATAACACATTATTTTTGGCCACATGAAATCAATTACTTGATCCAGTCATAACTGCTGTATAAATTGGGAAATTCCTGAAAATAATAACAATTTCAACAATTAGAACCTATTTTTAACTTCAGTGTGCTGCTAGAAATGCGTAACTGTGAAGAGCATTGTTCATTTAAATCATCGCTGGATCAAAGATGCTTTTCTTTTTATTTTAATGTATACTCTCATTGTTATTTGCTGTACAAGTTATTTCACTTCCTTCTAGAAACACAACAATGATGCTGTTGTCATGTCTTTTCTTAAAGGGTGACCGTGGTAGTACTGGTCCTGCTGGTGCCCCTGGTGCTCCAGGTGCTCCTGGTGCTTCTGGCCCTGTGGGCCCCACTGGCAAGCAGGGAGACAGAGGGGAGCCTGTGAGTTATAACTCCAACACAAACACACATGGCATCTTATTCACAGAGTAGGATGTAAGGAAAAATAAAGAGCTAATGAATGGACTTTTTTCCTCTTATAAGATTTATACAAGGCATATTTTTGTCTGCTAATTATTTCCATATTGCTTGATACTGATATTGAGCACCGCTCAAATGATACTGAGCATCCCTGTCTGACCTATTCTCTGAGAGAAAATTCAGATGACTGCACTTCTAATTAGCATAACATATATTTAACATATCTTAAAAAGGACATTTCCCTATTAAATGTAACTAAAGATTTAGTTGACCTTTTGCTTAACAAAGGTGCTGTTTTATTTGGAAAAAGTCCTATTTATGCACAGTACATGTACCAAAATCTAACAGTGTAAAAAAAAAAGCACAATTAACAGTGGGCTTCGAGATGTTCTAACCATATATTACACTGTACACTGACAATATTTAATAACTGTAGATATTTGCAGTTATTACCAGCATTATATCTCAGGCACATTATTATTCTCATCACGTTTTTGTTTATTCTGGTTTTCAGGGTGCACAAGGACCTGCTGGACCTCCAGGACCTGCTGGAGCCAGAGGAATGCCTGTTTGTACAATAATTTTCAACTTGGGGACAAAAAATGATATTGAATTGAATTGAATTGAATTGAATTGAATTGAATTGAGGCACAATTTCAAGTCTGCATAAATAACATCGGGAACAGATTTGGTTTTAACCATTGCAAGAATGGAATCATGAATTTGGAATTTCCATATTTCAGACAGCAAACAAGAGTCAGCTAAGATATTTTAACTTTGTTCTCAGGGACCCCAAGGACCCCGTGGTGACAAGGGGGAGGCAGGAGAAGCTGGTGAGAGAGGGCAGAAGGGACACAGAGGTTTCACTGGTTTGCAAGGTCTCCCTGGACCCCCGGTAAGCAGCAGTATTGAAAAAAATGTATCCACCTTTCTGTTTCATTTGTTCAGTGGAGCGTATTTAACTAGCAGATGGTTGCTGTGCTTCCTTTGCATTAGGGTCAAGCTGGAGATCAGGGTGCTACCGGACCTGCTGGACCTTCTGGACAAAGAGTGAGTAGAAACATGACAAAATATCTTAGATGTACCAAACGTTTTAGCAGTACAAATTAGAAAACTTTTTTTAAAATTAAAAACTAGCCATGTTTTTTTTTTCTTTTTACTTGCAGCATCAGAGAAGTTAACTTACAAACACATTAAATCTAGCTTTTTATATACATATTCATATTAACTATTTAGTTTATTTTTTTCTTATCTTATTTTAGTGTTATATTTTGGGATTCATTATTAATTTCTTTTTATGATTGATACATTGTGTTTTCAAGAGTTGGGAGTTGCTTTACAGTTTTATTGTATAATTATACAATGACAATAAAAGCTTTTGACTTGGCTTCTTTGTTTCTGACATTTTGTTTGTTATTTGTTTTGTTGTCGTGCTATCCTTTTTGCTGCTTTCCTCTGTGTTAGGATTAATAAGGATTATCTAATCTCATTCAACATCTCCATCTGTAGGGACCACCTGGACCTGTTGGCCCTGCTGGAAAGGATGGTCTAAATGGTCAGCCAGGACCCATTGGACCTCCTGGACCTCGTGGTCGCTCTGGAGATACTGGCCCAGCTGTGAGTACCTACAGTATGATAACTTTGCCTGCTCGTCTTTTCTATCGTCCTCTGATCATTTTAACAGGCTAGAAAAAAATTTAGTCTGTAAATTGCATGCTTTAACATACAGCTAAAATAATTTCTTTTCTATTTTCATTAGTCAGATTGACAAAACCACATATTTATGTTACAAGCTCATGTACAATAGTGTTTGCAGAAATTTTAAGAAATGTCCAGATTGGTCAAAGATTAAGTTTGCTTGACCTTAAAACAGTGAAACCATGACTTTGCAAGACTAACACAGCTTGACCAGCAGCAGGTCTGCTGTAAATGATGCCGTTTCTTAATGTAAACTAAATGATTACATACTGTACCACATATGTCACTAATTCGCTTTTACATCCAGTTTTTCTTTCTGTTTATGAAGTAGCTCTGTATATTCTGTGACATTTCACTCATTCAAATCATATCCAGCAACAGACTGAGGATTCATTTATCAGTTTAAATTATCATCAGGTAAATGGCAGCAAATAAACATCAGGAAGAAGAAATGATAGACAAGCATTAAAATAAATATGATGTTAGATAAGTTAAAACTTGGAGTGAATTTTAGGTATTTAAATTCTGATTTAATTTCAGAATGGTACAGTTTTACTGTATAAATTGCATACATCTCCCCATAAACACACAACAGTCACAAAAGAATTAAATGTGTTTGGATCCACATTAGCAATGAATCATTTCACCTTTTTATTGTGTGGTATTTAATTGGATACATGAGATGACAGAACACAGTGTAGAAGATTTTCTTAACCTATGTAGGAGATGAGGTAGGATCCATCCAGTCTGAGAGAACAAGAGACAACTAAGGATACCAAAGTTCTTTGCACAAAATTATATATATATAAATATATATATATATATATATATATATATATATATATATATATATTTATATATATATATGTACATATATATGAATGAATGAATAAATAAAAATATTTCAAAATTTCCATCTTTGTTTTATTTATCAGGGTCCTCCTGGAAATCCTGGACCCCCTGGTCCTCCAGGTCCCCCTGGCCCGGGCATTGACATGTCTGCCTTCGCTGGTCTGGGTCAAACTGAGAAATCCCCCGATCCTCTCAGGTACATGAGAGCTGACCAGGCTGCCGGAAATCTCCGTCAGCATGATGCGGAGGTCGATGCCACACTCAAATCTCTCAACAATCAGATTGAGAACATCCGCAGCCCAGAGGGATCCAAGAAGAATCCTGCACGCACCTGCAGAGATCTGAAGCTTTGCCATCCTGACTGGAAGAGTGGTGAGTGACACCAGGAGGAATTGGTTGAATTGGGGTCAGATAATGAAGCAGATAGAGGGTATGCTGGGGCTGGGAGCTCAGGTTTGGCAAGGTACTGTAAGGATTGGAGTCAAATCTAGTTTATGCTGTGAGGAAATGTTTGGTTTAAGCAGAATTAGTTGGGGTTTTTTTTAAGGGGAGGGGTCATCTTTATGTTAGAATAACACATTATGAGAAAACAATATGCAAAGCTGTTCCAATGTTCCAAGATTAGCAACTTTTTGAGCTGCCAGGGAGCAAGAGTGATGTGTACCAATGATTTCTTCCTGGAGGCTGATGTTGATTTTTATGTCATATAATTTTTTTCTTTCTATAGGTGAGTACTGGATTGATCCAAATCAGGGCTGCACTGTAGATGCAATCAAGGTCTTCTGCAACATGGAGACTGGGGAGTCCTGCGTGTACCCCAAACCTACCAGCATACCTCGCAAGAACTGGTGGTCCAGCAAGAGCAAAGACCGCAAACATGTCTGGTTTGGAGAGACAATGAATGGAGGATTCCATGTAAGTTATGCTTCCTGTTTTATGTTTCTGCACCACTGGAATAACGAATCTTGATTTGTTCGCAATATTTCAATTCTTGTGTGATTTCAAAGCTTATTATTATACCTTCTGTGAAAATTTTTCTTCCTATCAAGTGTGCTTTATTCCAAAATAAGTATAGATAGATTTTTTTTTAGACAGTGAAATCAGAAAATCTGACTTTCGTGACTCCAGCTTGGAGCACAAATAGGATGCACTGAATCTAATCTAGACAATACATTGTGAAGGTTATATTTTCAAACCCAATTTAAAGATTATTGTTATTCTGGCACTTTATCTATCCGATGCAGTTCAGCTATGGTGACGACAGCCTAGCGCCCAACACTGCTGCCATTCAGATGACTTTCCTGAGACTGCTGTCTACGGAGGCCTCTCAAAACCTCACCTACCACTGTAAGAACAGCATTGCCTACATGGATGCCTCAACAAGCAACCTGAAGAAGGCCTTGCTGCTCCAGGGCTCCAATGACGTAGAGATCAGAGCAGAGGGTAACAGCCGCTTCACTTACAGCGTCATGGAGGACGGCTGCACGGTAAGGCTGCAAAACTCGCTGAGACGCTCATTTGTAACTTTAAAATAAAAAGCTGTTCAGTCTGCTTTAGTCTGACATAATACTGACCTGACAGTCTCATTCTCTGCTGCTTTGGTGAAGTCATGGGTCATTTATCTGCTGTTGTATTATTTCCCTCGGCACAGAAACACACGGGACAGTGGGGCAAGACAGTGATTGAATACAGGTCGCAGAAGACCTCTCGTCTGCCCATTGTGGACATTGCCCCCATGGACATCGGTGGAGTAGACCAGGAGTTTGGGGTTGACGTCGGGCCAGTCTGCTTTTTGTAAAGAACGAGGGATTGCAAAGAAGATAGAGAAGAAGTGGAAATTTGAAAAAAAAATCACAAAATGAAAGAGGAGCACACTTCAGAAAATGGAGAAGAGAAAAAGAAAAATCAAGACACTTTTTTAAAATGGGACTTTTTTTCTAAGTAAAAAGTGCTTTTCCGAGACGAACTTTGTAGGATATCTGCACTGAATGGCACCGGCAACTGTCATTTGTGATTCATCCAGCATTGCCTCCAGTCCGCCCTCCCTCCCACCATGCACACCCTCCATTCCCTAAAAATCCTCTTCTTCAATCTTTGTGAATCACAATCCCCCTACCTACACCATATCTATGAACAAAAAGGAGGAAGTATGAGGAGAGTAAAGGAACATACCAGGGAACGAGAAAGAGAAAACAGTGTTTGGGTTTTATTTATTTATTGTTTAGGTTTGGGTCCCAGGTGTGGTAGGACTGGGTTTTGCAAAGTAATAAAAAGCCCAATTACACATATTTAAAAGAAACAAAAAACTCATCCACCATTTTCCTCTTTTACTTCCTCCTCTTTCCTTATTGTCCCATTGCTCCAGTATCATATCCACTAAAGAATACATATCTTTGAAACCAAAAATCTAGCTACATGCTGTAGAATGCAGGTGTTCCTATTTCTACCACCACAGTGTGTATCAAAAATTACTGTGTATTATAATAAAGTCAATGGTGCTATGTTGTAAAACAGTTTGTATTTTTTAAACAACCAGATACTCACATGTAGTGACTTGTATATATGTATATATATGTATATGTGTGTATACATATATATACAGTTTCTCAAAAGAGCATTTCACCCTGGGATTTTGGATTTCAGGATGATGAACTTCTCCCCCCTCCTGCTTCAAATACCTAACAAAAACGAATATGGCCCAGATTATATTTCACAATCAAGGCAAAGAAGAACAAATTTCCTTTAATTTTCTGAACATTTGTTTTGGTATTTCAAAGCTACCTCACACACACACACCACATTAAAGAAAAAAAATCCCACATCAAACGAAAGCATTTCCCCCTGAATCTTTGTGTAAAAAGCCCAGATCGGTATGGCCAGTATGTGTGGTCATGAAAGCCCAGTCTGCTGCCCCCCTATTTGTTGTGACCTTGATTCCCCCATCACCAATCCTCCCTAAACATCCCTCCCTCACACAGCGTACACCCACTGCCTCAGCCTTCACACACACAGCAGTGATTTCAGGTGTGTTTGACTGATGCTTCAGTTCAACAGCCAGCGCAGAGGGTTCATTTGTGTATATTTTATATTATTAATAATAGTATTATTATTAATAATAATAACATTATTATATTATTATGATCTTGACTTGTTTTTTGTTACGTTTTAATTAATGTAAATTGGAAATAAAAACCAAAACCAAATAACAGGCTGATGTTGCTTTTTATTTATGTACGTTTCATTTTCCCTCCCATGTTGAGATATCTGGGGCAGTGGGTTTTTTTGTCTTTCTAGAAAAAAAAAGTGACACCTAAACATTTTTCTGTGCCCTGATTCCAGTCAAAGTTTAACGCAAGATTCAAGAAAAGGCAGAGGAAACATGGATGGAATGATTGTGCTGTGTACCTGCATATGTAAAATATATTTCCCACCATTTCCTCCAGTGTTAATGCATGGTAAAGTAGAAATGGAAACATTGCCAACCATGATCAGCTCACTCTGTGAATTGATAATGTCTTCCTGTACTTCTGTTGCTTCTATTCATCTTCTTGCCTTTTTCAACCTACGGTAGCAATAAAACTTAGATGCATTTCTATGAACGTAATAGAGCAATGTTTCTTTTGTTTTTTACAGATGTGTATTTTTTTCTTCTTTGAAATGAGTTTTTTAATAGCTTGTTTATTATTTAACGTATTGGTTTCCAAATTATGACTTGATCCTTGTTTTCATCATTTTTGTTGAACAAATTGGGAAGTAAACAAATCATTGAGACAGAAACACATCAATATATATATTTTTAAAGAGAACAGCGAAAAGAAAAAAAAAACAAAACAAAGGAAAACACAGCGGACATGCTTGCTTTTCGAGTTTGGTGTTGTCAGCATCATTAAACAAAACTTGATTCTAGAAACACGATGCGTGATTGGCAACAAACAGAAAACACTCAGAAAATGTCAGTTAATAAAAATTTACACCATTTTATCCACATTGTTTATTTTTTAAAGTCCCAGAAATATACACCTTCATCTTCTTTGAGCCTGTGGTTCTGATGAACCACATGGAATAACAATATCAACTGATCCTTATTCACAGAATGAGAACGCAGACCGCAGCCAGCCTCTTTCTGAAGATTACAAAAAACACACACCACATGTAGCACGTTAACAGTACACAGTGTTGACTTATTCTAAGCTGCTTCAGCTTTTTTACTAACCATTGTCAGATAAAATGGAGTACAGTTAAATTTGATCATTTATCATAAACACAGGGGTTTATACACTTTAATCACGTTAAACACACACTGATGCTGTGAATGCAGCTCTGTAATTCTGTATGAATATCTCTTTTTGACTTGAAAATGACATCAGACAATAAAAAAGTGACAGGATTGCCACAGTTGTGAAAGTTATTCCAGAAAAACGATTTGTTTCAAATTTTATGGCAACAAGTCAACCCTGCAATCCTGTAGCCACACGGCTAACAAGGTGATATGATTTACTGGATCCAATTGTATCCTGCCTGCATCATACTAAACTGTATTTAAAGTATTATTCTTTACCCCCCCCCCCCCCCCCACAAAAAAAAAGGAAACAGAAATTTATAGGATTTTTCTTCTTTAAATTTCTATATGTACATCCATAATTACATTATTGTAACAGCCGTACTTGCACCTAAATTGATCCAATAACTGTCCCTTTGGTCACAGATGGTAGACAAAAGGGAGGGGGAATAATAAAAGATTACCATAATTTCACTCATTTGCTGCTTTTTCCTTTTGTTCATTTTCCCCCAAAACCCTGTTGGGGACTACTGTCCTAAATATAAGTTTAAAGGGTGTTGCCTAGAAAATGGAAAGAGGCCTTTAAAAGTTTTTACTGTAAAAGTGAAAACTAACTAGTCCTCTCATTCAATTAAACTATAGATATCCCCCACAGAGGACACTTCACAGTAAATATGATTACAAAATCCAGCTGTTAATCCAGTCAGGTTTTGCTGGGAGGATATTCAGAGCACACTACACACACTGGGACCGACATTCATTTTAAGATTGCACACATTGAATGTTCTAATGCAGAAAATGGTTTCATTTGTCATAATTCCATGAAATGACTTGCTTATTTTCACAGTGGCTTGAAAAACAGAAGCAATTATGATAGAGCCAAAGAGAAAAATGGAAGAACCAAAAAGAGCAGCACTTGAGAGAGCTTCTGTCAGGATAAATGGCAACGCCAAGAACCCAACCCTAAGCTGGGTGGAAATGTCTCTGTAACAATCAATTAAATATAACAGTGTGTATGTGCGACTGGCCAAATACTTCTGAGCTGATTGCTGCAGCTTGGAGACAAAATAGTTCACTTCTGGCTCTAATAGTTTTATGAGGGTAAGATTAGATTACTTGCTCTTACTGGCATCAAAATAACTGGGGTAATGTCTGTGTAATGGAAAAGGATTAAATAGCACTGGAAAATCATCATTATCAAAGTAACAATGGACATAAATAACAGCATGTGTCCACATATAAATATGCACAAATGGAACAAGCAATTAGGAGAGGACACACATTGCAGTTTGCACACCTGACAAGCACTCCAACTGATTAGTGCCTTTAAGTGTTCATTAATGGTCAACTGGTCAAAGTCTCCTAATTAGAGCTTAATGAAAGATAAAAGAGCAGAGTATAAGGGATGGTGGGAAAGGAAAAGAGGGATTACAAAAGGAGACGGAAGGTTATTAAGTTCAAATAATGCCTTTCGTTTTGTTCTTATTTCATCATCACTTATGCTACACTTTTCCTTTTTTCTCTCAGTGCACATAGTATGACAAGTACCGTGTATTGTACTAAGAAACTCAGAAAATTTTGATAAAAAAGTTTTGTTTTTGTTTTTTTAGAAAAAAATATAAAGAAATTTTGTAATCAAAGAGCTTTAAAGGGTCATTTTCCCTTGTCTGCATCCTTCAACTCTAGTAACTCCTCACAACACAGTTACTTTCCATACAAATGGGATTTAATTTTTCCAGTTAAATGACAACTGAGTTCAGAAACCAGTGCTCAGGGTGTCTGTCTCGATGGGAGTCTTGCGTGGGCTTGGTAAGCTCTTCAGGTACTCCAAATGTCTGCGGGCCTCAGCCTGGTTCTGCCGAACGTAGTACACAACATACACAATTACCATAAAGAACCACACAAACATGGTTACAAGCATGGCTACATCAGTGGTCTTCCTCTGCAAGCTGCAGAAGTTTACCCCCGAGTCCAACAGTTTGACTAGTGGTTGACCTGCGTGCTCCCCCTGTGACCCTGGGTCCTCCCACCTGCTCGCCTCGCCCACCCCGCGGACAGAACTCTCACAGATGATCCCGTTCACCGTCTCAGGCTCCAGGTTGAGAGTCTCCATCAGCTCCTGGAGAGCGCAGTCACAGTGCCAGGGATTGTGAAAGAGGCGTGTCTTTGCACGAGTGGATCCAAACTCTTCCCTGCTGGCCTGCCTCAGCTGGTTATGTGAAAGGTCCAGCAGGCGCAGCTCAGGTCCCAGATGCCGCAGTGCCCCTGTGGCAAGTGAGTCGATGCGGTTGTGGGACAGATACAGGTCCCGCAGGTGAACCAGGTGGCTGAAGGTACTCTCAGGGATGCTGCGGATGTAGTTGCGTTCCAGGTGAAGGGAAACCGTCTCTGGAGGGATCCCTTCTGGGATCTCCCGCAGCCCCGCATCTGAGCACAGCACGGTGGCCGTGTCCCAGGCACAATGGCAGCCATCTGGGCACTGAGGACTTGCTTGACCCCACAGAGTGGAGAACAAGAGTGACACACACAGCCATGAGTAAATATCCTGTCCTTTACCTCTCCCCCTTCCTTTTTCTCCACTGATGGTGGCACATCTCTCCTGACACCAACCTGTGCACATCGCCTCACCATAGCCTCCTGACGAACATCAGGTCCCAATCAGACACACACAGTTGCACCAGAAGAATCTAACAGATTGAGAGAAAATGGGTCAGTCTGGAAAAGATGACAGCATCACTCTACCTACAAACATCTGATCAAAATAAACCAACAGGGAGAAGCGTAATGCTTTGAGAAAAAAAAAGAAGAGGTCAGTAACTTAAGACATAACATGAGCTTATCTAATAAAAACCTACCTGAGGAGGACAAAGACTTTTCAGGCACAGTGCACGGCAACTAATTCAGATTTTCGTGATGCTCCATGTTAAAATTTGAATTTAAGAAGAGGCACCAGCATATTTTATTGAGGTGATTTTCTAATTTAATCACAGTTTAAGCAGCAGTAATGATCGTTTAAGTGGTCTAATAAGGTTGAAAACCCTTCTTGCATTTCTTCAGCTTAAGGACATAAATCATTAGAGGTGATTATCTCAACTCCTCCTCTCCCCACTTATGTGGTGTCCTTCCAGCAGCCCAAACTCAAGACAAGAAGAAAGGCATCATATGGCGCTGATCAATACACGTTCATCTCATATACTCCTCTATTTATTTCCCCATGATACCACAGCCCCTTAATAATGTTCCAAGGCTGAGGTAGGGATGCTGTGCGTTGTAGAGATGGAAGCTAGAAAGGAGAGGGATCGATAGCCCAAGCATCGCCTGTTACACTATTAAGGACAAGAACATCAATCCTGCCTGAGTTTCACAGTGTCAATAAGAGACTAAAGCAGCAGTCTGGATGTCGCCATCTGCTCTCTACTCTTGCAGTTAAGAGGCAAAAGTTAAAAACCAACACAAACAGAAAAGCAGTGTGTCTAGACTGTCATGTGAGAATAAAACGGAAGCATAATGTAATATGTCAAAAATATTAGTTGAACTACTTCAAAGCCTCTAGTCTCATCTGTTTCTATTTTGTGTGTGCATGCATTTACTTATTTTTTTATTTATTTATTTTTATCTGTGTGGGTCTGTAAATTGTGTCATTGCAGTTCCCTCAGACAATCTAATCAGGTGTTTCCAGAACATTTTTGTTTTCCTGAGACAAGTAGGCCTACAGCCTTTCGATGCTCATGTTCCAGGACAGAAATCACAAGAGACTGCTTGAATTTGATTAGAAGACTATCCTCTTAAATGTCAAGCACTTCTGCTTTCATAACAAAATCAAAACTGTCATATGTCTCCACTATCCTGATAGACAGAATACACTTAAGACATCATCTCCAGACTTGAGAGTGGCCTAGATTTAGCTGATATGCTCTTAGGAGACTGGGTAACAGCTCTGTGACGCCCGTCAAGTGGCCCTGTGAGTTTTATAAACTGCGCTGAGGATTTGTGCACCACTCATGTCTGTTATTAACATACTGAATGGTGATGCATGCAAATCCCTAATTAACAAAATAATTATCTGCTGCATGAATAAGAATAGGGATGGGGAAGGTAGAAAGACAAAGATGGGGAAGAATCCCAAAGCAAATAAAGCAGTTATTCTAATTCATATGTTCATTTTCAACATTTTCCCCCTTTTTTTCTGGGCATGAGGCATCTTTTTAAAAAATTATCCCTTGTAGGCCTGTCCTTCGTGTTATAAGATAAACCTGCACGTTTCCAGAGAAATTTAGTTGAAGCAAAACTAAATTAATCTGGGTGAAAACCCGGGCCATCCGAGGGTTATGACCGGATTACGACCGCCAAAGTGCATCTCTGCAACTTTTAAAGGCTAAAAAATTATTTTGTCATATATTTACACTGCACCCTTAACCAAACGCAAATGAAAAATAAACGCGAAAATTAAGGGACGTTTCAAACAAATGTATAGTTTTTACTAAGTCAAACTATGAAAATAAACAGGCACAGATTTTACGAAACTTACCTGTAAAATTGTTTCTTGGTAAGTTTGTATCCATACAGCGGAGTGGGAGGGAATTTTCAGACTAGTTTTCTTCTTCCTCTTCTTTTTCTGCTTCTTGATGTTTATCCAGAATTCTCTTTTTCAGGATAGATTCGTGTTTTTAAAACGCCGTGCAAAGAAAAGTAGCTGCGCTTCCCGCTTTGTCGCCTGCAGACGGCTACATGGCGGACTGTCACTGGTGGAGGCAGTTATGATATGGGGCAAACTCTCGCTCGCTCTCTTTCTCCCTCGCTCTCTGTCTGTGTGTGAGAGAGAGAGAGAGAGAGAGAGAGACTCGCGGTGTGATGTTGTCACCTATTCATGCCCCAGGCAAGAATCTAGGTTTTCTGTGTACGTGCTTGTTACCTCCATAGGCTAATAACTTAATCATGTGTAGGTATAAATAATCTTACTGTCGTTCTTTCAGGAGAAAAAGAAAGAAAAAAGACTAAATCACAGACGGGTACACAAACAGGCATGTTAGGAGACACATCCAAAGCCTATAGGCTAGAATCCCACTTCTTATCCTGTGAAATGCAAAGAATGGAAAAGACGCACTGGTAAATATGTAAAATATCTATACTCATGTCCTGGCTTCTTCTTTGACCCCCCCACACATTTTTGGGATACTGATTTAGAGGGATGAGCCACAAACCAAAGTTGTTCTAGGAGATTATCTTAATCCAAAAATGGCACTGTGCTCTCTGATTAGTTGTACAAGTGAAAAAAATGATGCAATTTATGTGGCGGACCCCCACAACTCAACATCTGTGGGAGACGTTGGACTGAGGTCTTACCACAGCTGCACCCACCATCCAAACATTAAATGAGGGATTATCTTTTAAATGAATGAGGCTCCAGTTTCAAAGACTTGTAAAATTAATGCCAAGATCTTTAAAAGCGCCCTTGTTTTTTCTGGTTGTTACCTTACTAAAAAAAAACAACAAAAAAAGCTATGTTCCATTTTATTTAATTCATCTGATCCACTTAAAATTTTGTAAATTTGTTTCCTCTTTCCAATATGCATATGGTCCAACTTTGGTGATAATTAGAGCAGCAAGTCATCAAATCAAACCTACCAAAGTCAGTCTGCTCATACCCTGAAATGTGACTCATAACAGCATCCTGTAAAAAAAAACTGCAAGAAGCAGGAGGGCCATGGGAGTCATTTAAGCAATTCCACATCTCAGCATGTCATTCGTAACAATTTCCCGCCACTAAATCCTCAAAGGAGGTTGAAGTTTGAATTGTGTGCGTGTGTGTGCATGTGTGTGTGTGTGGATTTTATTATCTACACATTTGAGACACAAGTTCAAGACCAACAGAAAACTGTTCTGACAGAAAACCTTCATGAAGGGCCATTTTGCAAGTTATCTTGGTTACATGTATATTCAACACATTATGATTAAATGTCACTTCTGGTTGGGTGTGGGCAATAACATCACTTGGTTATTATTTTCTCAACATGACTGTCACCTTTATGGATGCCATTATTATTCTTCACAAGCAGTCGCTCTCACAGCTGCTTGGAGTTATATCTGCCCACATGAGCATTTGACCCATGA
This sequence comes from Atherinomorus stipes, assembly GCA_023101725.1. Taxonomy (NCBI): domain Eukaryota; kingdom Metazoa; phylum Chordata; class Actinopteri; order Atheriniformes; family Atherinidae; genus Atherinomorus; species Atherinomorus stipes. The sequence continues at coordinate 528,765 of JALJCO010006772.1, forward strand.
GATCATATTTGGGAGAACAGTTTTGTCTGGACACTATTTTTGAGTCATGTATGTGACCTTCCAAAAAGTTAGGAATATTCAACTTTTGGGTGAAATATTACAGAACATGTCAACCATTGATCGCTACGCTGATATTATATTTAGGGTCCAGGGTTCATGGTCGAAACACCCAGTGATTGCTGGATAACATCAACTCTTCCTGGCCAAGGCTACATTCACTAAAAGTGAATGAAGGAGATGCATCTGTAGATGTAATTGTATTAATTTATCGTGAATGTAGGGCATTTTAATCATGCAGTTGTAACTCCTTCATCTCCCACGATTTATTGAAACAAAGGCTGACAACAGGAGTGTGCATTCTACATCATAATATGCCAATGTCTCAACAACTTATCACGTGTTTTGTGTGGTCTTGGTCTGATGATGCCTAAATGTGAACAGTATGGTGAAGAGGCCTGTTTAGAGACAAGTTTTCATTAAGCCAAAACACTTTGTTCTTTTGTTTTGTACTTTTACAGTTAATCGTTTTGTTGGAGAGCAGCATGTTGCTGAACAAACAGATAAAGATTGAAAAGTCGGACATGTACATTCAAAAGTTTTCATATTGAGTTCACCTGTAAAGGTTATAGAGCAGTTTATTATACAAAAAGCTGAATATACCTTCCTTTCTTGAGAGTATATGTACAGGCTCTTAAATCCTTCACAGGTTTCAGTGCAGAACAAAGCAAACAGTGACGAGATGAGACTAGAATGAGATAGTGCACAGCTCAAGAAAGGATTGAGCTGCAGCAAAGACAAGAAGGCTAAAAAAAAATGTAATCTATAATCCTAAAGGTCTAACATGTATAAGCTTGTTGCAGACAGTTACTAAGCAAGCATCACTAACCTGATTTAATGAAAAAAAGACTAAAGTCCTTCATGTCAAAAAGCTAAATGCAGGTGGCAAAAACACAGTTGCAGGTTCACTATGAAATCTATCAAGAGACTGAGGGTTTCTAATCTGGAGCTTAGAAATGCACAACAGCCATTCTTATTTGGCATCATTGCTAACAGCAATCAAACACATGCATTCTTCACTACAGTGCAGGCTAACGAATCTTCCTGCATCAGTGACCCCAGAACTTCTATCCAACTGAGTCTGTAGTAAGTTCACCTCTTTGCTTTACTGACACAACTCTGATAATCAGGCTGTGAGTCAGTGCTTCCATGCCAGGGACAGGACATATGTCATCACTGTCCACTCAGAGCCATAAACACCATCATATAAAACACCATCATATATTTTTTCCCAATTAGTTCTAAAAACCTAGATTTGCCACTTGAGGTCCAACACTTGATGCCTTGATACCAAAACCAACATGGGTTTTCAAGAATGTTTCGGGATGAATGCCCTCAGATATTTTACAGGTTGTGAGCATGTCTCTGCTTTCCTGTGTCTAAAACCAGCTGTCACCAATAACTTAGACACATTGCTCATGAGCAGTTTTAGGCTGATATCAACCACTCTCAAGTCAAGGAGGAAAGATTAAAAGTCAGCACTAAGTCTCAAACATTGATGTTGAAGACCAATTACAAAGCCAGAAATCTGGGACTAGTCATCAACTCAGACATGAATTTCAGCAGTCACATACAGTTGTGAAGTCAGGCTTTTATCATAGAACATATCGATAATTAAAGAACTGATGTCTCAGCAGGGTTTAGAAAAACTTGTCCATGCATTTATCTTTAGTAGACTAGACTACTGTAACACTGGATCTACAGGTCAATCAGACAGCTGCAGTTAGTCCAGAACACTGCTGCTCAAGTCCTCACCAAGACCAAGAAAGTGGATCATACAACTCCAGTCCAGATCTTCACACTGGCCTCCTGTTTGTAAAAGACTTGACTTCAAAATCCTGCTGTTAGTTTACAAAGCACTAAATAGTTTAGGGCCAAAATACATTCAGGATTTTCTGGTTCATTATGAACCAACAGGATCCCTCAGGTCATCAGGTTCAAGTCTACTTGCTGTCCCCAGAGTCGGAGCTAAATGTGGAGGCAGCCAACTAATGGTCTGCTGAAACTCTCAGCAGGTTTAAATCAAGGTTAAAAACATCTCTCTTTGCCACTGTTTTTTATCAAAATAATACTTTATTCCTCACACTCTAACTTTTATTCCATGCATTTTATCTTTTTCCATTTTATTCATTTTTTCTATCCTTTTCTGTCTTACTGAAAGTATTACAAAGGGAACATACCAGGCAGCACTCCTGACACCCAACCAATGATGCATGATGGTTTCAGTATGATGCTGTGGGGTTGTTTTTCAAAAGCAGGGATAGGGGGATGAACAGATTTTCCCTCATGTAGACCTGCTCCAGAGCACACAGTGTTTCCGTCTCATCTGAAGATTCACCTAAAACAGGACAATGACGCACAACTAAGACAACACTGGAGAGACTCAGGGACACAACGAAAAATCTCCCAAACCAAGAAAGGATGTAAACTCTAAATGATTATTCCAGAATATGTCTGAATGTCAATGTTATTTCAGTTTTTCTCTTTTGATTGGCAGCATTTTATGTAATTCTGTTTTTGCTTTGTAATTAAGGAACTGAGTGTCAACTTTCTGAATGCTAAGAAAAAGCTGTGCACTCACAATAGATGTCACTGTAAAAAAAAAAAAAAAAGAAAAGAAAAGAAAAACAGATTACTTGCAGCTGTCAGTTGGATAAACTGCAGTGCTAACTGATAGAGCTAAAATACAACATTAAAGGAAAGCTGTGCCTCCTCTAATCACTCCGGTTTTGCCCATGCTCGTTATTGGAGGTCGAGCAGACCTCATTGGTAACAGTGAACAGAGAGCCACTGTACATCAAGTTAATCATGGAGATTGACTTGGACAGGCATAGAAGCAAATCTATTAATTCACAAACACAGGAGAGGCAGGACACACGGCAACCTTGAGTCTCACACACATAAAGATTAAACTTTCATCTGAATAACAAGAGAATGAAAATACATACAGCATAAAATGCGATAGCATTGCAGAAAAATGTTATCCATGGGGGGTTACTCTCAGAGCAAGTACCATGCCCCCCTCTTGCTTTTATTTTCTACCATATGGAACAATATCACCTCCTTTATAACTGAGCCCTCAGGGGGGAAAAGGATCAGCTTGACAGCCATGATAGCACCTCATATGCCTCCTCTGTCTCCCCAGCCTGTCCTGCTCCCATCAGCCTGCTAAAACCTGTGACATTTTCACTCCTGACAAATATACTGCAGACTGCTGCATTTGTAATGTTTCCTTGTCCCATTTTGTAGATTAATTTTTATGAATGTCCCGTCCTTGACAAGATGTGTCCCCTTGTTTGCTAGAGATGAGGCGGTTGACAAGGTGATTATTTATTTATTTATTTTTAGGGGGAAAAGATGAAAGAAAAAAAAACTAATGAGAAAGCACACATAGAAAGAAAACTCCACAAAAAGCTGTCCATTTCTTTCTGGTTTCTGAACTGAGAACGAAAAGCATGATGATAGGTGAGAAGTTCAATTTGCAGGAAGAAAAATGGGAATGTGGAGGGGAAAAAAGATGAGCTGGAGCACAGGTGGCTATAGAGAGTCTGTCGAGGATGATCTCAGAGGAAGTACTTCTAAAGGATGTACAAGTCTATGAGCAGTTGCTAGTGACGATGTTGACAGTGTCAACTCCCGGGAAAACCTGACTGCAGTGAAGAGAAGCAGTTGGCATCATCTGTTTGGTTTGGCCACAATTCTCTGAGGGGAAGACTGAATGAACCTTGAGCAAATTTGTAAACAAAAGGAGGCAGCGGAAATGCTCTGACAGCCAGCAAGAGAAATCAACACCTTCTAGACACAGAGTACATGCAAAGCAATATTTGGTATTTTATCTAGCATGAAAAAAAGAGAAATATTTTGCAAGTATTTCCTGATGGAGGAAGAAATTCTAATTTTTTTTATTTTTCTTTTAACTTCAGTTAGACATTTCTTGTACCTATAAGCTGTCAGTTGCTATGTATTGGATCCATTAACAAGTAAGGCTGGGGGCACGCGTTCTCCTGAGGCTCCCAGCTGCCTTTTCCACAGCGTGGCTAACTGGTTCTTGCCAGGTCCAGAGTCATCTAAAAATGCTTACGACCAAGAACAAACACAAAGGTTTGATCTGTTGCTGTGTCATTACAAACTGCAGCGCAGATGGAAAAATCCTCCTGCTGGCAAAACAAAGTGTTAAAAAATGCTTTGTAAGTACTGCGGGTAACAGGAAATTACTTAGTGCAGGCTAATTCTCTGCAGAAAACAAGAGCACAGCCTGAAATAAACATAAATCTAAAATTGGGCTTTTGAAGACACTCAGAATTAACAGAACAACAAAAAAGCGCCTAATAATTTCCTGATCGAGCAAGCGCACTTGATCATGAATAAGCTTGAGATAGTGCATCCAAGGGTAAAGTGGCAACTGGAAACCAAAATCAATACATGTTTGGCTGCAAGTCAGTTTTTCCTCCTTTCAGATTGATGTTTCTCTCAGAACATCTCCAACTACACCATCATGATGAATCGAACTCTGTTCTGCCCTCCTTCACTCAGCGAGGTAACTGTGAAAAAGGGTTATCTTCTGCACTGCCACAAACAACAGAATTAGTAGGCAGCAATTAGCATATGGACCATGTGACTATGAAAGGCTGTCACAAAGGAGTATAGATTGGATTGGGACTTTGGCTGTGGTCCACCACAGGAGAGAGCAGAGTAATAACACTGAAATATGTGTTTGTGTGTGCTTCTGAGACAAAGGCTGAATAAAAAAAAAAAACGAAGATGTAAGAGGAGTGCATTTTCGAAGCTATTAAAATAGTCTGCGCTCTGCTAAAAGAAAAACAATAATTACGAGGTCTAAAATTGAAACCAGAAATAGATTAGATGACATATTATCATATTGCTATTAACACTCATTATCTCGAAAATCCTTGACTTAAAGGCATCAAATATTTGCATTTAAAAGACAGTTTCAAAGCTGGTTTCAATCAGATAACAAAGACCCTCTCTGTTCATTTAAGAGGCAAATATGTAGACTGCCCAAAAATACATTGCAATGACCATATAATTAGAGAATCAACAGCCTGCACCGTAAACACTATGAATGAAGCAGAGTAACATGAACAGCTACAGTATAAGAAGTGACAAGGTTTTTTTTTTTTCCTCCCCACACAGTGACATTTTCACAATGACAGCAGCATTGATGGCAAAAATAAAATCCACTGCAATGAAATTAAAGCAATATGTTATATACAGCAAGAGCAGCAGAAGGTCAGCTTCATGGAAATTGCAATGAGGGAAGAGTAACAGGTAGAGCTTGGGGGAATAAAATTGGGAGTATTAATGAGAAAATTCAAGGCACATCCCCTGACTTTATTACTGGGAAATTGACTGTGCTAGTAACCTTGTCACGACACCGGCTGCCTCAAGGAGCGCCTCTTTGTGGCGTTTGGAAATGTAATTTCTTTGAATTAATCAGATCTCATTATTGATGCTTTGATCTTGAAACCAGCGGAAGTAGCCTTTGTATCTCTTTGTTGTGCTGTGGTTTATGCCAGCAATGCTGGAAATGAAAGGAGGAACCAGTGTCCAGGTGTCCATGTAATCAACCATTGAAAGGTAAGGCTGTGGTAGTCACAGACTTTGAAGATGTTGGAGTTGGTCCGTCAGATGGCACCTTATTGATTCAGATAAATGAAAACCAAGAGATGCAAAGGAAGTAGGAAAAACATTGTTTATTGCTGGATTTAACACTGTACTAAATTCAAAAGACCAGAATGCTATCAACAATAAACTTCTATTGTCATTTACAACCAAAATAGAAGCACAGTTACAAGGACTGGTAGAGAGAAAAGGCATAAGTCAACATTATGATTCGGTGTGAGTCAAAGCAAAGCGGAGACTGCTCTGATCTTAGTTGGTTGCCATTTTCATCTTATCCAACATAACCAAACAACATCAACTGGCTGTGACATAATCTGCATTCCTAAAATGAACATTTCAATTTCACTTAGTTGACAGATCAAACAATCTGCTCTCTTCTTAAACCAGTCAGCTGCTTCCATTTGCTGGGGACTGGGCGGCAGCCTGCAGGGCCCTCCGGGCCATCTCCAAGGCTCCTTCCTGGGTCTTGTTCCCGCCAATAAAGCCTCCAGCATGAACGAAGATACAATCCTTAATCCCACTGAGCTCCGACAGTGCCTCATCTCGTACACCGCGCCACTCTTCCGGTAGCGACAGCCTGGGACAGGAGACAGAAGGGTAAGTTGGCTGACAGATGGACACGCCGTGGTCAGCAGCTCTGCAGAACACACTATGTTTGCATGGGCAGAAAAAGGGCTCTAAAACAAAACAAAGTCTGGAAGCGAAAAGTCATGTAAATTAAAGGATAGAAAAATAGAATAAAAAACAAAGCTGCCGGAATAACTTAACTGATGGAAAACAAGTAGACAATTTTAGCTGAAAACTGAATGAGTGAATCACTTTTCAAGCAAAACCAGGAATGAACCGGGTTTGTTTACAGTTTAATAAATTTAAAAAGAACTATAGATTTTTCACTGTACAAGGAAATGTGATTATGCCATTAAGATCCAGAAAACTGTGATATTATATTCAATTCGTTAAAAAATAATAGAAAAATAATAATAACCTGAAAATAATAAAGACCATATTTAGTTACTGCATCATAAGCACTAATTAAACAAAAAAAAAAGACTTTCAAAGTGAATTTCTTCATTTGTACACAGCAGAAAACCTTGGATTTTCCCCCTCTTTTCAAATTCTGACCATAAAAACTTAAGATGAGAAGCTGTTGTCAGAAATGGCTGCACCGAGTACCACTACCATCAGCACCAGCAAACAGAGCAATAAAAGTCAGTTTCATTCTTCTTCAGCAATGTGGAGAATTCAAGCTGACAAAGTGGCGAGAGAGCCATACAGCAGCAGTGGAGTCAACAGGCAATCTTCCAAAGATTGGCTTTGTAAGGGTTTATGAGGTGACCTCAACAGAGATCCTCCGGATAGGGTATGCAGAGGCTGACAATTCATAAAAATGTAGAGCAGCTCATTTACCACCTACTGCATGTAGCACACACCTCTGTCAACAACAGCATGGCAGATCATTTAAAACACATTACTTGTCATCTTGAGTGTGCACGCATGTGCATGTCAGCCTTGCTTTGATGGGGTTATTACCTCTATTATATTAGTCCAGTCCTATTCGCAGTATTTTGTTTAGCAAAGCTTCACTCTGACTTAATTCTTAGTTGTCACGTATTGCTCATCTCTTACACTTCTGCTGCCTCTGAAACAGCCTTTAGATGTGTTTAAAGCTGCTTAAATGTGCCTACAGCTTGTGATTTAGTTAAAAAAAAAAAAACTAACAAGCCATCCAAAACCTGTTTTTTTCTTTGTCAAATATGTGGTGAATTATAGAGCAACATCATACTTGTCATAAGGAAAATGTCACATGTGTCAAACATGGCTACAGTTTGAAGTGAAAAATTGTCTTGTTCTCTATTTTGAGAGTTCTGCATCTCAGATATTATGCTTCCTTTTAAAATACAATGAACATGTGGCAGTGTTTAGCTCAACTGGATGAGGGGGTTGCCTCCTGCGCAGCCGGCACAGGTTTGAATCCTGGTCTGGGGCCCTTTTTTTTGCATGTTGTTCCCAGCTCTCTGAGCTCCCTTACCTGTCAAACTACTGTGTTTTAAAAGCATCTAGAGCCTCCCAAAAACACCAGAAGTTTGTTTAAAATGCTTTCATGTGCATTTCCACCAAAACATGTGATTACTCTCTATGATATTATCTCAAGTCTTCACAATCTCATGCCCATTAGGACTGCCACATGACAACCCGGAGTGAGGAGCATGGCAAATCCGCTGTATAATCCCTGTTAAAGAATCAACCAATCGATCGCTTCACAGTATGGCTGGAAAACAAGCTCAGAGGAAAGGTCAATAGGGCTGATAATGAAGGAAGGAGTGGGAGGGGCTGCTGTTGTTATGGCAGATCAGGAACTTCACCTTCTAGATGACCATTCTATAAATGAGACCACAATTAGCTAACTGATGTCTCACAGAAAAAGAGCCCTCCTAGATCTTAACTGACAGAGGTAAAGGAAAGAAGTGCTTAATAAATTATTGTTATTACAATATTGTTAATCATCATTTTTGTGTCACTTATGTTAGTTTACTGGATACAGGAGATCCTCGGTGAAGTTAATTATTATTTGAAAATTGCATATAATTAGGGACATACAGAACTTCTGGTCAGCCTGTTTCTTCAAGGTCGTAATAAAAAAGAAAGAAAAAGAAAAGAAAAACCCACTTGTATACAAAACAATTAGCTCCATATATTTGGACTGCAGTGCAATTTTAGAATCTCTTACATTTACCTGAACATACCCAAGTTGTACTCATAAAATGAGTTTTATGTCTAAAATTCTTGAGAAAACAGTTTCAGCTCAACTTTGTGCCCATCTGAGCAGAAATAATCTGTTTGAAAAGTTTCAGTCTGGTTTTAGAGCTCATCATAGCACCACTGGTGAAGGTTACTAATGATCTTCTCATGGCTTCAGATAAAGGATTCCTGTCCATACTTGTCCAGTTAGATCTCAGTGCTGCCTTGACCACCATTGATCACAACATTCTGCTACAGAGACTTGAACATGTTATTGGAATTAGAGGAACTGCATTAGATTGGTTCAAATCATACTTATCTGATAGATTTCAGTTTGTTAATGTCAACAACGAGTCTTCATCACACACCAGAGTAACTCATGGAGTTCCCCAGGGTTCTGTGCTTGGACCAATTCTCTTCACATTATATATGCTTCCTTTGGGTAATATCATCAGACAACATGGCATAAATTTTCATTGTTATGCAGACGACACTCAGATATACTTATCTATGAAGCCTGATGAAACCAATCCGTTTGTGAGATTACAAAGATGTCTTAGTGACATAAAGACCTGGATGACCCTGAACTTTCTGCTTCTAAATTCAGACAAGACCGAGGTTATAGTCTTTGGACCCGAAAAACTCAGGACTAAATTATCTAGCTTTATAGTTGATCTGGATGGCATTAATTTGGCTTCCAGCACTACAGTGAGGAATCTTGGAGTCATTTTTGACCAGGATTGGTCTTTCAACTCCCATATAAAACAGGTTTCTAGAACTGCCTTCTTTCACCTACGTAATATTGCTAAAATTAGGAACATCCTCTCTCAGGACGATGCAGAAAAACTAGTCCATGCTTTTGTTACTTCCAGATTGGATTACTGTAATTCCTTATTATTGGGCTGCCCCAAATATGCCTTGAAAAGTCTCCAGCTGATCCAGAATGCTGCAGCGAGGGTTCTGACTAGAATCAGCAGGAGAGATCATATTTCTCCAGTTCTAGCTTCTCTTCATTGGCTCCCTGTTAAATCCAGGATAGAATTTAAAATTCTTCTTCTCACATATAAAGCTCTCTATGACCAAGCTCCATTATATATTAGAGATCTCATAGTTCCATATATTCCAAGCAGAGCACTTCGCTCTCAGACTGCAGGCCTTTTGGTAGTTCCAAGGGTCTCTAAGAGTAAAATGGGAGGCAGAGCGTTTGGCTATCAAGCCCCCCTATTATGGAATCAGTTACCACTTCAGGTTCGGGAGGCAGACACCCTCTCTACCTTTAAGATCAGGCTTAAAACCTTCCTTTTTGATAAGTCTTATAGTTAGGGATGGCTAGCCTTCCCTTAGTTAAGCTGCTATAGGTTTAGACTGCTGCGGGACCTTCATGATGCACTGGGCTCTTTCTCTCCCATCATCTCTGCTTCTCCATGTAGAAACCTGTGACAGTATTGCATCATTAACTGTGTTCTCCTCTCTCAGCAGATCTGGCTGGATAACGTTGCAGTGTTTGCTGGTCTCCCTTTCTGTCTTCTCCCCCCAGCCGGTCGAGGCAGATGGCCGCCCTACCTGAGGTTTTTCCTCCCTGTTAAAAGGGTGTTTTCCTTCCCACTGTCGCCACCACTCCATGCTTGCTCAGGATGGGGGATTGGACCGGGTCAAGTCAAGATTCGATCCAATCTGTTGGTTTTCTTAACTAGGCTATTATGAATCTGACCTGAACTTTTCTGTCTGTTTAAGCGCCCTGAGGTGACACTGTCATGAATAGACGCTATACAAATAAAGTTGAATTGAATTGAAAAAATTGAGATAAAGGATTACAAGACCCTTCTTTTAATGACTTAAACATAACTAAGCATGTGTGGGTTGTTTCTCCAACATGAAAAGTTCTACACTTCCACAGAAGTTCACAGTGATGCATGACTACAGCACTTAAACCTTTCAGTGATTACAAAAAAAACCCTTAACAACATCTGGCCAGGTGAAAAGCACTGTCCAGGAGGAAGATAAACCCTTAAATACGTTTATTACAATGACAATATTTCACCTACACAACCAGAGAGGATTCTCAAATAAATAAAAAGGCTTCAAAGCCTCTGAATAATGGATTACATTTTAGGCATGCTTTAAGCCAGAGCAATTCTGGGGCAGCATTATTTGGATAGATAAAACTAAGATTAACCTGTACTACAATGATGGGATGGGGGGGGGGGGGGGGGGGGACAAAAAAGGCTTAAATCTGAAGGATACACTGTTATCTACTAAAAAAAAAAAAACAAAAAACAAAGGCAATGTGATGTCATGAACATGCATACTGTGGCATCAAGTAGCCCTGTGTCACTGGTTTTTATTGATAATGTGACTGAGACAGACACATTCTGAAGTGTAGAGGTCAGCATTAAACCGTCTACTCACATTTAGCCAAATGTCACAGAGTTCCAGCACAGAGCTTCACAGTTCAGAGGGTCAACAACTGAAATCATACTAAGAGCTTCTGTAGGTCGAGGTGAAATTCTGTTATGACCTAAAACATCTGAACCCAACATAACCGAGCTGCATTTCTCTAACTGAAAATTAAACTAAAGGCACAAAGACCCACAAACAAGCAAAAACTAAAGACAGCCACAGGAAAGGCCTGAAAAAGTAACACAAAGAAAGAAACCCACTCTTCAGTGATGTCCATGGCCTTCAAATGTCAGGCAGGATTGTCAAAGAAAAAAAAGTGGAATATTTCACTAATTTCTATGCTAGTTTGTACAATTATACTTGAGCTCTTGAAAAAAAGGTCCCACATATAAAAATTGTAATTCCAAAACCAATCCTCCAATGTTGATGTAAATTTCCTTCTGAGCTATAAATTCACATATTCACATATAATTAAATTCTATTAAAACTCACTTTCTTTAGACAGAGCCAAACTGACAGAGATAAGGAAGAACTGGAATAATTTGCACAATTTTACAATTTCAAAAGGAAAATTATGTAAAAGGATTATAGTCATTGTCAGAACTATTAAATAATATCCTTACTAAGACTTTATTTATTCCTCTCTCCAAGCTTGAATGAAGACACCCCCCCCCCAAGTCCGCTTTTTATCCAATATTTTATTTTAGTTGTAAAATCCGATGAGTTAAGAATGGTTTCTTTAAATTTTGAAAACTTAAGATTCATTTTTTGGACAGAAATGGCTGTGAAAAGTTATTAGATGACAGGCAACTGTAACAGTGCTTTCTGGTATGTATTTGCCACACTATCACTAAAAGTAGTCAGAGAAAAATGAGAAAAAAAGACAGTATAATATTTAGAAGACCAACATCAGTTTCAGCATCTAAACGGGGCCACTTAAGATAACTGACAGCAGCCGTTGTTCCTCCAGAGATAAAGTCATACATTTTTTTTATTGAGGTCCTGCTGCTTTTAGCCTATAGTATTATTCTACAAATAAGGAATGCTTTCACTTCCTTCTTCCTTCTCCCAGCTCACATTTCCTTGGCAATGTGACACAGATAAAAATAGACCTCTTTCCCCACAGGTGCAGTAGCAGGGACACAGGCGATAACAACACCCCTTTTGCAGAGTCGGCAGAAGCCTACTGGGAGGTTGCAGGCCACCCATAGAAAGAGCCATCTGGAGCTTCTTTTTTGGGGGGTGGGGTGCGGTGGGGGGGTGTTTATCCATCACAAGTCATTGTTCTTATGCAGCTCCACATCAACCAGCATGCTTGCATTAAATGAGATCTTTGAGGTGCTCCGTGACCATAAGCAGATGCCTGCATTTGTAGTTGAAACGTGCTGTCGCCTGATCAGATTCTGCAGTGGTCTGCAGATGGGGGGGGGGGGGGGGGGGGGGGGGGGGTTTACTGAAATGATGAGACGAAGAAAGGGTGGAAGGTGAGATAGGGCAGGGGGCAGATGAGGAAAAAGATGAAGAAGAGATGAAGAATAGGAGAAACTAGGACTATTGAGAAGAGAGCAAAATAGATGGTGAAAAGTAAAGAAATATGAAGGCAGAGAAAAAAGTTAGAGAATAGAGCGACCATGGAAGTTGGTTAAAATAAAGGTAGCTAACAGCACCCATAAGTCATTGTAGGAATTTATCATATACCTATTCCACTTTCTTCCTGTGTCCGTGGGCATGCTGTGCTTAAGAGGTCTTCTATTGCTCACACTCAGAAATGAGACTCCATTTAGTCTGTTTTTGATGCTTTGAACGAGTGTCAATTTTATTCAGCAGCAACTATTGAATGCACACTATAAAATCACAACACTTCAATCTCAGTTATCTGCCTCTCGGTTTATTTTTCAAATGCTACTTTGCCAATTGCCAGTATTGCCAGTTGCATGCTCACAACTCCCCGTGAGCGTCCCAAAGTGTAGACAAACCGAGATGAACATGGCTGCTCGCTGCTCTCATCTATGCCGCTGTTTGCTCTTAAAAAGAAAAAACTGATGTGGATCAAATCATGGAGGTGTTGGTGTTTGCAGTGAGGATGTTTTGCCGCAGAAGAAGTTGGAAGTGAGATAATTATTACTTTTAGGAAACGTGGTTCTTCTGCTGTTTACTGGGAAGCTAACAAGCTAGCCACTCGGCTCGGCTGTTTTCGGTTATGTCCGCTGACAACCATCGGCGCACGTGTTCCTGTGCTCTGGAAGCGTGGTTTCGGGGGAGTGTATTTTCAAATATAGCAGACAGTCAGAAGGCAAGGAGATGGCAGCCACACCTCTGCCCACACCAGTAAAAACAACGCTGACAAGCGTTTGGCAAGGCAACTCAAGCTGGAGAGACATGTGCCTCCACTTCAGATAAGAAATTTGTGCTAGTGATGTGCCCGATGAACTGAGACTCCGAAGCGCATGTCGAGAAAAAGGGTTCGTATCGAAGCTTGTGTTGTCAGCATGGGAATCACGTGACCAACGCAAAACAAGGCCTTGGTTTGTGCAGATGACGTAACGAGCCGGTCTGAGTCTCACGTCCACACAAGGAACATTCGGAAGTCGCTAGACTGAAGTTGACAGATATTTATCTGGGCTGAAAATACAAAGACAGAAACATCCTCTGACATACTGGCCACAGAAATCGACAGTATTATCAGCTTTCCCACCAATTTCCGTTCCCCTGCATTACCTGCCCATGACAGATATAATTTGAAGATTATTGCATTAAAAGAAGTCGCCAACCCGAACACTGAAGAAGCTCCTCTTCCTCAGTGAACAGATTTCAGCCCCATGTCACCTCCTACGTAGAGTTCCATAAGTACTGCACTCAACACAAAAATAATTCTCACTATCACAACAGTTTTTGCGTATTAAACATAAGATATGACATGGCAGAACGCCGTCGTTTTGTGTCAGATAGATCATGCGCTCATTGTTTTCATATGTTTCCATAGTACAATGGTTATCGTGTTTGACTTTACTTGGGAGTCTGTGGTTTGAATCCAGCCCGCTGCTTCCTTCTTACCCTGTAACATTTTTATTTTAAACCGTAACCTATTATTAAGTTAAATATTTGAAGGCACAGAACTACACATTAGTATGTGTTGGATGCTGATAATTTATTAGATAAATCCTTTATTTCCTGGTCATGGGCACTACTGAGATGGTTTGAGTGCAGAGTTGTTCGGCTTGCTGTAGACCCATTTGGACACTAGATGTCCCTAAAGAGGAATATGAATGAAACTCCGTGTACTGAACCTTTTCGCCTGTCTCGCCTCCAATTGGTCCAGAATGCTGCAGCACGGCTGCTGACGAACACCAGGAAGAGAGCACATCTCCCCCGTCCTGGACTCTCTTCACTGGTTGCCTGTAACTTTTAGGGTTCAGTTTAAGATTCTTTTATATGTTTTTAAATTTTTAAATGCCCTGGCCCCCTCCTATCTCTCAGAGCTTCTCCATCCTCATGCTCCCACTCGCACTCTTCGGTCAGCTGAGTTGCTGCTGTTAGATGTACCGAGGTCTCGATTGAAGATGTGGGGGATAGAGCATTTTCTGTGGCAGGCCCAAAGTCATGGAACTTGCTGCCATTGTACATCAGACAGGCCTTATCTCTGGCAGTTTTTAAGTCCCTTCTTAAAACGCACCTGTTTGCCCTGGCGTTCCACCCTTCATGAGCCACTTTTTGACTTTGTCTGTTGTTTTAAGTCTTATTTTTCTGATATTAATACTGTTTTTACTGTTCATTATTTTGATTGTTCTTATGTCTCATATTTGTTTTAATGTTCTCCCTGTGGGATCTAATTTCTGTTTTTACCTCTGTTCAGCGCTTTATCGGTAGCTGCTGTGTTTAAAGCGCTATACAAATAAAGTTGACTTGACTTGACTTTTCCTGAACCAATGGGCTGGAAAGCCTCATTACTTCAGGAAGCTTCATTTGGCCATCACTAATTTGTGCTTCACTCATCGCCAGGTAGGGCGTAGAGGTGCTAAACGGACGCGGCGGAGCTCAGAGCGTCTGCCTGAACCATACACAAACAGCTAAGCTAGCGTTAGCATTGTATTTAGCTCAACAGTTGTTCGTAAACTCGGCCCATTCACCAAGCTGCTACTTCATCTGACTGCTGACGTTTCACCACGTATTACTCTTCCTATAGAGTTCCTGATATGTATTTTAGGTGGTTTTAAATGTAGTTTTTCATGTAGTTTCTCTTCCTAAATATCTCTATGTCGTGTGCAGGGTATACAGCACTGCCCATGCCATTGAGCATTTAGTGCAACATGTGGCGGCTGTGGCTCAGGTGATAAGTGTCTTGGCCAACCTGCTCTAACAAAAAAAAAAAACACAGGGCTTGCCTCCAGTGGGGGCACCACTGGTGAATGTTCCGGTGGTGGTCGGAGGGGCCGTAGGCGCAAAATGGCTGCCACACTTCCGTCAGTCTGCCCCAGGGCAGCTGTGGCTACATATCGTAGTTACATACCATCACCAAGTATGAATGAGGAGTGAATGAATAATGTATCTACTGTGAGCACTTTGAGTGTCTTGATATAAATCTAATTATGATTACTAGAAAAGCACTCAGAGAGTGCAGACCTCCACTAAGCAGCTCGACTCCCTTATTTTTGTGTGTTCTGGATCATAGTATCCAGGATTTTCTCTGGATCCGAATCAACTTTTGAAACATCCTAGACCTCAGTGAGATCCTTTCTTGTAATTTTTCTTACCAAACACTCGGGCGGGCCATTGAATGGAGTTATATGGAAAAATTCGAAAAAATTTGGCCTATTGGGGTGATGTTGATGTAAGTAGAGTTGTCACGATACCAAAATGAGTAACCACGATACTATACCAGACAAAGTATCACGGTTAATATTAGCCAATGAGCAAATAAACAGGGCCTTCTAACAACATACAAGTCTGGGTGACGACACTGCAGGTGTTTTACGAGGTTGGATGTAGCGCCTGCACAGTGGACGGCTATCGTCTACTACTTTACCGTATGTGCCTTGTTTTAAGCCAAATGTGACTTTTGGAGTTTGGTTTTTTGAGCAAGATTTGTGGTGCCACTGGTGCCACTCCCGCCGCGGCAGACTCGCCGTTCGGGCCTGGTGCTTCTGCCATGCCGAGTCTGTGCTTCGTGTTTGTGCTGCGTGTGCACAGCGAGACTGCTTGTTGTTTTGTTTTTCGCCGAAATTTTTTTTTAGCGACGCGGACCTGTCTTCATGGACTCTTCCTTCTTGCCGGTAGAAACATACGAACAGAAATCAGCTTACAGACGGGCGGATCCAACGAGCGTAAACAGCCTATTATTTCCATGAACGTCACCAGTGAGCGGCAAACAGCCAAACATTCAGCAGCTGTTTGGTTAGGTTGCAGTAGCTGCCATGTGGGTTTGTTGACAGGGAGAAGCATGCAGTGAGAGAAGCCGGGAGGAGAGTAGAGGCAAACGCTACTAGCGAAACTGGACCGGGTAGTAGTAATCCACGGTAGAACCGTCGTGTATAAATTCTAGTATAGTAGGAACCGTTATGATCTGGTAGCGTGGGGTACCGTGGGTACAGTTGGTACCGTGCAACTCTAGATGTAAAACTGTTTAGGTGTTGGTAAGGAGGTTTGATGTTCATCATGGGGTGTCGGTCAGAACACACAGGACTCGCTTGTACAGTTAACTGTCATTACTTAATCCCAACAGCACAGTAATGCAACAAATGACAGGCTTACAGGTGGGGAATTCCAGGGCTAGCTAAGGTGAATGCCTGGATAGAAGTGAGTGTGGTCTATAAACACAGAAATACAAAGCCATGAGGAACATTTGTTTGCCAAATAAACACATTCTAGGTATTAATTATTACTAATAAATCCCTTACAGTTAGGACTGAACATGCATGTGTGTTCAAGGCTAACAGTTACAGTAACTGGCATGTAACAGGTCAGCTAGCTTAATGGTATAAAAAGGCACATGGTGAATGGAGTAACACTTCTGAATAAGCAAATCAGCTAAATAACATTAAAAGCAAAATAAACATCCTGTTCTGGCAGAAATACAACTAGTTACTTACAGTTCTTCACAGACGCACACAGTTCACCATATTCAACTGGCTAGAAGTCTGTCCAAGTCTTTTCTCCTCCTACTCACTGCTGCTCATAAGTTCCATTTCTGCATCCTGACATCATGTGCTCAGTCCCACAGCTGCACACTTCTGCCACAAGGGGGCACTAACGCCTCATCAACAACCTTTTCAACATGGCCGATCTCACAATGATAAAGAATCCTTCAAAACATTCCTGGATCCAGAAGGTGATCCAGATCACCACCAAAATTTAATGGGTTCGTCCTTGGGCTGAGACACACAGCTGGTGAAAATTTCAGGTCAATCCGTCCAGTACTTTTTCTGTAAAGTTGCTGACAAACAGACGGATGGACAAACCAACGATACCGAAAACATTACCTCCTTGACGGAGGTAATTACAACATGTACATTAAATACTAATACAGTGTATGACATATATGTATAGCATGTAGCCTTTCACAAACATTCTGTTGTATGTTATTGAACCAAGTTGTGATTCTGTGGTTCATTTTTCAAGGAATTTTAACTCAAGACGGAGGATGTCAGACCATGATGTAGAATCTAATATCAACAGAACAAAAGGCTCATTTATTAGTTGGTACAGGACTTAATGACCCTTACCTGCACAAGATATTCTATAACAAATAGATACATCATATTCCTGTAAAGTTATGTACATTAGTGGTATCAGTAAAATGCAATATAGGGACAAAGTACTGTATATTTTAGTTTGCTATGAATACGACTAGGACTGGGATGCAGGTGAACATAAACACAGTCATGCCTCACTGACTTCATTAGTTAATACACAGCAATAACCTTTTCCTCCCTCATTCTTCACAGTATTATCTGCTGTCATTTTCACAAATCTACTTAATGAATCTTGATCAGTCTTATCAGGTCTTATGAGGTTTACCTTTAAACACAGCCAACTAATCAAGGACAAAAAATAATTAAAAAAAAAACAGTCTTACCACTCTGATCTGTCTGAACACTACAGTTTATAGTTGAACCAAATTAATTTTCTCAGACTTCCAACTTAAAAACATGATAAGCAGCTAAATATTAAATGCTAATTAAATTTCCCCGATAAACTACAGGGACATATTCCTGGCTGTGCAGCTGTGTTAAAATGTGTTTTTGTCTTTTTATTCACAAACATACTTTGACCGAGTGCAGACACCGGCTGCAGAAAACAGACAGATAACATTTTCATTTTAGCTTTTATACAATTGACTTTAATTAACTACAGCTGATAAATCTGCTACCAGTGAAGTTTATTATTTTAACCAGCAACAGCCGGCTAACAATGAGCAGCGTGCGACATACGATGTTCTCCTACAAGAATAGAAGTTTAATAGCTTATGTTCTGACAGTTCTTTCTGATGAACGATGAAACTGCATTTTATTTATCATGCATATGCTACATATATGACACTAAAAAAACATACACGGCACTGATAGCGCACAGAAAGCACTGAAAGGTATCAGACAGCTACAAAGACAGATACTCCAACCAGAGATCCAGGATGAGTATAGAAAATATTTCAGTTGTGCATACTTTAATAATGTGCATCGTGTTAAAAATTCAGCGTAACTATTTGACAACAGCCCAGCTGCAGAGCTCTTGTGAGCACGCTGACAAAATCATTAAAGCAGCCATTGTGGGTTGGACTCTCCAGGTGAATAATTCCCCTACAGAGGTAAGTAGCAAAAGTAACATGTTAATCATCTGAGAAATTCACTCAGAACTTCTTTGTATTGTTTTCACACTCATACTGAACAGTGCTACTAAACGAGAATGCAAATGAGTTTTTCTATGCATAGATGATACACCTTTCATTAGAGTTGAAGACTTGAAGATTCAAGACCTCATTACTGCCAAGACATGAACTATTTTTCTTTTTAACCCTTTTATTGTGTTCAAAAGCTGTCGATGTCTTTAGTGTTAGCGGATCAAATTTGACCCGGAATCTAACTTTACCTAAAAAACTCAAAAAACAATAGTTATGATCCATTTTTATTTTTCACTTCAAAGTTAACTCAGTATATATTCATGTCCACCTAAATATTGTTTTAAAAGTGAAATTTTTTTTGGCCACATAGACCTTTTTATCTTATATACCATTCGTTTTGACTCAAAAAACAATTTAAATTCGCTCATTATGTTACCAGTGGGGATGACAATGGTCAAGATTGTTATCTGGGTCTTCTAGATTAATATTATAGTATAGCAACCTCAAAAAATAGCTTGATTCTCTTTCGTAATGTAAAATTATTAACAATAGTGACACGTGGTGTTATGGGTCAAAAATGACCCTTATAGATTTATAATGGGAAAAAGAGGTAAATAAGTCATTTTTTTTCATAGAACCAACTTCATCTTACTCAGAATAGAGTGTGCAAATAGAAATTTGACCCGGAACACCACAAATGTCACTTTTTTATTTTAGAGACCTTCAGAGTTGACCAAAATGTAAACGGCACTTTTCACACACCTACAGTTGAAAACAGGTCAAAAATGACCCAAACACAATATAAGGGTTAAAGAAACAATAGCTGCAGGGGCTAGTGTGCATGATATGGAGGGAGGAAAGTACCTAAATGCATAGATTATATGTAGAAAAAGTAGAAAAATGCACAAATGTAATAAATGAGGGAGTTATAGTACTGATTATTTTGGTTCCTTAAAATAGCAGCTGAAGATCATTTCATTTTGGCAGGCTTTTAGTTAGGAATGTTTCTGTGTATACCTCTTTATATTTACTTATTCTTTATCTCTTTTAGGGACTCTTGTGAAGCACATGTGATTCATATCTGTAAAAAGTGCTCTATAAAAAATAAAGTAATGAAGTTCCAAACATAACAAAATATGAAAGCATGTGGCTTTATGTCTCTTTCCCTCTAGGAGCCAACAATTAATGGTCATCGAGCCATCCAAACGTTGTATGCTATGTCCAATTGACTCTGAGCCATACTGCAGTTAGAAGTGGACACTAATACGCATGGCTCTCTAATGTTAAGGTAATGTTGGGTAGTCAAAAAGCATCTTATTGTAACATTAACCTCAACTGAGGCTGAAAGGATGCTATTGTTGAGGAGTGCCATTACTGCATGGAGATGGTGTGTGACGGGTCTCCAAATACATATAGGTAGGTGCAAAGTGTCAAAGTAACAGGGCTCCAGACTGATACAAATTAGGTCGCATATGCGACCTAATTTCTTTAAGGTGCGAGTCAAATTTTAATAAGGTAGCACCAATGCAACTTGCGACAGAGAGAAAGAGAAAAACACTCCCTGCCACAGCCCTGAGGCACGGGCAGCTGTGCTGGCGCATTAATACATGTTGTGGTTGATGAAGGGCTGGGTCATATCATACCGTTCACTGTAATACTGGTGTAACCAAATATCCTGATCGTGTAAAGCCTATGAAGAGCCTCGAAGCTCCACTAGGCTCGTTGGGATCGACTGTGTCTGTCTAGCGTCTGGCTTCATTATCAGACCAGAGCTGCTGAGTCATCAGGGACGACTGAGCAGCAGCTCAGCCGGACAAGTTCACCAACGTGAAGACTGCAGTGATGGAGGATCTCGCAGCATTTGTCTTTATTTGGATAAAAGTTACTGAATGTTGTGCAGATCTGATCAAGTTATCTAATTTCAGATGACAGAGACAGCATGTTGTTGATGATAATTACATAAACTTGTACTGAACTGTATTACAAAAATCTGCAGACAGAATGTTATTTACCTGTTCAGGTGCAACATGAAGGACAGCAATCTGGGAAATGTCCAAGCTCAAATATACAAAACTTTAATGCGCCTTGTCAGGAATGTATGATGCAACTTCCTTAAGTCACACTGAAGCAGAGGGTGGGCTTTCACTTTCCCACAGCATAGCAATGCATTTATTTCTAGAAATTAGGGATAATCTAATAAAACATGTTTTCCTCGTCTTATCGGTAGGTAAAAAAGATAAATCCCCTTGCAAAGTCAATCTTGACAAGCGAGGATCTCAATCCCCGTAATGTCCTTAAGTGCATCCAAGATGTGATCCCAAAATTGTTTCAAATTTGGACACTCCCAAAATATATGGATAAGACTTCCTGTTTGCAACAATAGGGGTGGGTACAGAAAATAGTAATTTTTTGAACTTAAATCGGTGAAACGGGGAAATGAAAAAAAAAAAAAAGAAAATTTGGTACTAAAAACCTTTTTATTAGGGAGGGGGGGAGGGTTATTTTTGGGGGGAGGGGAGGGGCGGGAAAAGGAGGGGGGGGGGGGTAGAAAAACTGCTCACTACAAAAAAAAAAATGATGATGAATATTGAGGGGGGGGGGGGGGAAGTAGAGGGGAAGAGAGAAAAAACAAAATAATCTTTCAAAGTGTCCCGAGGATCGAGCGAGAAAAAGAGGGAGGGAGGGGTGGGGGGGGAAAGAAAAAAGGGGGGGGGGAAAAAAAAAGAGAAAAACGAAAAAAAAAAAAAAAGAAGAAATAATTATTAAACAACAACAAAAAAGAAAAAAAAGGGCAGCGGCGGGCACCTCTCCCTCCCCCTCCATATAAAAATATTAAACAAACATAATCCGGGGGGGAGGCACGGAGGGGATAAACAAAAAAAAAAATAAAATAAAAAAAATAGGAACCTAAAGAAGAAGATAAGTAAAAGAAAGAAAAATAAAGTTGAAAAAGAACTGAATTATAGGAAAAATAAAAAAGAGGAAAAACAGGAAAAAAAAGAGTATGAGAGAGAATTTTTATTTATCTATTTTATAATAATTATAATTATATTATAAATAAAAAGTAAAAATCAGAAACTAAAAAACTCATTATATAATTTACATTAAATTAAATAAATTAAGTTAATCTAAATTATAAATAATAATAATATAATAATAATAATATTCATAATATTATTTTTTATTAATTTTTTTTTATTAATTTTTTTTATTCGAATTAAATTTAAAAATAAGTATTAAGGAAAAAAAAAAAAAAAAAAATAGAAACCATTAAAACAACAAGAGATAAATAAAAAATAAAAAATTATAAAATAATAAAAAAAAAAAAAAAGAAAAAAAATTAAAAAAAAAAAAAAATCGAAAATGGCGTGGATGAAAATAAAGGAAGAGATGACTCTAAACTTACATCTAGGACAAAGCTCACAGATAGTACTGTACTTTATATGGCGTCTCTCTGGTGTGAGATAGACTGAATGAGACTGATTTGCAGACATTACTGTCACATCAGCTTTTATATAATTGCAGTTTTGTTTTCATCACTCCAAGAAAGGGATTCAAGCTAAACACTAATAATTACAATTTCTTTTTTGGCAACAGAAATTATTTCTGCTTAATCTCATCTCATCAAATCTGTACATCAGAACCTCTAATGTGATCATTCGCGTCATTTCAAAGTCAAATGAGACTGCGAGATTTAAATCACAGTCTTATGATGAGAAGCATGTGAGTAGATAATGGTGCACTATGTAAATTTCATAGCAGGGACTGTTGCTCAACAAAGCATGAATTGCACATTCATTAATATTCATGAAAATCCTTGATTATGCCAGTAGATGCTGTAAATAAAAGCGTCTGTCTACCAGGCAACGTGTCAGCTAGCTTTATTCGAAGCACTGGGTCTAATTAACAGCAAGAAGACAAAAAGGAAACACCTGAGTGAGAGTGGTGTGCATGGAAAAAAAGGACTCAGGTGGCTCTATCCAAGTGTTAGGTGTGTTTACATCTCTTCAGCTCCTTAGAGAGAGCTACGCGAGAGCAAAACTGCACCACTGACTAAAGTATCGCCTTCAGTCGTCAAACAAGTATTTCTATCCTAGTAGGAGCTTATTGTCTCACTGGAGAGCACGTCCACTCTTCACGAGTAAGCTGTCAAATGGTCCAGTAAGCATGAAAGTAAAATCATACGCCATGGTTCATCTCTGCCACCAGAGCTCAACTCAATTCCACACGTGTGGAAAACTCAGAAGGTGTGCCTGTCAATGTATTATCTATCATTCTAAACATATTATCATTCTAAACGTATTATTTAGGGAAATTTCTAACATTATTTTTCAGTTTCACAAAACTCCAACAAGAGTTGCATGCTTGACTCCTCCTAAGGTAGCGCCTGCAAGGCGTTCATTAACATGTACTATAACAAGCTGTACTTTGTAGTGCAGGAACTGCCTTAAAATTTGCCTATTTAAGAAAGAACTGAAGAAAAGTACATGTTGTAGAAAGTTGTATTCGTAGCTCTTGTATTAGGATTACTGAATTAAAAAAATCCCACCTGTTCTGAAAGGTGTTGAGCCCAGCAGGGACACACTGGACCCGCCACTGTCCGTTCTGGTCCGGGTAAAGAACAAACTTGATGGGGGTCTCCACCTGAAGTTCCTTCTCCAAGGCAAACAAATGCTCCTTCCAGGGACACCCACCTTGGGAGAACAACACCACCTCCCCACTAGGATCAACCTGGAAATACAAAGAACAAAGAATAGACACATGCAAAGAGGAAACCTTTAACTTCAACAACGAAAACAACACTTTTAATTTCATATTTCTTTGTAAATATGAACACAATAGTGTAGTGTGCAATCTAAAAGAAGTTAAATAGTGGTGCCAAAGTGCACTGTTTTATGAATAACCCAGAGAACATAACTCAACCTGACATCTCTATTTTTGTTTTTTTCTAAAAGAGCCATCCAATGAGCCACTGTGTGTATCTGGAAAAATGCAGGAAATTGGCAAGTGAAGATAGTAGCCATTTGTTTATCATACTATCTGGTTATTTCTAACCAAACAGATCAAAGAAATGAAGCCAGATTCCAAACAAATCAGTTTGGAAAATAGTGAAAACATAACCTCCACCAGTAAAAAAGGCTCCAGTGTCATTCCTTTCTCTTTTTCAGCCTGGCAGGACAATATAACTCATTTGTTCATCCATTCTACTTAAAGCATTAATGAAATTAAGGAATTTTTGCTGCATATAATGCCTTATAGAGGAGCTGCCCCGTCTCTCCCATTTTATGGATGCACACTGAGGTGCGACTCAACCTATTATATCTTTCAAAGGAGTCCTGCTCGGGTCCAGTTTTACCAACCCATCCGCACTGATCTGAACCTGTTAAGATGATTTCAAAAACCAGCGCAGTTTCCACGGATACCTGCCAGTCAAATCTGGACCCGACCTGTTGGTTTTATGATGTTGGTTTTAACCTGCAACCCGACCCCACATTAAGTCGCTAATTGTAAATTCACCCCGTCGCGCCCTTCATTGCTTTAGCTACTTTTTTTTTATTCATTCGTACATCTAAAGTGCTTTACACCCCTAAAGTTAAATCATCGATGTCTATGTGAAATGATCCAAAAACAGTTCTTAAAGGAATAGTTCACCCACAGAATGATGTAACTTTATTTTCCACTTACCCTCATGGTGAGCAAGACTCTGGAGCACTTTTTTAATATCTCAAATGCAGCCAGCGATCAGGAAGGCTTCTTGTTTTCCCCCAACTTTCATATAATGGAGTTCGCCGGGGTCCGAGCCAAAAACGTCCATAAAAGCCCACAAAAACTTGTCAATATTCCTCCATACTGCTCGTCCAACGTAATCCAAGTGTCCTGAGTGGGTAGCGTGCAGAATTAACTCCAAACGACATCATTTAGTATATTATTAGAGCCTGAACAGTAGTACATCTTACTTTCACGAAGCACGCAAATGCGTGTTCACGAAACTATGGAAGCCTCGGCGTTCAGAGCCTACTCTGGCTTTTACTTTATCTCTGTGTTTTATTGGTTCTATGTAAAGCGTCCTTGGGTGCCATGAAAGGCGCTATGAAATAAAATGTATTATTATTATTATTATTACTCTGCTGATAATACAAGCGCAAAAGAAGAAATTCGCTGTTTACATTGTGCTAAGAGTGCCAGAGCTGCAGACAAACCCAGACAAACACAAGAGGGTCTAAGAGGGGTTGGATATTGATTTAAAACAAAGAAAGAAAGAAAAAGAGAATGCGCGATCTCGTCTGCCGAGGCTCCCGTATTTTCATGAACGCGCATTTGCGTGCTTCGTGAAAGTAAGATGTACTACTGTTTAGGCTTTAAAAATATACTAAATGATGTCGTTTCAAGTCAATTCTGGACGCTAACCACTCAGGACACTTGGATGACATTGGACGAGCAGTATGGAGGAATATTGACAAGTTTTTGTGCACTTTTATGGACGTTTTTGGCTCGGACCCCGGCGAACTCCATTATATGAAAGTTGGGGGAAAACAAGAAGCCTTCCTGATCGCTGGCTGCATTTGAGATATTAAAAAAGTGCTCCAGAGTCTTGCTCACCTTGAGGGTAAGTGGAAAATAAAGTTACATCATTCTGTGGGTGAACTATTCCTTTAAAATGTTTTGAAAATTAACTGCTGAGAGCAGTGCAGTAAAAATTGTGGTGCACCTACAATTTTTACTGCTGCACCCAAATTAAAAACACACAAATGCAATCAGTGCGGAATATTACGTCTGAAGCTCTGCTTTGTAAGGAGATGGCTACCAATAGCAAGATACATCTCTAACTGAGTGGAACCCCATACTATGTTGTAATGTCCTAACTGTCCATTAATCTACTTATCTATTTATCATTCAATATCAGTCAGCTCTCCGGACCCAATGAGCTTTTTCATTTATTTTTTCCCTTCATGCACTGTCATACATCCTATATATGCGGTGTGCCAGGGAATATTCTGCAATGTATTTTTCTATGGTTGATAAAAAAAATACAGAAAAAAAAAAGAAGAAAAGAGACAAACAGCAGTCCAACTGAAAATAACAGACAAATTTCTTTTTACAATCAGTACAAAGCTGAAGCTTTTGAAAAGCTGCTAAGAAGAAATGTGAATCAAAAATCTTGCAGGACTAGATTTAAACAAGTAAATTACCTTCCATAATGTTGCAGAGAAACAGACCAATTAAACCATTAGTCTGAGGCATGTCAAGTCTGTAAATGGCTTCAGGAAGGATTCTCCTAAAGCTACGACAATTCAATCATAAAATCTCCAGCTCATCAGATGTATAGTTTACAGGAAATCTCTGCCTCTTGGCCATGTGGAATAAACAACAGCTTTTGTTTTTTTTTTTTAAAGAGCATTTACATAAGAATCCAACTCCTGGTGATAGACTGTGAAAGCACTAAAACCAAGACTGCACATAGTCCCTTCACCTTATGTCTCTGCTTGACCGCTTCCTCCACAACCGTACGAGCTGGCAGCCAGGAGGACTTGTAGTACTCCAGACGGTCTAGAAACTCCTCTCCAACCATCTTTAAAGCCTTACTGAAACCTTCCTGGTGGCAAAATGCAAGAACATACATGCATTTAAAGTCATACAGAGAAAGAATGTACAATATAAAACATGTCATTTTATGAATAAAAAACTAGTTTTTGACAGCTTATTATTTCGAGGTGGAGGGGGGGGGGGGTTATGACACTTCACTGAACTTTACAAACCCATTTTCAGCTCAAAATCTCTGATCATTTATATCTTTCTGTCACTGCTGAAGAGTGTCTAAATTCCACTAAACTGATGTGTAGTGAGACTGGGCACAAAAAAATGAGGTTAAAAAGTCTTGTCGAACCATCTCCCCACTGATCCTCAAAGCCCTGCTTCATCAGCTGTCATATTTTTCACAAAGCCTGGCCTGCCTTCAGTCTCTATTGGCATGACGAGCAGAAATGCAAGAGCAAGACAAAGAAAGATTGAGATGTACAAAAAAAGAAGAAAAGAAAAAAAAAAGGGAAACAAGCATATCCACACAGAATATGTTGTTCAGAAGTGTAGTCTATATGCATCTTAATGAGGAGGCTTCAGTGGCCCTGGGTCACTGGGGGAGGAGAAGATGAAAATCCTTTAGATTTTTCGATTATTACCAAAAGCCACCATTGAGAGTTCAATGGGTCAGCCTACCATAAACCAGTCTAAGTTTCTGTAGCTCAGAGATTGCTTGCCGGAAGCATTAGTTGGTGTGGAAATTGGAGGAAAGAGGCAGGACATGAATAAAAATCACAGAAGCTGAGATGCAGGGGGAGATAATAATAATAAAAAAAAATTTCTGAACATTTCTGAACTACTGTTATTCTACGTAACTCCAACATGTGAAACTGACTGCACTGCACCCGGTGCTCTTGCCACAACCCTCACCACCCGCTTTACTTAATTACATCTCACTGGGTGTGATGATCATTAGATGAGATTTTATTTTATTTTTATACCATGCCCCTGAGTGGAAAAGCTGTCAAATATAAAAGTGTAAAAATGAAGTGGGCTTCTGGCAGCTCAAGCCAGATTTTATGGAGATGATAAATGCCCTTTGTCTTGTGTTTTTAAAAGCAATTTAATAGGATACATATAATTTTAGATTTATGATCGTAGCTCTGTATGTTTGAGTTTTACCTAAGAGGTTTAGCAAAAACTTTTAGAGTAATGTAATGATGTCAACATGGGCAATCTGGACAGGAATTTTTCTTCTGTGTCATTAACCAACAGAAAAATTTGTCATATAATGTTTGACAAAAACCTGATTTAGCTGTAAATTACTTAGAATTAAGATATTAAATAAGCTCAGTTTAGCTGTTATCTTTTGGATTCAACACGCCTTGTAGTGGCAGTGAATGAGTTGAAGAAAATAAATTTTAAAAAGAAAGAAATTTGGGTTCTCATCCTGGGAACAGGAAAGACTATTTCCTGTTTCTTTTCAGGAAAGTATATTTGCTTCAATGCTGGGACTTGAGCTTGTCTAAATGGCAATCTAACATAGTGCTTCATACTCTTATCTTAATCTAGTAATTACATTTACAGCACTTGACATACTGCATCATTTACACTGTTGGTGAGTTACATTGTAGAAATCCAGACATTGACTACAAACACTATAAATGAAATAAAACCAAATGAATGAAAAGAATAAATAAATAAATTCAGTAATCTTACACCATAGACACTAACACATCAGGTGGAAACCACATGCTTCTGCATGTGTTGGTAAGAAGTACACGCACACTCACATGCACTCACCTCAGTATCCTGAGTCTTGCTGTTCCAGCGAGGATTGAGGTGTGAGACACGTGCGCTCAGCGTGGTGGAGACGGCGTATCGAGCCTCCCCCTCATACTGTGAGATGCCATTGTCTACAGCATCCACTTCTTCCACAAAGTTTTCATACAGCTGAAAGCAATTGAAAGAAACATTTCAGTGGTAATAAATAACTTGTAATGGCACCAGTATTAAATGTTCATACTCACTTCTTACATAAAGTAAGTGTCTTAGAGACAGGTGAACTACAAGTTAAGTATACTGAGACGACAGTATGATTAAATACAAGCAGAGGAATAAGAACATAAAAAGTGGCTGGATATTTAAAGCTGAACCGAAGAGCAAACATTTTTCAAGCTTACAAGTGGAACTAAGCTTTGGGGAAAAATAGAGCCTGATCTGGCTGAGGACAAAACATACAAAATTTGAAATTAAAAAAAGCCCCTGCTGTGAGTAAAAGGATTACCCGGGGCTTTAAAACAAACTGGCACATCAAACAGCCAAAGATGATATGAGTTAACAGCGCTAATATTTATGTTGGCTTAAGGTTTGACTGGCTTAAAATTCATGCCAAGGCTTCCTGTTGGCTGCTTAAAAACAGTTTTAATCATCACGCTAATGCCAGCTGTCTGATCCAGGCAAATCACAAGAAATTAAACTGTGAATTAGAACGATTCTTTATCTCTTATGCATTTCCAGTTTTGTTTTTTTTTCTTTCTTTTTATTGACAGTTTCTTTGCCCAAGCATTTGCATTTGCTTATATTCTCCTATTCTAATCTCATCAGTAACTGATGAGTGTTCTTTTTGTGAATGAAACACTATAAATGGTAATCCACCTGTAGCAGTAACTCCATCATCTTACTCCATTCACCTTGTCATAAAGCACCTCCAGCTGCCTGTCATCTTTCTTCAGTTGTGTCAGCTGAGCCAGCAGTTGATGACCAAAGTGTAGGTAGACCAGACCAGCAGAGCTGAGCTTAGTCACCCACGGTTTTTCTGGACACAGGCTGTTAAAGCTCTCTGCAAAAGACCTGGTGAGGAGCAAGACAACCTGTTAGATGAATGTAAAAACCCCATAAATAGCTTTTCATGACTTTGACAGCAAGACAGCAAGATGATCATTTGAAACAGACGTCATTCCTCGTCCACATGAGCTGTTTGTCGGTATTACATGTTCAGTATATTTGACTTACTTCTTTCGCTATCAGCTGATTAAATATTTGTTGTTATTTTAAATGAGAAGTTATAGCACAACCACAAATGTCAAGAGATGAAAAGTCCCAGGACGCAACGTCAAAAGTCTTCTTCTGTATAACCAACAGCCTAAAATTTGAAGACTTTGTGTCTAAAGAACAGCAGTAAATCAGATAGATCATTACAGAAGCTGCCAGGTCTTTGCCATTTTGCATACACAAATAAGCTTGCCCTTAAATTAACTAATAAATCCATGAATGTAATTATAAGCCCAACAAGTTGTAAATCTGATGACCAAGGTAAATTATTTATAACCAACTAAAGAGATCACATTAATTACACCTAAAGACAAAAGCATCAACAGTCATTTCTGAAGTCAGGGTCTGGACAGTAAACATTTGTGATTTGCTCTCTAAGTGCTTCATTAATTTTTTTCCCCCAATAACTGACCCCAATAATAAAATGATAATAAAATGCTATGTTTAATCATATGTTGAACATTACTTAGTGTGTTTAAATATCAATACTGATGCATTCATTAATATTCTTTTTCACAGGCGTGTCTATACAGTAAGCGTGAGCACACAGCAAGTGGAGGTCTCTCCTCAGAAACGTGATGAAATGAGTGGGCTCCAGAACTGATCCACTGCTGGTCATTTAATTCAGTCGTAATTAGGATGCTAGGGCTACAGCACAGCAGACACAGACCGTCAAATGAATGAGTGACAAGCCAGGAAAGTGGGGAGTAATCACAGCCATTAAAGGGCTAATTGGCTGAGCTGTGGCATTTCTATGCTGATTATCAGGATATGGGAATGAATAAGAGAGGAAAATGTTCAGCATATTTCCTTTGGCCAAACATAAGTGATTAGATCTATTCATGTAAAATCGAAGGTAGTTACATTCCCCAGCAATTATAACACAAAACCAGAAGTGGCACAGATAAGGCAAAAGGTTGGAAATATTTCATCAGGAAAGAAACGAGAAGAAAAGAGAAAAAAATAATTCCAACTAACATAGTCGCACCATCTATATTATTTAATGCTAAACACTATAATCATGAAAGGAAATGGCCCAATTAAATGCTGTTAGCTATGTGTGCAGAATTATGCTTCATGAATCCACTCAAGTACTCACATAATAAAATACATGATGCCTCTTAAATCTTTCTTGAGTTTTTCAAACAATATCCAACTAATATGATTAAAAAGGAAAGATCATTGTTACCATAAAAGCAACTTTTTGTAGTTTATTGTTTTCAGAGGCATTTTAGTCATGAGCATCATCACACAAGGATCTGCCACAAAATTAAAACCAGCTGTATAACATTTCCCAGAACCTCCTTTGTGCTGCCAGAACAGCCTTGATCGGTGATGATATCTCCCTCACAGCTGACACCAGGCTATTGACAACACAACCTTTGTGTTCTGTGGATTACTGGGTGGGGCCTCTGTGGACACAAGATGCACTTTGTATTCAACAATATTTGACCGAGAGGTATACATGAGAGTAGCATGCACGTGAGTGCCCCAACCCAAAGTGTCTCAGCAGAACCTTTCATTCAAGGTGACTGCTTTATACATTTTACCCATTGACAACTTCAACCTAAAATGCAGAATTAATTTAATAAAACTGTACCCATATCACAATACATTAAGCTTCCCCTTAAATACAAAGGAAGAGGAACCCTGAAAGGTACATTCATCTCTTTTTTTGCTTTTCTTTTGTTTGATCTTGTTTTAGATTAGTTTCTGTTGTCAAATCTAATTTCTTCCATCTACGGCTTTTAGGTAAGGTGAAATCATGTTCAACCTACAAAGATCAGGAAATGGCTATTCATGCTTTTATTACATGCTGCCTGGATTACTGTAATTCTTTCTATTTCATGTCTGAACAATCATTGCTCTGATGTTTGGAGACTGTTCAGAATTCAGCAGCTTGTCTTTTGACAGGGAGTAAATGACAACCTCAGTACTCCAGTGCTGGCTTCCTTTCACTGGTTTCCCATAAAATTCAAGACTCAGTTTAAGATTTTCTTGCTTGTTTGAGCACAGCATCGCCTTACCTATTATTAGAGCTGTTGAATTATCACAGTCCTGTCAGATCACTTGGATCAACAAACTAGTTGTTCCTGATTCAGATTGTAAGTAAAAGTAAGTAAAATTTATTTATAAAGTGCTTTTCACAGATAAAAATCACAAAATCCTGAACATAAAATAAGTACAATAAAACACATGGGAATAAACTGCATGGAGTAAAGTGCCCAGATTTAAGGGCAGGGGGGACAGATCCTTTTCTATTGCTGCTCTGACACTTTGGAACAGTCTGCTTTTTGATATTAGATCTGCACAGAGTTCTGGGCATTTTCAAATAATTATTAAAGCACATCTTTTCTCACTGGCTTTTCCTCCATCTTGAACATCTCCCTTTTGGTTTTTGTGTCTTTATCTGTATGTTTATCCATTTTATTTTGTGGTGTTGTATTTTATTTGAGTGCTGTTTATAGTCTTGTATTTTGTCCATCTGTCTCTCCTGTATATTGATAATTTTCTGATTTTATTGTTTTTTGTGTACAGGTTGTTTTAAAATGTGCTTTATGAATAAATTTGACAGGACTTGTTTATTTGCAGGAGATGAAAACAAGAGGGAAAAACTTCTAAACTACAGTAATAAAACAAATTCATATAGGTTTGGTTCTTTCAATCTAATGGTAATGAGGAGGTACAAACTGTGAGCAACAACAGTCCAAATCCTTATGAAATCTAATCATGTTTTTTTGTTTGTTTTCTTTTTAAAAATTGTAATTACTTCCTTCAAACGCTGTTTGGAGAACATCTCTCCTGCTTCCACTACTTGCAGTTATTTTCTTCTCTGCTCAAAAAAAAGACCGAGGTTTGCTATGCCTTTAACAGTTTCTCAGATTAGAAGTCATTTTATTCCAAAAATGTCTTTTCCCCCAATTCTGCGGTTTGCATAAAAAAACAGCACTAGCAACAAGATCCAGGTCAAGGAAAGTTTGCCTGACATGTTTAATTCTCTAAGACTGCTCCTTTAAAAAGCATGTTAAAACCTCAGTAGTGTTGAAAACATCCTCCTAATCTCCTTATCTTTCAGCAGGTTTCTGAAACTGCTGAAAGAGTTGCTCTTCTCCACGAAGACTGAATTTTCTTGGCACATAAAAAATGAGAAATGTGATTTGCCCTAATATTCATCAACATTGAGCTAATTGTGTGTTAAGAAAAGAAATATATCAAATTCACTCATGTCCCAGCAGGCTTGCTACTGGTGTGAATGGCACATAGGTACTGTACATGCTTATAGTGGATCTGGCTTCAAGGGGTAAAAGAAACAGAGAGCAAACAGAATGTTGCTCTCTTGCAGAGATAAGTCAGCCTTATAATGCTTACTTAGAGTATCTCTAAAAATCAAAAGGCAGCATTTCTCTTTGCTTTGCACTGCATTAACAACTACAAACAAGGGAACCAGCAACCAACTGTGCAAAGGTAACAAGATCATCTGAAAAGGGTTTCAATCCTACTAGTAAACTCTTGAAAAGAAAGATGGACTATTTAAAAATATGTAATTTCAAGCTCTTATTACATACTTTGTTTTGTATCTTTGCTGTCAACCTCATCTGTCAAACTGCTCTTGTCAGTTTCTTCTCTAACGTCCTCCAGCATCCAACCCACTTGCATCCTCTTTTTTTTTCTTTTCGATCGTAACCATCAGCACATGCGAGTGACAGCAACGTTCTCCTGTGGCCCCTGATGGTGTTGTGGCAGTGGCAGTGTCTGTGCCTCGTGAACCAACAGCAGGGGGGCGTCCAATTGAAGGAGCGCTAATTATCATGAACCACCTACCAGGAGGAGAGCCCTGACATATCTGTATCATCATGGTCATGAATGCCATTTCTGATCATCAGGACATTTAGCTGGAATAGGCCGATTACTCAACCTGATGGGATGTTTCCAGAGCAACCGTTATGAGATCTTCAGGCAGAGAAGAAAATCATGAAGAAATCACAAAGGTACACATGGAGCATGTTCCTTCAGGATTTATGCTGGCAGGGTGTTACGAGGATGTCAGAACACAAGCCAAAAGGAAATTTACTCTAATTCCTTGACACTAGATAATGAAAATATCTCTAATGATAGTATCTCAACATGAAAAGACATCAGAGCTTTTTATATTGTAATTATGTTGCTGCAAAAAAATATCCAGGTTTAATAGAGTAGATTAATTACAGTGTCTGGCTAAAAGATGTGGCATACTGGCACATCTTAATGGAAGGAGCCTGTTAGTAATATTAAGTTCCACCTGTGTCTGGACATTATGACAAAATGTCTGACCTGAAAGTGGCCAACTGTACAATTTTGCAATGTTTCAAACTTACTCCAACAATACTGCAAAAACCAGCTAGAACATCTTACAATCTGTTAGGCCAGTAACATGACTGGAAATCAGTGTCTGAATTTGATTCAGGGGTGTTTGGGCAGGGAAACACCTAGAATTATGCAAATACTTCAGTAGTAACATTGATGTGAATTGCTGACATCAAATTCAAAAGGCTTGAGATAATGTTTTTCCAAAACAATGACATTTTCAGTTTTGAAAAGTTCAAATGTTGACAACAGTAAAGTTTTCAATGACATGTTTTGAGGGAAATGATCTGACATTTAAAACAACTTCCAGTTTATGTGAAGTTCTACCACCACTTTGAAACACAGGATTCCTGTAAGACAACTATGAGCTGTGTGAGAAATCATCAGTTTCTTTAAGACAGATACATTTACAGTCATCCATCCTTATAGCTGCTTTACAATG
This sequence comes from Atherinomorus stipes, assembly GCA_023101725.1. Classification (NCBI taxonomy): domain Eukaryota; kingdom Metazoa; phylum Chordata; class Actinopteri; order Atheriniformes; family Atherinidae; genus Atherinomorus; species Atherinomorus stipes. The sequence goes on from JALJCO010006772.1 coordinate 562,796, forward strand.
GTCATAGTTTAAGATGGCTATAAATCTGTCCCAGATTACATTGAGCAGTCGTATAGACCATCCAGGACAGGATAGATAATCTTTTGTGCCAACATTTATACCCACAGCAAAAAGGTGAAAAGTTGGAGGAACTGGAGCATTTCAAAGCATCTCCAAAAGCACACAGACAACATACATCTGCCCCTACTGCTAAGTAACAGACCTGATGTTAATATTCACTGAAAAGAAAAAAAGAGAAAACAATTCAACACGGTATTCCATTTTCAAACAAATTTGCAAAACAGTTACCACAGCAGCTTGGGAACATTAGAAAATGAATTTCCCTTCATTTCAACAATCTTGGGGAAAAAAAAATCATATTTTTTTTTCTAGACAGATCACGATCAGATTTTTACCTCTGATGATGGTCATAGCGATGACTCTTTGGGTTAAATTCCCCTCCAACATCCACAACAACATCACATTCTGCCAAGAGTGCTGGGTCCCTGGTCCGAACAATTTTAGCATCCTACAGAGGAGACAGAAAGGATCATAGATACTTTGCCAGGAGGGGAATGATCAAATCTGTATAATGCAAAAGCTCATGCTGTCATTTCATGACAACATAAAGTCACCCCATGCCACACCGGCCTTACAACATGCAAACTCACATATTCTTCAATTTTTTTTTATTTTTTATTATGATCAATTTTTTTTTATTGATTTTTCCGTTTAATTTAAAACAAACAGGCAGATGTGGCAAGCATCGGGTAGGCAATAGTAGCAATAACAGATAAAAAAAAAAAGAATAGTCATATAGCATAACAGAAGAGTGACTAAATAAATATGGCAATATTACCACTCAAGAATACAGATGATATTGACAATAACAAAACCTACATTCTGTCCATAGAATACCACAACATATCCCCCCCCCCCCCCCCCCCCTCACCCAACCCCTCCCACATATTCTTCAATTATGACTTTTTTTTTCAGAACAAAAAGTAGACCTATCTGGTGGGGCATTAATACTACTAATACAAACATCTCACAGGATCACATAACAGCCTAGTAACTACTAGGGATGTGCATTTCAGGCAAAAATACTATTCGATAATCGTGGGGCAGTCATCGGTTGATTTTCGAATATTCGCACCCCCCCCCCCCCCCCCCCCCTCCCCCGCGCGCCCACACCTGCTGCTGCGGAAACAGAGATCTGAGATTTTTCAGAGCTGTCTTTTTATTTTGACAGTATTGATCAAATTTACAGCACAGCATTATAGAACTGTTTCACTGTTTAATCCCATTAAAACATTAAACACACAGGATATTGTTGTTAAGTGCGCCGCTACCGCCAAAAGCTTTCTCTAACACAGGGCAGCGGGAATAATCCTGACATATAAAAACTCAGTATGCAACATATCTTCACTATCCAGGCATAACAAAAATCAATGTAACCATGTGTATTTGCCAAAGGCACAGCCGAACCGTCTTTCTCACATATCCTTCCTATCGAAATTACAATACAAAAGGTGCTTGCGCAGGACCGGGTTTATCCTTTCATCACCCAATAATACCGCCATCACAACAAAACCATGAGCACAGTGCGGTAACTTCAAGCAATAATAATAGGCTTAATAATTTGAACTAATTTTACTGAACATACCTGAGAGACAGCATTGCTGACGTGAACATTTGCAACATGCTCGTCTTCACACAATCTGAGCAATAGTTCAAGACTGTAGCTTACTCCATGTTTTTATTTAGAAAGATCAGCATGTCCACATGCTCGGGATGAAGACGGGAGCGAAGTCTGTTTACAATAAGTCCCGCCGTGGAAAACACCCTTTCCGACGGTACAGATGTGGCGGGCACACACAAGTATGCATTCGCTAATTTTGCCAGTTGAGGATATTTGTTTTCGTTAGTTTTCCACCAGTCCATGGGATCGATCTGCAGTGGTGGGCATTTGTCCTGGCAGTAATGATTCAGTTCAGTCTGGGTGTTGGTTGTTTCGTTGTAATAATCCTCACCAAACAGGGCAGCAATAGCAGAGACAGATGCAGCAGCACTTCGTGGTTTTTTGGCCCTCAGCTCAGTCTCCTCGGATTCAGCTGCGACCGCCTCCACAACCTCTGGTTCTGGCCTGCTCGAGAGGAGATCGCTCACCTTGGCCTGCACGGCAATTTTAACATCATCAGATGTGAACCTGAGGTGCTTGTGCCTCGGGTCCAAGAAGGAGGCGATGTATGCCACTTTGCCTGCGCTGCTGACGTCTGCAGGTGCGAGTCGCCGCTCAAGTGAAGCAGACACGGTGCGCTTGAACTGAGACACTTTGGGGGATTCGCCCTCATTTTCTTTGAGGTGCTTTGAAATGAGAGTTGTTGTTACCGGATAAACCATGGAGATGGAGACTCCAGACTCTCCGCACAACGCAGTCGTAGCGTGCTTCAGTGAGTGTAGCACTGGCATGAGCTCCTCCATCACACTCCAGCTGTCATCTGTCAACTCCAGGGTTCGTGCATCTGACAGTTTGGTGAAAGCTCTGTCTGACAAGACGGCAGATATCGCCCATCTTTGTTCGAGTAGTCGCTGGAACATGTCGTAAATAGAATTCCACCTTGTACGGCAGTACTGGACTAATTTGTGCTCTGGTAAGTGCTGAAGTTGTTGTTTTTGTTTCAGTGCTTGTGTTGCTGTTGTACTGTGATGGAAATGTGAAACCAAACGGCTGGCAGATGCAACTACGTGGTTTATGGTTTGAAGCTTGAATCCATCATTTATAGCGAGCTGCAGTGAATGTGCGAAACAAGGCTGAGAGTCCCACGCCGCGTGCTCGGTGTTGGCTCGCACCATGTTGCTAGCGTTGTCATGGACACAGGCTATGACTTTTCCGCTGATCCCCCAGCGGTCGGTAGCGGTGGAAAGCACATTGGCAACGTTTTCAGCTGTATGCCGCTCTGGCATTGCTTTGGTTTGCAGAACAGCACTCTGCATTTTCCAGTTTTGTATGTAATGGCAGGTTATTGTCACATATGATTCCGTTGTCAGCGCTGTCCAGGAATCAGTTGTCAGAGCCACTTTTTCGACTTTCGTTAACAAAGTGCGCAGCTCACATACTTGATCATCAAAAAGTTTCTCGAGTCTTGCTGTAATTGTTTTTCTCGACGGGACTGAGAACTCTGGCTCAACAAATGCCATCAAACTCCGAAAACCCTCACCTTCAACGAAGCTGATGGGGAGCATGTCTTTTGCGATCATCTTTGAGATGAGGGACGCCGTTTGCTCCGCACGTCTGTCATCACATGTACGTTTTCTGGAGGCAAAGCTGGTAATTGACTGTTGCTGTGACGACGGCCCGCCGCTTTCACTCGGATGCTTTGCTCTCATATGACAGTGCATGGTTGTCGTAGACCTGTGATATGAAAGCTTTGCCTCGCAGAGTTTACATTGTACCTCTGTTTCGCTCGTTTTTTTGAAATAGCTCCACATGAGACTTTTTGACGGCTGCTGCAGTAATCTCTCCATTGTGCCTTCTCCGGTTTGTTTCTTCCTCTACGAAAAATGGCTTGGCATCTTGCCCGCCACAGTGTGTATCATCACATGGTATGCTGCACCCGTGCGGTAGCCGCCAGAAATACAACCTTTTTTTCGCCAGATTCACTATTCGTTTTTATGATTTACTATTCGTTGTTTTTATAATTTAACGACTATTCGAATATTCGAAAATCGATGCCCATCCCTAGTAACTACTTAGTGATACAGCGTTTTGACAGTAATATGAAACAAATTTGCCAGTCGTCAGTAACTGAGTTTAATCTAATCAGTGACTCTGGGCAACGTTTAGAAAACTGAGCCTACTTGTTATTATTGCAATGTTATGATATTTCCATAGATATTTGCGTCAGACAGTTTTATATAATACTATCCTCCTCAAAATAATTCATGCCCTCTTAATGAAAAGGGGAGAAAAAAATTAGCTGCAACTGAAATTAGTTTAAATTTACTTAAGTAATTATAAATCAAAATTTAACGAAAATCACGACATTAGTTTTGAATTGTGATTTAACAGAAATATTAAAAACAAGCAAGCAAACAAGTGTGATGGGGCTCCTAAACTAAAATTTTGCTGAACAACACTGAGGTAATCACTGCAAGTGTTTTCTGTAACATTCAACAAGACTTCTGCATCTGTTGACAGGTATTTTGGCCCACTGTTCATGAGCAAGGTACTTTAACTTGTCTGGCACAGTTTTGTTTTATTTGTTCGTTTGTTTTCAATATTATTTTTCAACCACAATTCAAAAGCAATTTTATTTAACTGAATTATAATCTAATGAAAAAAATGTCTTTTATTACTTTTTTTTTTTTAAGTTTCTTGTTATTTGAATAACTATGTGAATTTAACCTTTTCTTTAATAGGAGGGTATTTGAGGCCGACCGTGGTTCTAAACCAGTGCTTCTCAATCCTGGTCCTCAGCGACCCCTGCACTGCTGGTTTTCAAGATATTCCTACTTCAACACACCTGACTCAGATGAATGGCTCGTTAGCAGGCTTGCTAAGAACTTGATGAGCAGTTGAGTTGATCTGAATCATGTGTGGTGGAGTTGGAAAACTGGAATACATGCAGGGCAGGGGTCCTTGAAGACCAGAATTGAGAAACCCTGTTCTAAACGCTTTGGGTCATAAGGCTACACCTTGTCATCCAGTCATAATCATAAGAATGTAAAATTTATCTTCTTTATCCAGTTCTGCCCTAATTACTGGCTGTATCAACACAAAGGAGGTTTTGGTGCCACTTGACTGCGACAACAGACTTTTATAAATGTTACATAACTCTGAATTTGAACTTAGCAACAGCTAAAAATTTGAACCAATTTAACAGTTAATAGGCTTTATGCACAACTCCACTACTTCCTTACTTAAGCCAGCTCCTTTGTCTCCTGTCTTTCATTATTGGGCAATTTGATTAATCCAGATGTGCCTGACCTCAGTAACCACGAGGACAATGGCCAGACACACCTGGATTAATCAGTTTGTCCAGTAATGTAAGACAGGAGACAATGGAGCTGGCAAAAGTAAGGAAGTAGTGGAGATATGCATAAAGCCCATTCCAACTTAAAATTAACTGTTAAATTGGTTAAAATGACCAATTTTTGGTATTTATGATCAACTTAGTTATGATGATTTTTAACCTCAAACATTCAATATACACTTACCGGCCACTTTATAAGGTACACCTATCCAACTGCTCAAACACAAAATTCTAATCAGCCAATCACATGGCAGCAACTCAATGCATCCAGGCATGTAGACATGGTCCAGACGATCTGCTGCAATTCAAACCAAGCATCAGAATGGGGAAGAAAGGTGATTTAAAGGTTGAATATGGAATACGGACAGAACAGCGACATCACGTGTGTCTTGGTTGTAGTTGCAATGGCAGAAAAACAACTCCAGCCGCTGGGATGCCAGGCTCACTGCCGATACGCAAGTGACCAACAGTCTGCAGCATTTCCAACAAGTAACGCAGAGGAGTTTATAACCGACAGCTAACGTTAGCCATGTTAGCAAACAAGCTAGCTTACCGATCCAGGAGGAAAGTCGCCTTTTCTGTGTTTTGACTCCGTGGAAAACGTTTATGTGGGTCCATTTAGTGAAGTCTTCACCTAAATTTACTCCAGGTTTTGCTCTTCCTAGGTCACTCCTCCTCAGAAACAGATAGCAATATTTCCAGGGCTCTGAAGCAGCTGCTTCACTCGTCATCTCCACGGTTTTTCCCTGCACAGGCCTGACTATGACCGAAATATTGTTTCCACACAGAGATCGTATTTGGCAACCTGCAATGGCGGCGTGTATTGGCTTATAGACGTAAATAAATTGCCATTATCGAACCCGTCAAAATTGATTTTATAATTATTTTTAGGCTAAATATAATTTTTCTGGGAAATGTTGTACTTTCATTCTGTACACCCCCAAACGACCTGTGGAGGTATTATTTTTGAAAAAATATAGCTTTTAATAAAAATGTTCCATATTCAACCTTTAAGTGATTTTGAACATGGCATGGTTGTTGGTGCCAGATGGGCTGGGCTGGGTATTTCAGAAACTGCTGATCTACTGGGATTTTCCTGCTCAACCATCTCTAGGGTTTACAGAGAATGGTCTGAAGATGAGAAAATATCCAGTGAGCAGCAGTTCTGTGGGCGCAAATGCCTTGTTGATGCCAGAGGTCAGAGGAGACTGGCCAGACTGATTTGAGTTGATAGGAAGGCAACAGGTGTAGTTCCTTTGCCCACTTTGGGCCCCTTAGTACCAATATAGCATGGTTTAACCACCACAGCCTACCTGAATATTGTTGCTGACCATGTTCATCCATTTATGACCACAGTGTAGCATCTTCTGGTGGCTACTTCCAGCAGGATAATGCACCATGTCACAAAGCGTGAATCATCTCAGACTGGTTCCTTGAACATGACGATGAGTTCACTGTACTCCAGTGGCCTCCACAGTCACCAGATCTCAATCCAACAGAACAGCTTTTGGGTGTGGTGAAACGGGGGATTCTCATCATGGATGTGCAGCCAATAAATCTGCAGCAACTGCATGATGCTTTCTTTTAAATATGGAGCAAAATCTCTGAGGAAGGTTTCCAGTACCTTGTTGAATCTATGCCATGAAGTTCTGAAGACAAAAGGGAGTCCAACCCGGTACTAGTAAGATGTACCTTATAAAGTGGCCGGTGACTGTATGTTTCACCTCTTTGGGAGATTTATTTATCTGTACAGCAGCACCTCCACGTGGTGTCTAATAGAATGACATGAGTCAATATAGAAGAACGATTTTATAATTTTAGAAAACTGACAAAACAAAACAAAACCCTAAGTGAAGGTATAACAAAGGTATAACATCGATTTGTGGTCTCCTTGTGTAAACTGCAGCAGTCCGACAGTGAAAAGAAAATTTATGTAAGGATGTGTAATAAACCTCCAAATCTCCCTTCTATCCATTGTATTAAGTTATATTTAATACTCACCGCATACTCAGGCAACTGGCGGAGGAAAAAACAAGCCAGCACTTCGTCGCAGTGAAAGGTGCCGTTGTGTGTCCCAATCTTTTTAATAGTCATGTTTTCAGTGCAGACTCTCTTGGGTTGACTCGACATGTATCGTGGTTCTGTGCGAGAAGGGGCTACAAAAAGTAAAGAACCGCAGTTAGTCTGTAAATGTAACTTCCGTGAGGTACTAAGAGGTTTACTGGTGACAACTGGAGACGACACTTTAGTTAGTCTAAGCGCAACAACACGCACACGCCACATTCAGTTACTTGGTTACCCGCGAGAGTAGCAAAAGTGGAGGAAACATTTGGCAGCCGGACCGGATGCACGTTATGTGAATCGGGTCAGTCAAAAACGTGTAAAGCCTTATTGTGTTTTTCATGCTGACTTTTATTTATTTATTTGTTTTTTTTAGTAAGTCAGGGTGTTTGTGATAGTAAAATACAGTTAACTTGTGTTACATAAAATATGACCATTTACCATATTTTTGCAAGAATGCATTTTATGTTAGGGGACAGCAGAGGGCGTTGCAGATGCTAGAATAAACACAAAACTAGTTCTTTAATCTTTATGAACGCAAAATTAAGAGCAAATTAATTCTTTATACAAATGTTTTTTATCATCTTAATAAATCAAAGCATTTATAGGCTTTTGGAGTCATATCATAAATACAAATGTAATATTTTTTAATAGAGTATGGAACACATGAGCTCATGCATCACTGTAAGCAGTTAAAGCAAATTGCTCTTCGATTTCAAAGTGAACATATATATTCCCAAAACACGTTAAATTGCTAATAACAGCTTTAAGATTAGCAAATCATTGCATTCATGTTTTATTACCCTTCATGCTGTATTCTTTTTATTTGAATTCAGTACAAATCCAGAGCTCTGGACAAACTTCCTATGATTTTATCAGCCTTTTATATGTTTATTCATCTATTTCTGTTTTATTATTATTAGTTATTTTGTAGGATTTTGTGCAGTAAAAAACAAAAATTAATATGCTATAACTTTGAGCCGACAAACAGACTACCAATGTCTTCTTTTGCTTGATTACTTTGTGTTTGTTTTCCTGACTATTTGTTTTAGGACTTTAAAAACAAAAGATGGCAATTGAAAGCCAATTGATTCACTTTGTTCCAAATAGTTATCATAAATACCAATTAAACTCTAGCCACAGAGAGAAAACATCACAAAAACAAAATCCAGTAATGGGCTTTATGCACATCTCCAGTACTTCCTGAACATAGTAGTACTGCACCTTTGTTTCCTGTCTTTCATGATTGGATGAACTGGTTAATCCAGGTGTGTCTGACTTCAGCAAATGGTCAGACACACCTGGATTAATCAGTTTATCCAATCATGAGAGACAGGAAACAAAGATGTAGTACTAAGTTCAGGAAGTACTGGACCTGTGCATAAAGCCCATTGGTAATGTAAATATGACATTTGATTCAATGTCTCAATTAAATCAAACATACACCTAAATTACTAATGTCGACATTATGTCATACTAAATAATATAATTTTTTTAATTTTTAGTTTGAAGTGGTTTGGTGTAGAAATCCACATCTTATATTTTCATATTAATTTCATTTATTTGTATATATCTACACTTTTTGTACATATCGTAAACAATTCTAAATGGCTATAAGAATGAACAGAAGTCTGATTTAGTTTTGATCCCAAATCTCGTTCTCGCGACATTACCCTTAAGGTTTGTTGACAAGGTAATTAACCAGATGGGACCCCTGTATTTGAGGTGGACTGCCAGAGGAGGTTTTCATGGTCTTCTTGTCTGTTAACACCTTTCGTTATCAGCCGACCCACCCGTGGAAATTAACTCACTACGCCTTGTTTTCCAACCACGACAAGCCTTAAAAGGTAGGTTTTTCAAAGCCAATTAGGTTTCCATTGTATTTTTTTCTGCAGCCTATGTTTTCTCCTTTCCATTCTTTAGATATCATGTTAAGTGCTTATCTGACATCGTTTATATATTATAGGAGAAAACGTTCACATCGTGTATTGTTGCTGAAATGCAGGTTGTGACTTTATTTCGGAAAAATGTAGTTATCCATACTAAAACATTTTAGTAGGTCGGATAAGAGGGAATATTGGTTGAAACTTTAACAGCAGATGGCGCCTGAGGGTCAGCCATGCACTCGACTGCAAATCACCGGTTTACCAGGCTCGTTGACAACTCTTTATTTTAGCCTAATGAAATCGATCAATATTGATTTGGGTGGGGGTAGTCCATTTTCCTGAAAGGTATGGTAGACTCCTTCAAAAGACTTACGGAAGGCGATTCTTAAGGACAAAAACATTGTGTATCCCTCTAAAAAGATGTAATTGATCAGATAAAAGTAGATCTTTGTTTCTTTAAGAGTTCTGTGTCTGTTTCAGGGCATATATGTACTGAATGATTAAAAAAAATAAATCCTGGAAATGTTCTTCAAGTTATAGTTAAAAAGAATAAAACAAAGCATTTACAAAATCATTGTTTATTCCACAAAGGAACATCATCAGTATCAGCTACTACGATTAATCAATTAAAAATGAATTCACATTTTCATTTTCTAATAATTCTGGCATTGTATTGTGTTGCTTCATATTGTAGATTAAATAGCTTTTGAATCTGCTATATTTTTCAGTTTCCATTAGGCCAGGGGAGTCTAGCTCTGGTCCTCGAGGGCCATAATCCTGCAGGTTTTCTATGCCTCCCTGCTCCAACACACCTGACTCAAATTAATAAGTCATTGTGCAGAACTTCATACACTGTTAGATTCATTTAATCGTGTCAGGTGTGTTGGAGCAAGAAGGGAAAGAAAACCTTCAGGACATCACTTCGGACAACCCTGCATTAGTCCTTTGTAGTTCATAATCAGCACCATGGACAACGCACTGCAATGACACCTGACTGAGCTGTGATAGATGTGTGTTGGACCTGAGGCTTATAATTTGTGTCTGTAACATCCTCCATAAAGGAATGGACTCAACATGGAGTTAAGTCCGAACTTGCCAAACTTTAATTCATCCTGAATTTACATGACCAACATGTTTTTCTTTTCTTTTCCGCCTGGATTATGTAAAATCATGCCAAAAGGTATCTAGACATAATTAAATAAGTGATAGGAATGTTGTATTTAAAATACCTATGTGCAGAATTAAAATTGAACTAAAATGAAAATTGTATTTGGATCATTTTAACAGGTTTGTGTAAGAAACAAGTCAAATTCTTTAACCAACTGAGCAAATAAAAGATAATAATTGGATAAAACAACTCTTTAGTTTGTGGCATCAACAATTTTCTTCTCTGCCTAAAAAGAAAAGTAATTCACACACCCATGCACTCCCTGACTAACACCTGACTCCATAAACATTTTGAACAGGGTAATTTTTGTGCAAGTATCTGCATTAACTCCACAATGGCTTGTAGATTAGATACTATCCTATTAAACATTGTCGAACATTGTTGCTTTGATTCAAAATATCAAGCAAAAATATTGTGCTGAAGCATCATTTCTATACAAAGACTGCTTTTTTTTACAGCTTGAAAGGGATTGGACAAAACTGGAATAAATATAACTATCAGGGTTATTTTTTATGCTCGGATGGAAAAACGTCTGCAGTCACTTACCAAAAGGCCAGAAATCATGTGTTTTTTTTATCTTATGCTTCCTCCGCTGCGGTACTTTTCCAGCCATTACTATATGCTGACAGCTGCTGCTTGTTTGTGGGTCTTTCTGGCTTCTGACTTTGATCTTCAGTCAAGGAAAATTGTTCTCATTTTGGTTGATGTCACCATACAAACACTCCCTTTTTATCTCTCAAATTGTGTGTGTGTTTGTTTGTTTGTTTGTTGTTGTTATCTTGTTTTTAGGGGGGGGGGCGAGGGGGGACATTATCCATTTGTATTATTAAGGGGCCATCCTATCAGATTCTGCCTGATTTAATCAAGTACAACTCAATGCTTTTCAGAATTCCTCTATCATTAGTCTACTATCAGTCTCATTATCTATAAACACCAATTATTTGTTTAGTATCTAGTCAAACATGCCCATTTGTTAACTATGTTTGCACCTTGCTGGTTCATTCCTGCTTTTTAACAATGTACCAAACTGTTGATTGAGCTAATATGATTAGCCTGCTCTGTTTATTCGTCCTCTTTATCACCTGCATCTGCATCTCTTCAAACTACTTGCGTACAGTTTCCATAAAATGTTGGCAGATGCAAATTAAGCACTTGGAGCTGTTATACTCTCAGTACATTGTTAAATAAAGAAGATAGGTCAGTTAGGCTATGAAACATCTTAGCAGCTATTTCCATGTTAATCTGAGACAGTCAAACTAAAGGAGGACAAGACAAAAGTCCTTAATTTGTAAATGAAATATTTTATTACACGGAAATTGAGATTCACATTGTGATTATTTCATTTCAAACCTGCTTGAGCTTGGAACTGACAAAATTACTTGATAAAATTAGTCCAATGACTAGATTTTAGTCAGTGACTGACTATATAAATTGCATGTTACTTTCCAGCACCATTTACCCATGTTAAAAAAAAAAAAACAACATATATATAATAAACAATAGCAACATATCAACATAAATCAACCTAGAAACATAACTGTCTGCCACTTTCAACATCAAGATATTCTTAAACTGGCTTCCATCTCTCCCGTAATTTATGTCCTGACAATCTCACTGGAGCATCAGTTCCATCACAGTATCATAGAAGATAATAATTGTCCCTCAGCTGAATTAATGACTCTTAATACTGTTAATATGTGATCCGCTGAAGTAGGCAATTAGCATAACTTTGTATAATTGGAGACTGGTATACCTCCAGAATACAAATTTTGAAAACAATGCCATGCAGAATATATTAGGCAAATGTGATCTCCTCATGTTTTATGTGTGGGCAGAACAGGGAAACCACACAGGGAGAAAAAAAAAAAAAACATTTTTAATTCAAGATAAGTGACAGACATGTCATGTGATGGGTAACTGGACGATAACAATGATATTCAAAGGAAAAAAATCTATTTATTGGCTTATGAAAATAGCCACGTGGTACTGGGTAGAACAACAGAAAAGTAAGCAATCATTTGTAATTAATAAAAGTCATATCTGGTATTTAATATTTGTCTCATCTGTTTGAGACAAAATGAATTAAAATATTGTTGCATAAAAAGAGTCATGGGAAATCCAGTTTTTGGATTCACAGCAGGAAGGCATGGCAGCTATCTCCTCTTCCCGTAAATGAAATGAGTCATAGTCGCAAGTAAAATGAAATAAACAAACTGAAGATACCGTCGACCCACAGCCCCAGCCTCTTGTGCTGCTGACCATCCAGCACTGTGTAGACTGCCATCTCCCGATTGGCTCCCCTCAAACCGCGAGATACAGTTGTGGGTGTTGACTGAGGAAACGTCACAGAGCCTGATTTTTTTTTTTTTTTCTTTTCTGCTTCCAGTCTTACATGCAGCAATGATGGGAAATGAACCTGCACTGACTTTCCTTAAAAGGAAGAGAAATCACATAGTTCAATCAGAAGTCAATTATGTGCTGTAGGGACAGTGAACATCACATACCACCTGCATTATGACACATGTGGAAAGCAGAAAGTGCACCGTGGGTTTTGGAAAAGGGGACAACAGAGTAGAGATGTGGCTTTTTAATTTATAAGAAGTCCCATATTCATGGTAAAAAAAACAAAAATGGCTAAAGCAATTGCTTTGTTACATGAAGTAAATGATTTTTATTGTTCCATATCTGACTTATTGTGTAAAAATTTGTTGAACTGCATGTAAAACCTGCATGAGTCCAGATGTCAATTTACAAAGAAGAGCAATAAGAATCATTAGTAAGCAGACATAAAGATACATCCAATCCATTATTTGTAAATTTACAATTCCTAATCTAGTATTGACTACATTGTTTTGAAGTGGATGTATAAATCTCATAGGAAATGTTTACAAATCAGTCTGAAAAAGATTTGAAAAAAGACAAAGCCATTATAATTCAAAAGGATGTGAGATATTTATGAAACCAAGATTCACAACAAAAGTGTTGCAGCAATGTGTTTTAGTGGACAGAGTCAGTTTCTGAAACAATCTGGATAAAGGAACTGAATGAGATAATTCAATTATTATGTTTTAAGAATTATTAAAGCTGCTTTGATAAGAAAATAAAATGAAGTTAAATTGTTTTGCTCTGTTTTGATCTGTGGTGTGTTGTAGATAGTATATAAAGAGTAAAATACAAAGTATCTGTTGGAAATTGATAGCATATTGCCCTGGAGTAGGTTTAGCTCCATTTTATTTATATGTTTGGTTAAATATTAATTATTTTTAATTATTTAAATAATTTTTAATCATCTAATTATTTGAGTGAGGGGACCGGATTATATAAGATTTTTCTTTTTCTATTTTTTAACAGGATTTTGATTATGTTAATTATTACACAAACAAAAGAACTCATTTTTTTCTTCCTTTTTCCTTTTCAAATGAGATACAATCCAAATTTCCCTGAAAACCAAAAACAGAGACAGCATTAAAATGGTCAGCATAATTATTAACTCCTCGTTTGGACCAGCTGGTGATCTGCTGCACTCAAGGGTATTTGGGAAGTGTAGTTAATCCAATGATAATCTTGAGCATGGTTTACACATATTATCGCTTTAATTGCTACTTGTGCTGTGTACAATTATACTGTCACCAATTACATGGCTGTAGTTTACTTGCTTGTCTAAGCATTTAGTTCCCTATAATAGATGCTTTTATCAACACAAGCCAGTGAAGCCACCAAAACTTCCGTTAATGGGTTTTCCATTTGGCATAATGAATTAATTATACGCTCCCAAGTAGAGTAGTGCACGATAACGCTAATCGTTAATGCTATATATACAGGAGTTGGTGAAGAGAAATGGAGAAGATCTGAAGAGATGGAGAATTGAAGTTGATGTTGCTGATAAAAGTGTGTGTGTGTGTGTGTGTGTGTGTCCACATCCATTAAAATGCAGAGTATGTTCTCCAGTGTGAGTCACTCCTGCTCCCCCATCCCTCCCATCCACCCACCTACCTCACAGCACCACCAGCATCTAAGTGTAGTCACCGCCTAATATTATGCCTCTGACTTCACACCGGCCAACTTAGGATTCTGTTTCTACGGCAACATCCTCGGACCCCCTCCTTCCTTTTTCTACAGCACCACCCCCACTACTTCCCGGCACAGATCATGTGACTTTCAGGAAGGCTTCTCCAACCTCCCCCTTTATTGTTATTAACCCTCTCCTGACTGGGTCGCTGCCAGAGGCTCTGAGCAGCAGGCTACCCTGGCTGCCTCGCTGTTTCCGTGCTCTTTCAAAGGAAAATGAGACATGCCTCTATTCTCCTCAAAAGATCAAAGCAATGATTGATCTGGGACTTTGATTTGCATTTTTTTGAAAGTGAATGACAGAATGAGTCGATATGTTTCTTCACTTGTCTGGTGCTCTTGTGGCTATGAGCATTAGAGTGATCTGGAAAGTTTAAAACTAACTGAATCCATATTATGCATATATTAGTGGATAATTCATTTATTTAGATGTAATTTCTCTAACATTCTTCCTAACTACAGATTTAAATTTTTAACTCCATTCAATTTTTGCAGTTTTGCTTTATTGTCAGTGTTCTTATCGCTGTTTTCAGTTTTTGAACATTCTTGCTTGCTGACTGTCCAGCATAAAATAGTAAAGGAGCCCTGTCATGGAAAATGGACTTTTATGAGCTTTTAATCATGTTAGTGTTATTTCCTCATAAAAACGTAAGCTAATATTTTTCTTCATTCATGCATATTCGAGTAATCTATATGAATATTCAGTCAGAGCCGGTTCAGACCTCCAAGGGGCCCTAGGCAAAATTCTGGTAAGGGGCCCTCTAATGGAACAGCAAAAACTTTCAATAGTTGCACATGACACCCAGTGCTTTAAACATAAAAATATATATATTGCACATCTGTGGATGTGCCTGCACTGGGTGATAAAGCTGGCGCATCTGTGCCTGTCCTAGATGAACCTGCTCTGTCTGTGCTGCTGCTTGTAGGAGAAAACTTAAACACAGCACCCGTTATATGGATACGGCTAATATTAATTCATCTCCATCAAATTGGCTGTGCTTGTTTTACTTTCATATACTTCAAATGTAGGCAATTATTTATATTCTCATTTATCATACAAATGATTAATTTAGCACCATTGTCAGAATATTTTGTGAATTTTAATTCTTATATTCTTATAAAATATCTGCATGTTGTCCTCAAAATATTCAGACCCTCCAGTTAAAGAAAAAATCAGCTGTCACTGAAATAAGTTGAAATTGACAAAAGTAATAATAAATAATTCTATGAAAAATTGTTGATTTTTGATTGTGGCTTGACAGAAATCTAAAAAAAACACACACACAAGAAATAAAACAAGTAAACAAGCACAATGAGGCTCTGAAGCTAAAATGTTGTTGAGCAACACTTTGAGACAATCATTGTAATCAGATGTTTTCTTCTAATGTTCAAAAGACTTCTACACCTGCTGACAGGTATTTTGCTCCACTGTTCATGAGAAAAGTGCTCTGATGTGTCTGGGATAGTTTTGTTTGTTTGTTTGTTTTAAATGATATTTTCAACCATAATTCAAAATCAATATTTTCCTTCACTTAATTATAATTTTACTATTTTTCAAAGATTCATTATTAGTTTCTTTAGTTTGTTGTTATTTGAATTACTATTGTGAATATAGCCTTTTATTTAATTTAAGAGTATGAATAACTTTGAGGACGACTGGACATTTGCCTGTTGGTTATCCAAGCAAACAAAATTAAATCCATTTACCTTTTATTGTTTTGTAAGTACAGTTGTAACTTCAAAACCGAAACTAAACTGATAGCAGCCAGCAAACCGGAGCCCCCCCCCCCCGGTAATTTAGGGCAAACTTGTACGAGTCCTTCCCATTCTCCCACCGAGAGCAGACAGTTACCTGACTGCTGTTCCTGCGGTTCATCCTCATGTTCTTTCCTTCTCATTTCCTCGTATCCTTTAACTCCGCTTCATCTCTCACTTCTCTCCAGCCTGATGTGCTGGAAATGCGCGACGGGTGGTGACGTCGTCAGGGTTTTTCTTTTACTTTTTTTTTTTTTTTTTTTTTTTTAAATCCCTTCACTGGGCCTTTATGAGTTTGCGGGGCCCTACGCAACGTGCGTAGTGTGCGTATTGGGTGAACCGGTACTGTATTCAGTCCAAGCTTTAGTTCCCTTCAAACAGCTGACCACCACTGATCTACGTAGATAGGTGGCACCAATCATGAAGCATCAAATATGGGTTCTCAGTATCGTAGCAAGACGCCCACTTTGTTTGAGAGAGACTTCAAGAATCCTTAATTATCCACTTTCTCTGAGGAGGAGGCAAACAGCCTGCTGGAAGACTTTCTCTGAGACAGGGAGTCATAAGCTAATATGTGTATTTTACATTTTTTTTAGCTCTAAACAGCTGCAAGTTTGAAAATGTGGTTGCATTCGGCATGAAGGTTTATTTGTTGTTAGATTTTGTCTACAGGAGCACAGAAAAAAAAGACAACTTTGTGTGTGAACTTTACTTCGGGGATTACTTCTGAAACCTAACATAATTTCCACAATAAAAACACCTCATGGACAGAAAACACCAGTAAGTAAAACCATATATTCCCAGCTCAATGCTAACCCTTAGCTATGGCTTGTTAGCTAATGATATGGTATTTACTTGTCAGGGGTATCTGTGGTACCGCATGTGCCTCCATATCAGACACTGGGTCAAGCACATACAGTACAGCTCCGTAACAGGTGATCCATCTTATTCTGTTGAATTCGATGATCCATTTAATCGTGTTTCCAGATATCTAACCACGAGCTACATTGCTGTTATTAACTACAAAATCTGTGACCCTCCAGAATCTGCGACTGTTCCAAGGCGATGTCATGAAATGGGCGTACCCACACACCAAGAGCTTCGGTGGTTTGCAGGAGTCAGCCGTTTTACTTCCATGTTGGAAATTAGAAACATAAAAAACTAATATTTAAAGGGATTAGAGGCAGGAATTGTGAAAGAATAAACAAGCAGGTCCAGCTTTTTAATGCTAATGGGTGATGAAGTGTTAAAAACAAAAAGAATGAGCCCACCCACGTATCTCTCCGTTGCCTTGAACGGGCTGTGTACTGCATATGCGCTGCGATTCGGTGGCCGCGCTGTCCTGCGGATGTGATGTCAATTCATGCTGCATGCAACTCCCCCGACAGTTTTGATACAGGAAGGAGACAGTTGCAGTAAATTCAAACACTGCAAGGGATAGTTAGGGATTCTTCTGCTGTCAGCAAACGATCCAGATCAACTGAAAGACACAAAAAAGTGTCACAACGAAGAAAAAGACTTAATCATTGTAGTAAACAACATTATAGCTTTAGTTTGTGCCTACTGCTGTGACGACTTGGCTCGTGGCTGCAGTTACCCGCAGCACCAGTCACAGCAGTCGTGAGTCTCATTTCTTAATCTTGCCTTTAGTCCCTTTAGCACCAAATTACCTATTTATAGTAATGAGGGGAAGATATTTAGCACATGCCTGTAGTTGACTTTTAGAACATTTGAAAAGCATGATATGGCTCCTTTAAACTTAGCAGTTTTCTGTAATTCATCACTATTTCACCTTAGGGTGCTTAACAGACAGAAGAATTCAAGTCAGATTGATAATAGCCTAGCTAAGGAAACCAACAGATAAGATCGAATCTTGGCTTGACCCTGTCCAATCCCTCATCCTGAGCAAGCATGGAGTGGTGACGACAGTGGGAAGGAAAACACCCTTTTAACAGGGAGGAAAAACCTCAGGCAGTCCTCAGTTAGAACAGCCATCTGCCTCAACCTGCTGGGGTGGAGAAGACAGAAAGAGAGACCAACAGATATTGCGACTTTTATCCAGCCAGACCTGCTGAAAGAGGAGAAACACAGTTAATGATGCAATACTGTCACAAGTTTCTACATGGAGAAGCAGAGATGAGTGGGAAAGGAAGAGCCCAGTGCATCCTGAATGTCCCGCAGCAGTCTAAACCTATAGCAGCTTAACTAAGGGATGGCTAACCATCCCTAACTTTATCAAAAGGCGGTTCTAGAAACCTGTTTTATATATGAGCCAAAAGACAAATCCTGGTCAAAAATGACTCCAAGATTCTTCACCGTAGTGCTGAAAGCCAAATTAGAGCCATCCCGATCAACTATAAAGCTAGACAATTTAGTCCTGAGTTTTCAGGTCCAAAAACAACAACCTTGGTCTTGTCTGAATTTAGAAGCAGAAAAATCAGAGTCATCCATGTCACTTAAGCTACGTTCACACCGCAGGTCTTAATGCTCAATTCCGATTTTTTGTCAGATCCGGTCTTTTTGTGTGGGTGTTCACATTACATTTCTAAATGTGGCCTGTCCACTGACTGCAATATGAACATCTCACGCTTCTCAAGTGACACGCATGCTCAGTTACACATGAGTGACATCACGCACGTAACGGTGGTCATGGAAACTAATGCAAACAAACATGGAAGTTCCTGGCATTTGCGGGCTCACGTTGAAAGCAATTTGTGGCGGCAGTCGGCAAATTGTATGAGCGGGTTTTGTGACGACGGAGGAAGAAGAGAAACGCATTTGTGATGACGTCTCAGTGGAACAACTGCTGCAACATGTGTACAGAGGAGTGTGTGGCTGCTGCATAAGAGCTGGAGTGGTGGATGAGGATGTTTCAGATCAGATGTTCTGAGGGAATCACATCTCTCCACAGATATGATGTCACCAAGCACTTAAGCCACGGTAGAAATAAACTTATAGATCACAGTGATCAGCTGATTACTGAGCGCGTGCAGAGGAGGAGGGGGGGGGGTTATGCT
This sequence comes from Atherinomorus stipes, assembly GCA_023101725.1. Classification (NCBI taxonomy): domain Eukaryota; kingdom Metazoa; phylum Chordata; class Actinopteri; order Atheriniformes; family Atherinidae; genus Atherinomorus; species Atherinomorus stipes. The sequence continues at coordinate 581,766 of JALJCO010006772.1, forward strand.
GGAGAGAAGTGGCTTTATTTAAGCTAATGCTGCACATTTATCACCCGCGGTTCTTCTCTCTACCTGCTGTAGTCAACCCGTCTTTCTTTACCAGACGCATTTCACACACACCTTTTCTCTTGTGGCGTCTCGGCACGCCTCCTCCGTGTGTGCACACCGTCTCTCACTCACCTTCACACACTGAGCTGCCTGGACCACATAAAAGTTTCCCACAACACTTTCATTAGTTTCCAGGTTGATGTTCAATCAGAGCCAGAAAAATAGGATGTACAGTGGCTTGCAAAAGTATTCATACCCATGACCAAAACTAAATTGCTCAGAAAAGAACAAAGCAAAAGTGGGTTTCACCTTTTTATATGAAAGGAAATGGCACAAACTCAACAATCCATCACTGTTCTTGTTCGTAAGCACTCTTTACTATGAATAGGTTGCATAAGTTTGTATGTCATTGTTGCAAAAGTATTCACACTAAGTCATTAAGTCACAATCAGTACTTGGTTGCAGCTCCTTTGGCAGCAATAACAGCTACCAATCGCTTTGGATAGCCACCAATGAGTTTTGTGCAATGGTCCTTGGACAGTTTCGCCCACTCCTCTTTGCAATACTGCTCCAGCTGAGTCAGGTTACTTGGTGACCTTCGGTGGACAGCAATCTTCAGATCCCTCCACAGGTTTTCTATTGGGTTGAGATCTGGGCTTTGACTGGGCCAGTCTAGAACCTTCACTTTCTTCTTCCTGAACCATTCTTGTGTCACTCGAGCCGTATGTTTTGGATCATTATCCTGTTGAAAGGTGAACTTCCTCCCCAAGCTTCAGGCTTTTTGCAGATTTGAAGACGTTTTCCTCCAGGATGTTGATGTATTTTGCACTATTCATAATCCCTTGCACACGGACAAGCTCACCAGGACCGGAGGAAGAGAAACAGCCCCATAGCATTATATTCCCACCTCCATGTTTCACGGTAGGGATGGTATGAGCTGGATCATCAGCTGTGTTAGATTTGCGCCAAACATACTTCTTGGCGTTCAGGCCAAAAAGTTCTATTTTTGTTTCATCTGACCAGATCACACGTTCCTACATGTGTGGTGGCATACTGCAAACGAGCCTTGAGATGTTGTTTCTTCAGATATGGCTTCTTCTTTGCAACACGCCCATAGAGACCTTCCTTGTGTAAAGTGCGGGATATTGTGGACTTGTGTACGTTAGTCCCAGCACCCTGGAGAGACTTCTTCAGGTCTTCAAGAGTGACGGAGGGGTTTGCTCTGGCTTCCCTGAGCAATTTCCTTTTGCCTTTTGCCGTGATCTTGGAGGGACGCCCTGTTCTTTGGAGGTTCACAGTGGTACTGTGGCGCTTCCACTTCTGGACCAGTGATGCAACAGTACTTTTTGGCACATTGAGTGAACTTGCGATGGCTACATAGCTTTGCCCATCTCTATGCTTCTCTACAACTTTCTTTCTGAGGTCTTCTGAGAGCTCCTTGGACTTCATGACTTTTGTCTGCTGACAAGCATGGGATGACTGTGGACAGGTGACTATTGGGCACTAATTATGGGGAGCAATCAAGGATATACAAATCACCTGGGACTAAATACCGCCCTGTGACACTGTGAGGCAATAGTTTATAGTGTGCAATCATTTTCGACTACATCTTTTCGATAACATCTTTGGTGCAAGGGTGTGAATACTTTTGCAACCATGAAATACAGACTTATACAACCTATTCATAGTAAAGAGTGCTTACGAACAAAAACAGTGATGGATTGTTGTGTTTGTGCCATTTCCTTTCATATAAAAAGGTGAAACCCACTTTTGCTTTGTTCTGTTCTGAGCAATTGAGTTTTGGTCATGGGTATGAATACTTTTGCAAGCCACTGTAATTGTTCAGTCCATTTTTTACATTCTGCGTCAGTCTCCTCTGGTGCAGAAATAAACACGTCTGTCTCGTCTCACAGAAAAGGTTGGATGGGATGCGACATGCCCGTACAGACCGCAGTTGCTTTAACACAGATCGGATATGCATCCGATTTAATACCACATTTAAAAGTGGCCTGAATCCGATCCAGAAATGTCAGATTAAATGCGACTTGCACTGTTCATACGGTCAGAAGTAGATCGGATATGGGTCACATTTGAGCGAAAAGATCGGATTCAGGTTGCATTTACCTGCAGTGTGAACGTAGCCTAAAACATCTTTGTAATCTAACAAACTGATTGGTTTCATCAGGCTTCATAGATAAGTATATCTGAGTGTCGTCTGCCTAGCAATGAAAATTTATGCCGTATCGTCTGATAATATTACCCAAAGGAAGCATATATAATGTGAAGAGTATTGGTCCGAACACAGATCCCTGGTTAACTCCATGAGTTACTCTGGTGTGTGATGAAGACTCGTCGTTTACATTAACAAACTGAAATCTATCAGATAAATATGACTTGAACCAGTCCAATGCAGTTCCTCTAATTCCAATAACATGTTCAAGTTTCTGTAGCAGAATGCTGTGATCAATGGTGGTCAAGGCAGCACTGAGATTTAACGAGCAGGTGCCCTTTATCTGAAGCCATGAGAAGATTATTAAGGCGCTTTCGGACTGTAGGAACCTTTTGGAGTTCCTATAACCTTTTCGGGAACCAGGCCATTTTTTGCGTGTTCGGACATGTAGGAACTACGAACCTCGGACCTCAGTTCCTTTAACCTTTTTAGCTCCTACTCCGAGGCAGGGTCTTTTCGGGGTTCCATAGGAACTGAAATACGTACATATTTGGTGATTGGTGATTTGCGTGATCTCCGCTTTTTCTGCCCCACCATATTTAAAAAGTCCCACAGCTGTTTACCTGTTTAAAGGTTGAATATGGAATACGGACAGAACAGCGACATCACGTGTGTCTAGGTTGTAGTTGCAACGGCAGAAAAACAACTCCAGCCGCTGGGATGCCAGGCTCACTGCCGATACGCAAGTGACCAACAGTCTGCAGCATGTCCAACAAGTAACGCAGAGGAGTTTATAACTGACAGCTAACGTTAGCCATGTTAGCAAACAAGCTAGCTTACCGATCCAGGAGAAAAGTCGCCATTTCCGTGTTTTACTCCGTGGAAAACGTTTATGTGGGTCCATTTAGTGAAGTCTTCACCTAAATTTACTCCAGGTTTTGCTCTTCTCAGGTCACTCCTCCTCAGAAACAGATAATATCTCCAGGGCTCTGAAGCAGCAGCTTCACTCGTTGTCTCTACGGTTTTTCCCTGTACAAGCCTGACTATGACCGAAATATTGTTTCCACACAGAGATCGTATTTGGCAACCTGCAACGGCGGCGTGTATTGGCTTATAGACGTAAATAAAATGCCATTATCGAACCCGTAAAAAATTATTTTATAATTATTTTTAGGCTAAATATAATTTTTCCGGAAAATGTTGTACTTTCATTCTGTACACCCCCAAACGACCTGTGGAGGTATTATTTTTTTAAAAATATAGCTTTTAATAAAAATGTTCCATATTCAACCTTTAACTGTTTATCGAGATCGAAATAACAACAAGAACTATTACAATCATTTCATTATTAAATTGATCACAATGGTACACGTCCCATTTGGTAACTATTTTGAAATGTCCAAAACCAGTTATTTTCATACTACTGTAATGACCCAAATGCAGCTGCAAAGTGTGGCAGTAGAATCTGCGGCTGCCGCCCGGACACTTTAGTCCATGAAGTGTCCAGGCACACTTCAACAAAAGGCAAACAAGGGAAAGAGAGGGAAAGCTGGTAAGTTAGCTTTTATAATAGCTTTGAATAAAAGAGATGGAAAACCTAAATACAGTTGCAAATTGTGTCAGTACAATCTGCGCCACTTTAGTGAACAAACCCCCCGGTCCTCCCTCATGTGCGAACGCAAACTGATGGGGAAGGGTAGTTCTTATAACTAAACTCGAGACGGGTAGTTATAGGATCTGCGTTCCTAGAACCTCTCTGTCTGAATGTGCCTATTAGTAACCTTCACCAGTGCTGTCTCTGTGCTATGAAGAGATATTTCACACAGTTTGAGCACACAGACCTGGCCAGCTGAGCCCGTCATCAAAATGTGCAAATGTGTGAGTACCCGATGAGGCTGTTGGTTTCTCACATGATTAATGCCATCATCATCCTGAAAAAATCTTATCTTGCCTAGCTCGGCGCTATGCAGTTTGGTTGCAGCAAGTTTTTTAAAACCACTCCACAACCTAACGGCTGGTTTTACTGCTGGTGTGACAGCCAACAGTCCCTTAATTAAGGGGTGAGTGCAAATGCCTAAGCCACGCAAGAGGTGATGAGTTTTTGCTAAAATGAAGAATATGAGTGTTTTTTTTTTTTGTTTGTTTTTTATTTGTTAGTTTACCACATTGCAAAGTAGTTATTTTTTTTGTTTGTTTCAATTTGTTTGTAGTTTTGTTTTTTTTGTTTTTTTTAAGTATTTTAGCTTTTCTAAACTATTTCTATGACAGTTAAGTGTAACAAACCATATGGTACGACAGTCAAAACTTTTTGAGTGCTCATTGCTCTTCGAGGATTCATCTCCCCAGCAAAGTCAGAGAATTAAAAATGCAGCTTGTTTTTTGTTTTATTTTATAATGGACAGAAATGGACAGAAAGCACTGAAAATTATCTGAACCTACTGCATGAATTCTTGCTAAAGCTAGCTAAATGGTTGTGGTACCTGATTTTAGTCAAACAGTATCTCTAAACAAAAAACAGCCAATTTAATTTCATTTGATTGAATTTATTTAAAAAAATATCCCATTGCCCAAAAAATGTTGGCAGTATTGACTTGCTTAAAAAAAGAAAGAGAAAAAAAAGCTAGCCTATTGCTGAAAATATGAAACTGAAGCTCCTTTGACATTTATGGTCGGGTTTAATCAGCATTCAGTCCTGTGCCAAATGACTGCAGTAGTTGCAAGTTTTTACCAGCTTCGCTTCTGATCAGCAGTTATGGTAATAAGGGCTGTAAATTAACACTGGCCACCACATTTTTATACATCTTTGACTTCTATTTGAATATACCAAAATGTTGGACAACCAACCAAACCTCCTTTTATTTTCCGTAATGTTTAGCATTGATTATTTTAAGTGTGTTGAAAGCAGAATTCATGTTGTCGTATAGTATATGCATGAACAAAAAATCTATCTATCTATCTATCTATCTATCTATCTATCTATCTATCTATCTATCTATCTATCTATCTATCTATCTATCTATCTATCTATCTATCTACTATCTATCTATCTATCTATCTATCTATCTATCTATCTATCTATCTATCTATCTATCTATGTGATATATATATATATATATATATATGTATATGTATCTTTTTGTTGTGTGTGTGTGTGTGTGTGTATATATATATATATATATATATATATATATATATATATATATATATATATATATATATATATACTGTATAATTTATATATAATTTAAAGTAACAGGCATTTGGTAAAATTTATAGTCCATTATATTAAACTAACCTAAGCTGCTCAGAAAGCTGTGAACATCAGAAACTGTTGTCAAACACAGGCTGTAGGATACAGTCCTGTTTTCTCCTTTTGAGGAGGTTGTGGTAGTTACTGGGGGGCAAGCCCGCTGCAACCCCTCCTATCTTCATCTTTTGTTGCTTGGTGTCAAAACACACCAAAACACACAAATCTTAAGCCATGAACATACTAGATGACATAAACCTTTGCCCTTTGCCTCTTGGGTCCTGTGAATTATACCACATCTGCCACTCGAAATTTTTTTTTCTTCAGTTGGCACAGTCATTTATCTTTAACGTGGTATGAATGCAAGCCAATAGGAAATAGTCCCATTAATGTGTTTGGCACCATGAAACAGATGTTACTGGTTTTATTGTGAGTGAGTTGGTATAGTTGAAAGTATTGTTGGTTGGTTTTAGAGTAAATAATGCAGTGGTATGTTATAGCATGGAACACAATTTAGTGTTTATGTCTTGAATCTAGCTCAGCTGGACATTGGTAGGGCTGGGTATTGTGAAGAACCTCACGATTTAATTTCAGTTAGATTCTTTGGGTTGTGATTAATTTTGACATCGATTCAATTCAATATTGATTTAAGTGCTTCAATTTCAATTCAGTAAAGTAGAAACTCTGTTGTAGATTTTTTAATTTATATTTTCATGACCATGTGAAAGTACATAGTATGTCACCT